>CM019701.1:39157514-39658859 GCA_009760885.1 Achatina immaculata | reverse complement strand
TTTAATTTCCCTCATTGTATCTCCATTATTAGTTAGTAGTGATCCAAGATATTCAAAACTATCCACTTCTTCCAGTTTTTCCTCATTGATACATATTTCAACTGTCTTGTTTGTTTTGTCAGTTCTCATCAATTTAGTTTTCTTCGCATTAAGATAGAGGTTCTGCTCTTCGCTGTTCTTACGGACTGACATAATTAATTTTTCCATTCCTTTTTGTGTTGTGGACAGTAATGACATCAGCATATCTAATCTTTGGTATTTCATTACCTCCAGTTGTTATGGCATCATAATATTCTTTGTCTACATCTTCTCTAACATTCCTCATTATATTGTCAGTATATAAGTTAAATAAATAAGGTGACAATATGCACCCCTAACGGACCCCTTGTTTTATGTCAAACCACGTTGTTGTTTCACCATTTATTCTTACTGCTGCTTGTTGGTCTAGATACAGCAGTGATGTTAATTGTATCAATGTGTTGGAAATCCTATTTTTTTCCATTATTTCCCAAAGTTTCTGGTGTTGTACACAATCAAATGCCTTTGAGTAGTCTACTATAAAGAATAAATATATATTCACATTAAACTCTTTGCATTTCTCTATTATTAATCTTATACTGAACATATGATCTCTTGATCCTCTTCCTTGCCTGAAACCAGCTTGGACCATAGTGACTTCTTCATCATTATATATATATATATTGTATGGATTGCTAAAGCTTCTTGTGACAACGAAGGTGAGGATTATTGATTTGCATAAAAACACACACGCACATCGGAGAGCGCGCGCACACACACACACACACACATATATATATATATATATATATAATATCCGGCGTGACGTGCAAGATGGCGGACGTTTTTTAACGCTCTCGCCGGCATGCAGAAATCAACGGAATTCCGCTTGATCTGTCACATATCCTGTACCGGGAGTAGGGCATAAGGCTAACACCCTTATCCTGGGACCTATCTAGGGGCGACTCCAGATGGGAAAAAAAAGATATCGTTGCGGAAACTGGCAGAGAAACCAACCGTGCATCAGGGATGCCAACTTCAAGGAGCTTATTCGTCGGTCACAAACATGTGACAAAGATTGGATTCTGGAACGATGGCAGCACCAACAAAAACTACTCAGGTCATCAAAGAAATGGAGAGATACCATCTAGACACACTGGACCAGCTAAATGCGATGGCCAGAAGCAGATAAAAGATCGGCGGAAAACAGGAAGTTATAACACATTCAAGCAGAAATGATGGTAAAATTGGAGATGGGGTAGGTATTATTATGTCAAACGTAGCAGCAAAAAGCCGTTTAGAATGGGAACCAGTGAACAGTCGTACAATAAGAGCACGATACAACCTAAGTCACGGAAGAATGACAATAATACAGTGTTATGCACCCACGAATGATGCAGATGATGATGTGAAAGACTACTTCTATCACCAACTACAACAAATCATCAACAAAGTCCCTAAACACGACATCCTAATTGCTATGTGGGACTTCAACGTTAAGGTAAGTAAAGATAATACCGACGTTGAAAAAGTGATGGGGAAAGAAGGAATTGACATGGTTAATCAAAACGGAGAAAGATTAATTGAAATATATCTAACAGAGGGCATGGTCATTGGAGGCACAATATTCCCACACAAAGAGATACATAAAACAACATGGATATCTCCAGATGATAGAACTAGAAACCAGATAGATCATTTTTGTATTAGAAAGCAATACAGAACATCTCTCATAGATGTAAGGGCTTATAGGAGAGCAGATGTCAACAGTGATCACAACCTGTGCATTGGGAAAATAAAACTAAAATTGAAAAGCAACACAAGAAATCAGTACACAGAAAGATAAACAGCCACAGCCTACAAGAAAATAAATACTAACATTAATTTCAATCAGGAACTTGCCAATCATTCCAAAACACCCACTGAAGTTGAGGAGATAGGTATAGATGAATTGTGGAATTCTTACAGCACAGCCATAATCACAGCAGCAAAACCAAGCGCTGGCCTGAAAAAACCAGATAGAAAAGCATGGATATCAGATAAAACATGGAAGTATAAACATGAAAGACGAGCAGTCAAATTGGACATGTTGAATGCAAAAACAGATCTTGGAAAAGATCTGGCGAAAGCAACAAACAAAAAAATAGACAAGAAAGTAAAAAGTTCAGCTAGAAGGGATAAAAGAGAATACATAGACAATATGGCGAAAGAGGCAGAAAAAGCAGCAAAAACAGGAGACAGCAAAACTTTATATAACATACAAAAGAGGCTAACAGGTACTATTACATCTAAAGAAAGACCAATCCTTAGCAAAACTGGAACACTATTAACATCAAATAAAGACCAAAAGCAAAGATGGGCTGAACACTTCCAAGAAATATTTAATCGATCACACCCAAAATAATTGTTTAACCTTGAAACTGACTTACTAGCCCCACAACTAAATGTCAACCTAGATGAAATTAAATTGCATGAAATTGAAACAGCAGTGAATATAATGGCTAACAAAGCTGCAGGTGAAGATGAAATAACAGCCGAAATGCTAAAAGCTATCAGTAAAGACAACATGAGACAACTACAGAGAATGTTTAACAAGATTTAGAAAGAAGAAAAAGTCCCTTCTAATTGGAAAAAAGGAATCATTGTTAAAATACTAAAAAAAGGCAACATTAGTGACTGTAACAACTGGAGAGGAGTAACCTTAATATCAGTTGTGTCAAAAGTATTTTGCAAGGTCATTTTGAATAGACTTAAAGATACAGTGAATACTGCAGTGAGAGAAGAACAAGCAGGGTTTCGAAAAGGGAGAAGCTGTCTCGGCCAGATCTTTACTCTCAGAATAATACTTGAAGAACATATTGAAAAGCAGAAACAATTAATACTGAACTTCATAGATTTTAAAAAGGTATTTGATAGCATACACAGAGATTCATTATGGAGAATTTTAAGTCTATATGGAATACCATCTAAAATTGTCAACATTATTAAGGACTTATACAATGGTTATGTTTGTGCAGTCAAGACAGAAGAAGGGATGAGTGAATGGTTCCAGATTGAAACAGGTGTGAAACAAGGATGTATACTGTGGATTATAATAGACTTCATAATGAAAAAATGCTGCACAGGTAACACAGGTATTGACTGGGTACATGGGACCAAACTAGAAGATCTTGATTTTGCTGATGACATAACTCTTATCAGTAATAATGTGAATTCCATGCAAGAAAAAACAGATAGCCTGTCTTCACTGGCTAGCAAAATAGGACTTGAAATTAACAAGGAAAAACAAAAATAATGAAAATTCCCCTCATTCAAAATGGAAAAATACATATAGAAGGGACAATATTGAAGAAGTCAATCAATTTGGCAGCTACATAGACCAGAATGGTGACACCAGAAAGGAAGTTAGGATCAGAATTGCAAAAGCAGCATCAATCTTCAAGAATCTTGAGAACATATGGAATTCAAAAGTTATAAGCACAAAAACCAAGTTAAGACTACTCAATTCAAATGTAATATCCGCCCTTATTTATGCATGCGAAAGCTGGAAAACAACTAAAGAAATAGAAAAGAAATTAGACTATTTTGAAAACAAATGCCTAAGGAAAATACTCGGCATCAAGTGGAATGAATTCAAGAACAATGCAGAGATAAGACAGATGACTGAACAACAACCAGTCTCATGGGTGATTAGGAGAAGGAGATGGACATATGTTGGTCACTTGATGAGAAGAAATGATCAGACCAAAACAAGCTATTAAGTGGAACACAACAGGCCAAAGAAAAAGAGGCAGACCGCGTGAAACTCTAAAGAGGACATTGTTAAGAGAAGCCAAATTAACAGGCATAAAATCCTTTGATGAGGTCGAAAGACTCGCCGAAGACAGGAAAAATTAGCGAACTACTTTGCGAGCCATACGTGACGTTTAATGGCACAGGAAGGATATAAGATATATATATATATATATATATATATATATATATATATATATATATATATATCGTGGTCTTAATGTGGATGAACTGTTGTTGGTATTGTGTGTGTTCATTGATGAATGTCTTGATGTTGTCATAACTTTTTTTGTTAGATGTTTTACACACTGAGGTAATTGTTGTTTGTTTTTCTTTCCGGGGGGAGAGGGGTGCTGTAATGATATGAGTGATGAGGAGGAAGGAGAGAGATCATAATATCTAAAGATTAAACTGTTGACTTACAAAGATCCTGGAACATTGATGGTTTTGGTCAGTTTTTCTTCATAATTTGGTTTGCGTGTCACAGTACGTTGGTACTATTGGAAGAATTTTATTACTTAATTACCACTCTCATTAGCCCCACAATCTCCTCACTCTCTCTCTCTCTCCCTTACAATTGTTATATCTGCTCTCTCTCGTCTCAAGTTTTTATAATTTGTAACTTTTCTCTTCAATGTTTCCGCTGTATATCATATGATTTGTACCTGTATCTCTAAACAAGGAACTTACAAAAAATAAAACAGGTATCTTTAAGTTTTCATCTATTTTTCGTATTTTTATTCACGAGTTCTTTGAAAAACGAACGTATCCCTTTTCATTCATTTATGCTCATCTTCCTGTCTGATATTTTTGTTTCTACTCACTTTCCTCACTATTCCTATCACTTTGTAAAGCTGAACATACACCTCTGTTTAGCATCATATATCTACACCTCATTGTTCATTAATTAATTAACTCTTTAACTACCAAACGCAAAGATTCCATGACCGCATTCATATTAAAACACAGCTGCCATGTTTTTCTTACACAATAACCAGAGGCATTCACATATATAGTATTTTTTCGTGTTTAGGTTATATACAAATTTCAAATCTTAATCTCCAAATTAAATAACACAATCAAGAAACGCAAGTATATGTATTCAATAAACGTATTTCATTGACTCCAGGTAGAAATAGGTTAAGTATTCATATAATCGATAAAACACAAAGAAGGTTTACATTTATCTCTGGGGACCACAAAGAAGGTTTACGTTTACCTCTGAGTCCAATGGTTTAAATACATTTCCCTGAGGTTCACAACTCTTGCCGGAAGACTCTTCTGGCCAAACGAGTGCTTTTATTACTTTTCAAAAACGCCCTCTTATTACAGATTGGAGTCCCTCTTTGTTGAAGAGTTCATGCACTCTTTAAATAATAAATGTTTCTTTAGTATTTAAGATCTGCTAATGTTGTGTGACACAGAGAAGCTTTACTATAGTTTCATGGTTTTAAAAACAAATAGTGAAAATAAATTGTTTCTATTTTCCTGTTTCTTTTATTGTTATTTATTTATTTTTTAAATCAAAACATGAGACTCAGGATGTGAAGAAATGATCTTCACAAAAGTGATATAAATGATTAGAAAAACTGTAATAGTAGAGGTTAAAGAATGAAGAATACGAGAAAACGATGATTTCTGTCAAAAAGTATATAAACACACACACACACACACTACACATGTGCATCACGGATTCGCCGAATACAAGGAATATAGCTTTCATGTCAACATTTTCCATGAGCTGTCGGCACACTTTAATTTCATGTAACCAGAATCACAGCTGACCATGTTTTCTTCTCCAACTCTAGAAAGAGACATGTACCCATTTCTACAGCTGGGTGAGTGAAACGTGCCCGACCAGGGTCATTTTGTGCCGTTACGTGCAAGCGATGAGATGTGAAGTATATAAGAGAGACTGGGTTACAATCTTAGGAGATCGGTTTCGGAAGCATCAGAATAACATGTTCAAGAAGACAGTGAAACCAGTCGCCAAGCACTTCTGTCAAGAGGATCACATACAAACAAAGCGGGACATTTTCGTCAGTGCAATCAGCTCTTGTCGTTTGTATGAACAATCTCAGAAAGCTCCATAACACAGCCTTATTTTTCAAACCAGCTGTTTCTGCCCAACTTTAAGTTTGAAAAGTTCGGCTTTAAAAAAAAACAAACATATTTGCTGTGTCTTTCTATTTCTGTTCCTGATACTCAACTCTCTTGTCTTTGCCCCATTCCACCCAGCAAACACAAGTTACGAATGATCTCCACCCAGCAAACACAAGTTACGAATAATCTCCACCCAGCAAACACAAGTTACGAATAATCTCCACCCAGCAAACACAAGTTACGAATAATCTCCACCCAGCAAACACAAGTTACGAATAATCTCCACCCAGCTTACTTACTCAACTCTACTTTATACTTCCATTTTGTCGTGAGCTGTCGAGGAGAGAATCATTTGGCGTCCTTGCCTCATATGAGAAGCTTCGGTGATGTTCATGCCTTAATTCGTGAACGTTTCTTTTACTCCATCTATCCATCTTTTTCAGGAGTCTTCCTCTTAATCTGTGTTCTGTAGTTATTTGGATGAAGGCTCTCATGCCTGGCTGTACGTGTGTCATTCTCATTAAGTAGCAAACCCATGTAGTTCTTTATTTCTCAATATATTGTAGGCGTGGTATAATTCCTACCAGTTGTCATCTGTCGGCGTGTCTTATCTTGTCCCTCCTGGTGACGTTTGGTGCTTTTCCTAGGCATACCGTTTCTCATATCTCTCTCTCTCTCTCTCTCTCTCTCTCTCTCTCTCTCTCTGAACCTTAAGTGCCAAAGGCACTTGGGGCTTCCACAAGGGTTTTCCACAAACGCCTGTCCTTTGTCTTTTTTCCCGCTCTTGACCAAGTGAGCCCTCTATTGCTCAACATTCTCTCTTATTTTGCATATAGATATTTATAATAGGATTTTGGTGCTCTTGTTCTTTGTGTCTATACTGTTGGTGTGTACAGTGTGTTAATGGGGCCTTACTTAGGCCGTATCGTGAGTTGAGGTTACTGGATTAGTTATACACAGAATTCCACTCAGCCTTGCCCCCACAATTCCCTGTCACGGTTTTTGCAGCCCCTGGGACCTTCTCGAAGGATCTCAGCACGAGAAAATTCAAAAAGAGAAACCCAGAATAATGCCCTTACTATCAAGCCAACAGTTTTTACACTAATACTGCTATACCGACTAACCAGTTTCATGCCCTTTTAAATTCAGTCTTTCCTGTCTGTCTAACCCCGACGTAATTAGGTAGTTTTGGAAGGTAGGTTTAATCCGCGATTTTAAAAAAAAAACAACAACAACATCAATGTCCTTTGATACACTACACTATAGTTTAAAAGAAATCTGTTTGCGTATTCTCTTCTTGGAGACAGTGTTACAAGGGCTTGATTTGGTCTGTTCAGATTCTGCAACAAAGGCATTACAAGCAACTCGCAGTCTAGCATGGCATCTGTGTTTTAAAGTCTTCGTAGCAACGACTGCTATTAACATTCTGTTCTGTGTTCCAGGTAGCGAAGCCGGTTATAAACAAAACACGACATGCAAATTTTGCTGGGTACAAAATGGTGTCCGTAATGATTTGATAATTCATCCTCATTTTCGTGTCACAAAAATAGAGGTAAAACTGTGATAAACACTCTGAAACTGTTTCTGATTATCACAGACTACTCTATTACGTTTTCCATGAATGTTCCAGACTCGGCCTCAAACTGAAGCCAATGTTTGATATGATTATCTTTATCTGTTTACATGTACGCGTGCATTCAGTGCGAGAGCGGCTAGTAAATGTTTGTTTGTGGGTAACTGTTACAGTAACTTGACAGTTAATTCTTACCCAAAAAAAATAGTTTTAATATGAATTTGATAGGTTAAAAAAACGTTATAAGAAACTCTGTGACGAAAATTAAATATTTGATATCTTGTGCTTCTTTTCAGTTTGGTAACATACTGCATGGGGAATCTATATATTACCAAGAGTCTATTTTTAATGTCTGGTTGTAGCAGAGGCTGAAAAAAAATCATAGTAGAGGTAGATCCTGCTGTATGTTTATTAAAATAAGAATTCAGAATTCAGTATTTCATTTCAAGCATCCAAGCAGATGGTACCATTATTCCAGTAAGAATATCGAACAAAGCCAAGATCACGGAGCCCATGGTACAGAATACAGGAAAAGCCCGCCTTTCTTAGGACGCAAACTTTTGATACAAGCTCTGAGTATAATTAATTTTTGAGAGATGTGAATTATTTTAGATAACGAATATAACGAGTAGTAAATCACACGAACAGTCAATCAGTCAGTCAGTCAGTTGCGTGCGCCTTGCGGAACTTTTCCTCTGTAACAGTTCTCCTGTAGGCCTCTCAGATGTAAACAATATGCCCTGCTGCTGATCCGTACATGCTAGTTAGCTCAGTTGGTTAGTACGCTGTGAACGAATCCAAGATAATTCTCTTGTGATTTTTCTTTCTCTCGCGTCTCACTAAAAGTGCTTCGTCTACAATTTTTTCGAGGTCTAATCCCACAAAACTGTGTTCTCCTACTTTACCGTACATTCGCAGATCATCAACGATGTCTTGTAGCCATCTTCGCCTTGGTCTTCTTTCTCTTTCTTTTTTCTCATTATGTACCCTTCCAAGACGGTCTTCTCCAGAATGTTTAATGTGCCCAAAATATTTACATTTTCTCTGTTTCTCTCTCTCTCTCTCTCTCTCTCTCTCTCTCTCTCTCTCTCTCTCTCTCTCTCTCTCTCTGAACCTTAAGTGCCCACGGCACATGGGGCTTCCGCAAGGGTTTTACACAAATGCCTGTCCTTCGCCTTTTTTTCTGCTCTTGCCCAGGTGAGCCCTCTATTGCTCAACATCTTTTCTGTTGTTCTTCTCCATGTCTCTTTTGGTCTACCCTTACTTCTGCTCCCCTGTGGTGTCCATCTTAGTGCTATTTTTGGTAGTGAGTTGTCAGTCATTCGGAGCACATGTACCAACCATCGCCAGCGTCTTTCCTCAATAATTGTTGTCAGTGGTTTCATCTGCATTTCTGCTAATAGGATGTTATTTCTTATGGTGTTTGGCCAAAATATTTTTTTAATTCTTCGTAAACGTTTAGTCTGGAAAGAATTCAACTTGTTTTTTATGGTTTTGGTGATTTTCCAGCATTCACTTCCATAGAGTAGTACACTTAGAACATTACTCTTAAATATCCTGATTTTCATATTTATGCTTAGTTTTTTTTTTATTTCCATATAGTCTGCAGCATTGCAAAAGCCTGGTTTGCTCTAGTAAGTCTGCTGTTGATGTCCTCTGTGCTGTCTCCATTTTCTACTATTCTGCTGCCAAGGTATACAAATTCGTTGACCTCCTCCACTAACTTGTTATCTACTCTGAGTACATTTCTGTTGTTCACATTTTGCTTCATTAACTTTGTCTTTCCTGCCTTGATCTTTAGTCCTATGTTGTTTGCATTCTGAGTTAGCTTGTTTATTTTATCTTGCATATCTTTGTGACTGCTTGATAATAGACAAATGCCGTCCGCAAAGTCAAGGTCCTCCAACACTGTGTCAAGGGTCCATTGTAATCCTCTGCGTTTGTCTGATGTTGCTTCCTTCATTAACCAGTCTACTGCCAAGATAAATAATGTTGGTGATAGTACACATCCCTGTTTCACTCCTGTTTGTACCCTAAAGCTGCTGGAGGTATGTTCTCCACAGATAACTTTGCACTGAAAACCCACGTATAGGGCTTTGATTACATTAACTATTTTATGGGGGAGGCCATGCCATCTTAGGATTTTCCACAGTGCATCTCTGTTGACACTGTCAAAGGCTTTCTCAAAATCTGTGAATAATGCATATGTTGTGCTATGCCACTCATTTGCCTGTTCTAATATTTGTCTAAGTACAAATATGTGGTCTATGCATGATCTTCCTTTCCTAAATCCTGCCTGCTCTTTCCGAAGTTTTTCCTCAAGTGTTGGTACAATTCTGTTGATGATTATTCTGCAAAATACTTTACTGGTGAGTGGCAGTAGGGTAATGCCTCTCCAGTTCCCGCAATCTCTGAGGTCACCGTTCTTTGGTAGTTTTACTATAAGCCCAGTTTTCCACTCCTCTGGGGCTTTTTCTAGTCATTTGTAATATCCGGCAAAGTTGTTTTGGTGTTTCTGTTTCCTCTGCTTTCAACATCTCAGCAGTCACTTCATCTTCACCTGGTCCCCTGTCTGATTTTAGCTTCTTTATCGCCTCCTTTACTTCATTTATTGTTATTGGTCCTGTATTGATGTTTAGTTCCGTTTTTGCTTCAGGTATGTCTATTGTTTGTGCTGCTTGTGTTCTGTTTAGTAGGGTGTTAAAGTGTTCCCTCCATCTTTCAATTTTTTCTCTTTCTCCACTGACCAGTTGTCCATTTTTCTCTGTTTAATCTTCCTTAATAGCCAATCCTCTTCAATATTAAGTTCTTGTAGTATGAATATATTTGTTCTTTTTCGTGTCAGTGACATTTGAAGGACACGCGAAAATTACATGTATAAAACTGGAATATTTTTTGTTTTTGTTTTGGAAACTTCCTTCTTTTACCTCTTTGTGCGATTGTGTATGTACTGGGATGTAAGACTGTACGACAATACACAACAAGTAAGTCAAATGAATTTGAATGTAATGTGTAACAAAAGTACTACATTCTGAGTAATTTAAACAGTTTGTATAAAAGAATTGTCTATGAAATCAGTATGCATGTAATTCCGTGTGTACGTAATTCAGTGTGCATGTAATTCAGTGTGTATGAACTTCATTTTTATTTCATAAATTAAGAATAGTGAACAGCCGTGTCATCAGTTACAGATGACTTCAGTCACACTCTGACAACATTTCAGCGCTCACTCCTTTGTGAATTAATTGTGTACGAGTGAAATTTCAGCAGACAATTCCGACATAATATTCTGAAAATAAAATCGCTTCGGTATATAAAGAACACATCGAGAGTGAAAACCATCTTCATAAATGTATTGATATTGTTCAGTCCATGAAACTTTGACACTGATTAAGAAATGACTTAATTCATAGAATCTATGTGTCTAGAATGTTGACTTGCAACATTAAAAATATACATTTACGCAGAGTAGAAGTACATACGTCAATGTGTAGGGAATAAATAAGTACCTAGTTACCTGGGATGGTTGGCAACCCTAAGCGTAGCAAATAATGGGTCATTTACCGATCATTTTCAGAGCTGCGCAACTCTGAGAAAAAATCAGTTTATGCCCAGTATATAAAGAAATCATGATATAATTTTAATCTGTCGGGATTTGTGAGCTGAGCACATAGTAGGCCAGCTGATCGTGGGAGTCATTGTTCAATCGCGAATGAGAATGTTTATTCTTCGAACGTGAACCGATGTCTGGGTAGGTTAGTACTGTCTTATACTCTGTGATGTGGATGCATGCGAGTTGTGCAGTCGACTCCTCAGATCAATATCGATCCACTTATCTATAGCAGTATAAAATATAAAATGAGTTATCTTCTAAAGTAATCAGCAGTTTGTGAGTAGAGTCCATCTGCTTTGTCTCGGACTGCACGAGGGTCATGGTTTGGGAAGTGACAGGAAAGAGGTCAGGTGAGAGGGAAATCATATGACTGAGGGACTGTTGTGTTTTGTGTATCGTCTGAGATAGACGTAGATTAGTCTGTTAGAAATGTTGTTGTTTAGTGAAATAGATGTAGAATAGAGTGTATTAGGTTGTTCTGATGGCGACAGTAGTCTGCCGGAACATATATGGTGGAGATGTCAAATCTTTTGTCCATGGATTTTGTTGATGCCTTTGTCGTTCTCGTCATATCGCTCATCGACTCATCGCCACATTGGACATCATTAAAGTCATTTCAACTGTAAAGTTGCTGCTTCTGTATTACTATTTCCACCGGGAGAGAATGAACACGGGAGCAAGTAAGTCTGTGAAGTGAGTAACAAAACAGAGGAAAAACAACGTAGAATAGATTAAATGAGATAAAATATTAAAATTGATCAAATCAACACTTGTAAACAGAAAAAAACATTATTTCAGTGGACAATAGCGGAAATTTACAGAGATATGAGCAACAGGTTTACATTTACACATAGAAGAGCAGAAGATTGAATCAACACACAGAATCCTGCTTTATATGTAAATATTTGTTAGTGATTGTATTATGAAATGTAATGAATGACCACAACTCAGTAGAGGCATAATTGTTCTGTGTAGGACTTTAATGGTTTTTTTACATGGATAAAGTGGAAGTGATGCTTTATGTGCACGTAGTTTTATATTACTGATTTTATGCATATGCATGTGAATACATCCTTGCCACTTAGTTAGGTGTTACAATCTCAATTGAACCCTAATTCATTCATTCATTCATTCATTTGCATGTCCCTTGCGGAACTTTGCCTCCCAAACAGCACTCCTGTAGGCCTCTCGGTTGTGAGCAAGATGGCCTGCTGCTGTTGCATCCATTTCCAGATCGTCAACGATGTCTTGCAACCATCTTCGTCTTGGTCTTCCTCTTTTTCTTTTTCCCATTATGTATCCTTCCAATACGGTCTTCTCTAAATTATCATGACGTTTAATGTGTCCAAAATATTTAAGTTTTCTCTCTTTAATCCTCTTCACTAGCCAGCCTTCTTCAATATTAAGCTCTTGTAGTATAGATATATTTGTTCTTTTTTGTGTCCACGATATTTGGAGAACTCTTCTGTAGCATTTACATTCAAAGGCATTTATGTGTTTTCAGCTGTTTTGTTAAGTGTCCTTGTCTCACAGGCATATGTTGCGATGGGACAGATGCATGCCCTTAAAAATCTTATTTTTGTGGTTCTGTTTGCTCCTCTCCACAAATTCTTTATTTGTTTTACTTTCTGAAGAGCGATAGATGTCCTCGTTTTAATTTCCCTCATTGTATCTCCATTATTAGTTAGTAGTGATCCAAGATATTCAAAACTCTTCACTTCTTCCAGTTTTTCCTCATTGATACATATTTCAGCTGCCTTGTTTGTTTTGTCAGTTGTCATCAATTTAGTTTTCTTCGCATTAAGATAGAGGTTCTGCTCTTCGCTGTTCTTGCGGACTGACATAATTAGTTTTTCCATTCCTTTTTGTGTTGTGGACAGCAATACTGTGTCATCAGCATATCTAATCTCTGGTATTTCATAACCTCCAACTGTTATGGCATCGTAATATTCTTTGTCTACATCTTCTCTAAAATTCCTCATTATATTTTCAGTATACAAGTTAGATAAGAGAGAGACAATGTACTTTCATAGGACATGCAATGAGAAGAGGGGACATTGAAAATATTATAACAACAGGAAAAATAGAAGGAAGAAGATCAAGAGGAAGACCAAGAGAAACGATACTGGACAGTCTGACGGGATGGTGTGAGAGGAGATCACCAATTGAACTGATGGCCTGCATGAAGGATCGGGTACTCTGGAGAAGCATAATAGCCAACGCCAGTCGGCACGGCACCTGATGATGATGATGATACAAGTTAAATAAGTAGGGTGACGGACCCCTTGTTTTATGTCAAACCAAGTTGTTGTTTCACCATTTATTCTTACTGCTGCTTGTTGGTCTAGATACAGCAGTGATGTTAATTGTATCAAATGTGTTGGAAATCCCATTTTTTTCCATTATTTCCCAAAGTTTCTGGTGTTGTACACAATCAAATGCCTTTGAGTAGTCTATAAAGGATAAATATAGATTCACATTAATACTTTAAGGAAATTATGATACATAATATCATATACTTTGACGATTCCTTGGTTTGATTTTGCTAACTGTGTTAACAGATGATTTATCAACAATGTAAGTTTATGATTATTTGAAGAAGTAGTATTGATTTTGTGTGTGTTTTTTTTTAATTCACTGGCGTAATGCGTGAATGTGTTAGCTTGTGCAATCTTCGATCTTCATGTCTCTATAAAGATAAGATACCAACAATAAAAAATACAATATAACATGATATACACTACACATAAATCCCTACGCCATTACAAATCTTGTTATTCCTACATATACATTTCTTAACATTAATGACAAAATTAAACGACCGTCTAAGTAAACATTGGCCTCTCTCCGATTCAGCTGCAGTGATACATTCTAACTGTTATTAACACATCTTAAAAGCTGCGCAAAACATGTGAATAACAATTTAATGATATTTGTACACCGCGTAATCGAATGTTATTACAATGGAAATGTGTCTAGCGTTTCATAGTTTAAACTATATCTGCTCTGTGGAACCGTCCATGGACACTAAATGTGGTATTTTTCTTTTTTTTTTTAATTTACGGGAATAGAACAGACAGGGGTTACCAACTTGGAGTAATATTTGGGCCGAGGCAAGCCTTTTTTTTTCTTAAATCTAATAATCAGATTTAAGTTTTCTTGAGCGATGGGGGCAGTTGTTATTGTCAGCGGCCAGAAATCTGTTTGACTCCTTCTTTGCGATCCTATTAACAAAAGTCTCATATCCCAACAGTCCTGGCTTACACAGAGAACGCTGTGATGGTGAATCCATTGTCAGTCCTTCTTCAGGAAACTCTTTACTATAGACTGGAAAAAAAACGCGTCTGAACATCTCACTAAATCGTCCGACTTGACTTCTTATGTCACGAGTCATAATATTACCAGACTCTCAGTCACGAGTCATAAATATTAACAGACTCACAGTCACGAGTCATAATATTACTAGACTCACAGACACGAGTCATAAATATTACCAGACTCACAGTCACGAGTCATAATATTACCAGACTCACAGTCACGAGTCATAATATTACCAGACTCACAGTCACGAGTCAGAATATTAACAGACTCACAGTCACGAGTCATAATATTACCAGACTCACAGTCACGAGTCATAATATTACCAGACTCACAGTCACGAGTCATAATATTACCAGACTCACAATGTGTACTAAAAAACGGAAAACAAGATGATGTCTCGCGAGTGGTTGGGGAAAGACTCACAGATCTCTTCCCTAACATGGATTTATTGCCCAGGACATGGCAGTATCACAGGCAGTGAAATGACAGATCAACTGGCACACAAAGCAACAACCCTGGGCAACGTACAAATGGGCCAAGGAATTTCCATAACAGCCACCCAATCAAAATTACAGGACGACGAGGAAACAAATTTTGAATGTAGTACCTATCACCAAAGACTACGAGAAAGGGGAATAACGAAGGGCAGTGACAGACAATCAGAACTTTGCAGAAAAGATCGAGCTATATTCATTCAATGTGACATTGGCACTATCACCCACCACACACTACGAAGGTTAAATGCCAAGCACAGATGGGAGTGTCCTAAGTGCAAGGAGGCCCAACTCTAGGCCAGCAGCAGAGCATGGCCGTTATTCATGTTCAGGTTCAAGTAGATAATCTGGAAAAGACTTGAAAATTCAAGAGAAAATTGAGTAGAGAAAGGACAAGAGAAAAATATATAGATCGGAAACAATAAAAAGTTCGCTCAAGATGGTCGTTCGTGATCGTCAGCTCCGTCTGGAAGAGCACATACTAATACTACTACTACTACTACTACTAATAATAATAATAATAATAATAATAATAAATTAGCAAAGTGGCAGCTAATCTGCTATCTAGTTAATTACATGAGTATAACTTTCACCAGCTTTATGTCGCCAACCAAGAGAGAGAGAGAGAGAGGGTAAACTAATATAAATGTTCTAAAACTTCTACTCTCTCGCTGATGCTTAATCTGTCCCTGGAGCCGCACGTTGTTAAAACCCCTGATCTCTTCAAACATCTTCCAGAACTCAGCGCTTAATGTGTTAGTCAACAAACGCAGGATATCACGACGACACAGGCGGACAGAACGGGTGAACATAGAGTACAGATTTTCACATATTTTTTATTATAAAGCATTGCATTGAAGTGAGATAGAGTTGAAAGCCGGATACTTTCATTGATGGATCAAGCCTAAATGAGACTCTTTTGAGCACCATACAGTATATGAGGTAAGTACGTTATATATATATGTTATATAAATGTATATTTTATTTATAAACTTTCAAATATAACCTACTTGTGTTTTTGACCTTTCTTTCTCCCTCGTCTTTCTCTCTCTCTTTCTCTTTACATATATATATATATATATATATATATATATATAATAAATATATACACTGTATGTTACATCTGTATATATACAGTTAGAGAGTGACAGAGATAGACAGACAGATTAGATTAGATAAAGATAGATAGATAGATAGATAGATAGATAGATAGATAGATAGATAGATAGATAGATAGATAGATAGATAGATAGATAGATAGATAGATAGATAGATAGATAGATAGATAGATAGATAGATAGATAGATAGATAGATAGATAGATAGTACACTATAGGAAGAGATAAACATTGACATGGGCTAGCATTAAAGCGATAACCAAATTCTTACCGGGTACTGAATAACAGAGGCAATGATTTCTTGCCATTGGACGTCAACTGGTATATTAGAGAACAAAAAAAATCAGAGGTATTATTAAAAAATGTAATGAGGTCAAACATGTCATGGGCAGTTTGGGAGCCGTGGGGAGTGGAGTGGAAGTGAGGGGGGGGGGTGGGGGCTGAGCTTATACTTTCGGAACAATAATGTCACTCTGGATTTAAAACAGTTCTTACTTTCAGCAAACTGATGAGGAAAGACCTTTCTAAGAGTTAGATGGTATCTCTGTGTAATATCACTTTTATATATTTTGAATTCCTTATTTACTTTATATTTCTAAAACCAATTTTCATGAACACTTTTCAACATTGCAAGACCCCAGAGCCAATGTATGAATATGTTACTATGCTCTTTGGTTCACTGTATCATGCAATGTATATATATAAAGGTACAATTCCCGTTTCCATGCCATTAACGCATTATGGAGAATACGGTTTTGGGTCTGTATTTTTCAACGACCTTCGGCACATGAAAGTGAGATGTGGTCAGTATGACGCCTGGCCGCTTTAACTTCCCAGATTTTTCTGGTACCCATTTTCCGAGGCTGCATAAACCCCGGGGCCGTATTGTCAGAAAAAAATCTCAATCAGCTGGGGATTCGAACCTTCGACCATTCGGTTGCTAGGCGAGTGCTCTAATCACTATTTTTTTGCTTTCGTGTGACGTAAAAGATGGAGGGAGCTTTTTAGCGCTCTAGACGGAATACTTTGATATGATTCTTTTACGTCGACACATATCGTATAACGGGAGTTGGGTACAAGGCCAATAGCCTCATCCTGAGACTCATCTACAGGCAACTCTAGATGTGGAAAAAACCTACTGTTACGGAAACTCGCACTACAATAAATCGAGCATCGGGGATACCAACATAGACAAGACCAGATAACCGAAAGAACACATTTATTGGCCACAAATATGTGACAAAGATCGAATTCTGAAATGTAAGAACGATGGCCGCATCATCACAAATTGCTCATGTAATCCAAGAAATGTATAGATATCACTCAGCCGTACTGGGTACCATTGAAATGCGATGGCCAGAAGCAGGGAAAAGATAGGCCGAAGACCATAAGTTAATCATACATTCAGGCAGAGTCGATGGGAAATATCAAGAAAGAGTAGGTATAATTATGTCAGCTGCAGCAGCAAGTAGCCTTACATAATAGGAACCAGTGAACAGTCGTATATTAAGAGCACAATTCCAAATAAGACACGGAGGAATGACAATCATACAATGGTATGCACCCAAGAACGATGCAGATGATGAAATAAAAGACAGTTTCTATTACGAACTACAACAACTCATTAACAAAGTCACTAACCACCACGTCTTAGTTGTCATGTGAGACTTCAACGCCAAGGTAGTAAAAGATAACATAGACGTCGAAAAGCTAACGGAGAAAGAAGGGATTGATACGGTAGATCAGAATGGAGAAAGATTAATTGAATTATTCCTAACAGAGGGCGTGGTCATTGGATGAACAATATTCCCACACAAAGAGATACATTAAAAACAACATGGATATCTCCACATGATAGAACCAGAAATCAGACAGATCATTTTTGTATTAGAAAGCAATTCAGAACGACTCTGATAGATGTAAGATCGTATAGGGGTGCAAACGTCAACAGTGATCACAATCTGTGTATAGGGAAAAAAAGACTAAAACTGAAAAGCCAACACAAGAAAGCAATACTCAGAAAGATAAACAGTCATAGTTACAGGATGAAAATACTACGAGTAATTTTAATCTGGAACTTACCAAACAGTTCGCTGAATTCGTTTTGGTTGAGGAGACAGATATATATGAATTATGACATTCTTACAGCACATCCATAATTAATTCATTCATTCATTTGCATGTCCCTTGTGGAACTGCCGCTGATGCATCAATTTGCAAATCATCAACAATGTCTTGCAGCCATATTCGCCTAGGTCTTCCTCTCTTTCTTTTTCTCATTATGTACCCTTCCAAGACGGTCTTCTCTAGATTATCATGACGTTTAATGTGTCCAAAATATTTAAGTTTTCTCTGTTTAATACTCTTTACTGGCCAGCCTTCTTCAATATTAAGCTCATCCATAATTAAAGCAGCTAAAACAAGTGCTAGACTGAAATCAACTAGTAGAAATACATGGATATCAGATAACACATGGAAATACATACATGAAAGACGAACAGCTAAATTAGCCATATTGAATGTAAAGACATATCTTGGAAGAGATTTGGCAAAAGCAACATACAAAGAACTAGACAATAAAGTTGAAAGTCCAGCTAGAAGGGATAAAAGAAAATATACGGAAAATAGGCGAAAGAAGCAGAGAAGGCAGCAAAAATAGGAGACAGCAAAACTCTACATAACATACAAAAGAGGCTACTACTGAGGTACTATTGCATCCAAAGAGAGATCACATCCTTAGCAAAACTGGCACACTATTAACTTCAAGGAAAGACCAAAAGCAAAGTTAGGCTGATACCTTCCAAGAAATACTTAATCGACCACATACAAAAGAACTGATAGACTTTGAAACTGATTTACTATTCCCACAAATAAATGTCATTCATTCATTCATTTGCACGTCCTTTGTGGAATTTTGCCTCCCTAACAGCACTCCTGTAGGGCTTTCGGTTGTGAGCAAGATGGCCTGCAGCTGATGCATCCATTTGCAGATCATCAACGATGTCTTGCAGCCATTTTCGCTTTGGTCTTCCTCTCTTTCTTTTTCCCATTATGTATCTTTCCAAGACGGTCTTCTCTAGATTATCATGATGTTTAATGTGTCCAAAATATTTAAGTTTTCTCTATGTAATCCTCTTTACTAGCCAGCCTTCTTCAATATTAAGTTCTTGTAGTATGGATATATTTGTTCTTTTTTGTATCCATGATATTTGAAGAACTCTTCTGTAGCATTTACAATCTAGATGAAATTAACATTGCATGAAAATGAAACAGCAGTGAATCTAATCGCTAGCAACAAAACTGCAAGTGAAGTAAAGATGAAATAACAGCCGAAATATTAAAAGCTATTAGCATTGACAACATTAACCAATTTCAGAGAATGTTTAATAAAGTCTGGAAATAAGAAAAGGTCCCTTCTAAATGGAAAAAAAGAACCATTGTTAAAATACCGAAAAAAGGCAACCTTAGCGATAGCAATAAACGGAGAGGAGTAACCTTACTTTCAGTTGTGTTAAAAGTATTTTGCAAAGTTATTCTGAATAGAATTCAAGATATAGCGGACGCTGAAATGAGAGAAGAACACGCAGGAGTTCGAAAAGGGAGAAGCTGTCTCGACCAGATCTTTACTCTAAGAATAATACGTGAAGAACATATTGAACAGCAAAAACCATTTATCCTGAACTTCATAGACTTTAAAAAAGCATTTGACCGCATACATGGAGATTCATTGTGAAGAATTTTAAGAATATATGGACTACCATCTAAGATAGTCAACATTATTAGAGACCTTTATAATGTATATGTTTGTACAGTCAACACAGAAACAGATTGAAACAGGGGTGAGACAAGGATGTATATTATCTCCCTTGTTTTTTGGAATTTCTATAGACTGCATATTGAAAAAAAAATGATGCACAGGTAAAACAGGCATTGATTGTGTACATGGGATCCAACTGGAAGATCTTGATTTTGCAGATGACAAGACTCTTATCAGTGACAACGTGAAATTTCAACAGATACATTGTATTCAATGGCTAGTAAAATAGGACTTGAAATTAACAAAGAAAAAAATAAAAATATTGAAACTTTTCATTAACCACAAATGACAAATATACGTAGAAGGGACAGCTCTTGAAGAATTACACCAATTTGCATATCTCGGCAACTACATAGACCAATATGGTGACACCAGAAAGGAAGTTAGAACTAGAACTGCAAAAGCAGTATCAAGCTTCAAGAATCTTGAGAACATAGGGCACTCAAGAGTTATAAGCACAAAAACCAAGTTAAGATTACTCAATTTAAATGTAATATCCACCCTCATTTATGCATATGAAAGCTGGAAAACGACTAAAGAAATATACAAGAAATTAGACTTCTTTGAAAACAAATGCCTCAGGAAAATACTCGGTATAGAGTTGAACGAATTCAAGAACAACGCAGAGATCAGACAGATGAGCAAATAACAACCTGTCTCATGAGTAATTAGAAATGAAGATGTGCATATCTCGATCACGTGATGAGAAGGAACAATCAGAGGATCTCCAAACAAGCTATCAAATGGAACACAACAGGCAGAAGAAAAAAGAGATCGACCACGTGAAACTCTAAAGAGGGCATTGTTAAGAGAGGCCAGTTCAATGGGCGTAACATCCCGTGATAAGCTTGAAAAACTCGCCGAAGGCAGGAAATCTTGGCGAACTGTCACGGAAGCACTATGTGACGTTTAGCGGAACGGGAAGGATAGAGGTCATATATGTGTATACATATACGAGTATATATATATATATATATATATATATATATATATATATATATATATATATATTGTATAAAAGGAATTTGTGTCACTATATGGAAAGACAAGATTAGGAAAAGAGAGTAATGTAAGCGAAATTTATCTGCAGGAATGAGCCTTAACAGCTCGGAAAGCTGAAGAATGTAACAGAATAACAATTCTGTACAGAGTGTATTGTGTATAGCCCTGTAGTTGTGGTCTGGTAGACCACAACTCATCACCGTGTGCCAAGCACGTGGTTCGAGAAAATTCGAAGTCACGTGGTTGAGTTGAGCCGGAGGTATGCATGGGCTGAAAAAGTTAGTCTTTGGTTAGAATGTGTTAGAGAAAGGTTGTGTGATTGACTCTGGAATGTGTTAGAGAGAGCCTTACTTGTTTGTTGTAGTAGGAGTTTATATGGTTTGTGATGTAGGAAGAATTTTAGTAGTTTTACTGCAGATTGGAATCTTGTTTAGGAAGAGTTTCTACCATTGGCAATTTGTTGGTAGTGAGACGGAAGAATTAGTTTTTTCCCTGTGTTGGTTGGGGTTTTGTTGGTAATGTTGTAGGTATTGATTTTTTATACATAGTACATTGTAAGGTTTTCGCCCATATGGCGTGGAGTTCGCTCTCACGCCGGGCACTGTTAATATAATTCTTGTTCAGCTAGATGGCTATGTTTCCATCATTCATGATTTCACCCTCATTTTGTCCATTTGTGCGTGGTCTGATGAAATACTACACCAATTGGCTTTGTTGGAATTCTCATTGTTGACCAGTTGTTTGGGTTGGAAGACTGCCAAGTTATGTTAAGCTGTTGTATTTGTATTATTATGTGGAGTAGGAAGCCTGGGTGTCTTGTTGTATTTTCTCAGTGTATAATATAGAAAATTAGGTGATTGCTAGAACACCAACAACAAGAAGAAATGTATAAGTTCAAACTGTACTCCACAAGTAGACAATGATCAAACCAGTAGAAAACCATTTTAGTTGGCGCCAATACAATTATAGTGGCTGCTAAAAATTATAAATAGTCAAACTATTACAAGAAGAAGAAGAAGAAGACGAAAAAGAAGAAAAAGAAGAAGAAGAAGAAAAAGAAAAAGAAGAAGAAGAAGAGAAAAGAAGAAGAAAAAGAAGAAATATATATATATATCATTTACTGTTCCATTATTCAAACTCTCTAATTACTTTTTGGGTAAACGACTAGAATCTTTCTATTACAAATTATCACATATTTATTTCAGGAGCGTACGGAGAGACTGACAGAATTTGTACATAAAAGTACACCAGAGAATTAAGGAAATATTTTCGGCAGTATAAAATCGGTAGACAAGGGTACTTATTTTGTGAAAACCACAGAGCTCTGTATACGACCCGAACGAATGACTTCACAAGCACAACAAATGTCCTTCTACAGTAGCTGACTGTAAGACTGGAGACTATACACTGAAGCAGTGTCAGAAAATACGCAGCAAAATTTTGTGATTCAGCTGAGTAAATATGGTGAACGTCACTCTCTGTTCATATTTTACTTCCCCGTTTTTCGCACTTCAGCGAGTCTCGCAAAATCTTCATTTCCTCGTTGGCATCCCTGTCGTTTTAACTGTACTCTCAGCCTTCGTCGTTTTTACAAACGCCACCGTGGTCATAGCCATCATTCGTTCTATGTACTTGGGCAAGCATTTTAACAACAAGAGCAAGATATCAATGATCCTGATAGTCTCTATGGCTGTATCAGACTTTGTCGTTGCCATCATTTCAATGCCGCTTTCAGTTTACCAAATAGTCAACAATGGGAAATGGTATCTGGGACAGACCACGTGCTCTTTCAAAATCATATCAGATGAGTTTCTATGTACCGTCTCAATTTTTCACGTTATGTGTATGGCAGTAGACAGATACTTGGCAGTATGTCATCCCTTGGTATACCGTAGACTGACTGTAATAACCGCTTATATCATGGCCAGTGTAAGTTGGTTGCTGCCATCATTATTTTTCTACCAAATTATACATTATGGAGGCGACCACTACGATAGTTCCTGCTTTGAACATTTAAAAATTTGTGAGGTGAGCTACGACACTGTGTACAGGATTACATCTACTAGTATCACATTCTACGTTCCTTTCCTTCTAATCTTCATTCTTTATTTCTTTGTATTACGAGCAGTTCGACATTTTCACACACGGAAGCTCAACTTCAGGTTGAAAAATCTACCATCCGAGCAGAAGAATTCAGCGAACAGAGAATGTGAGGATCACAAATATTTGCCCGGTTGTCTGAAATCTTGTATGTCCATGCCAAGGTTAACTGTCCGTACATATGAGGTGCCACCAACCTTAAAGTTGTGTTATCTTTTTGAAAAAGCTACAGACATTATTTGTCTGTCTGCAGGAGCAGACTTTATAAGTTCCCCAGTCGTGGGACCAAGATCAGCAGATACATCACTGTCGTCAGAAACTACAGAGACAGTAGACAAGTCAATAATATTGTCTGCTGAACGACTATCATCTTCGAAACTGGATACTGTGAAGAGCCGTGGATGTTTTACTACGTTTTTGAAAGGCGATGAACAATTTTCAGAACATCTTAAGGAATCTTCTCAATTTTCCAAAGAAGGTATTAATGAAACTATATATGCCAAGTCAAGCAGTTCTTCTGACAAGCATTTGATTTCTTCCGAGGTAATTCCAGACGTGGGACAGCATGACCATATCCATCACAAAAAAGTGACCAACATTTCCAAACATTCCTCAAGCACAAAGAACAGTGCTGAGACCGCTATAAAAACCGCACGTCATTTAAACAACATGAAAGCTGTGCGTACTATTGGCATAATAGTTCTGGCGTTCATTGTTTGCTGGTTACCTTTCAGTGTGGCTTCTATTCTTCCAGGTTTATTTAACCATACTGTCCCTTACACGGTCTTTACTTTCACTGCTTGGCTAGGTTATCTGAACTCAGCCTTAAACCCTTGCTTGTACTGTTTTCATAAATCTGTAAGGCGAGCAATAATGGACCTCATTTGTCATTCAGTGATAAAGTAACTCTTCTGTTCTGTGGTGTTTTCATATAAAATCTACGTTACTGATTATGCTGTTTCGTGTTATTCTGGTAAAAGCCATATGATCTTCTATAACATCTAACACAAATCTGTAAGTAAAAGAAGTAGTACAGATTTGAGAAGACAATAAACCCATATGGTCATCTGTTATATTCAGCACAAATCTGTGAAGACAAGAAAACCATGTGGTCATCTGTAATATTCACCACAAATCTATGAAGACAAGAAAAACATGTGGTCATCTGTAATATTCAGCACAAATCTGTGAAGACAAGAAAACCATATGGTCATCCGTAATATTCAGCACAAATCTGTGAAAACAAGAAAACCATGTGGACATCTGTAATATTCAGCACAACTCTGTGAAGACAATAAAACTATGTGATCATCTGTAACACCCAGTACAAACTAGAGAAAATGGAATAGTATACTTGGAATACTCTGACAGACAGAAGAAGATTGAAATTTCAAAATAAGTTTCTAGTAAGAGAATGAAGCAGCACATCGAGATAGCAATGAAGATAATACTGGTAGAAAGCAGTCCAGATAATATAATTAGGATAATATCAGAAGGATATCAATGAGGATAAAGACAGAAGCATAACAGTGATAAAACATATCTGTAAGGCAACAGTGAAGATAACATCAGTGGGATATCAAATATTATAATATCGCCAGTACAGTATTGCAGATAATATCAGTGGGATATCAATGAGTATAATATCAGCAGGACAACAATGATTATACTACCAACAAGGCATCAGTGCAGATAATAATATCAGTAAGATAACAACGAAGATAATATCAGAAGAATAACAATGAAAAGAAAAACGGCAGTTAATAAAAAAAAAGATATCACCAGAACTACGTAATGGCTCGTGGAGAGCGGGAAATTGAAACATAAACATTTCTAGGAATAGATGAAGATAAAGGAAACAACTCGGCGCACGTTTTGGCAAATACAAATGAACTAACTTCTGTTTAAGTGTTAATATATGAAGTAACTGTTGTAGAAGTGTCATTTTACATTTGACGGGAACTAATCAAGTTGTATGTTTATTTATAAAATCGTGCTGGTGAGGAAATATTTATTTACCAGTCTAACATAATGGTTATCATAATTTGTAAAACTGCTGGGTGCTTGGTATCGCAAGTATCATTCATAGTACACCTGTGTTCTTAATGCTGGACTCTTGTGCAGTTAACCATATCATATTAGCATTTTAGTATGTTTATACATTACACTAGCTATATTCGAGTTTTATATAGTAGTACATTGTACATTGATACATGAAAGAAAAACAAAACGAGAGCGATTTAAAGTTGTACAATAGCAAGACAAAATCTTTTAAATCTGAAATATGATCCGGAGTCCAGACACACGTTTCTGGCCATTTCAGTCAGCGCTGGGCTGGGAATAAAAGCTAAATTACCGTGCTTTCTCTACCTGTCTGGTATTTACCTGGTAAATGAACAGAAATGAGCTCTAATTTGGTTCAAATATTTTCACTCTAAATACTTTGACAGGCATTTCTAGCTCTCTCATGAGGCACGGTTTGGAAAACTACAATGTAAAAGTGAACACAGGAAACATTATTTCTGAACAGTCCATTAAAAAAATAAACAGGTACATTAATGTGTTTGTTCTTTATTCAAGAAATGTTGTTTTCTTGACTTTTCGCTATTGATGAGCGAAAGAGCGTTCGAATTTTATTTTCTATTTATGCTTCAACTACCATATTTTAGTGTCAAATTATACGGATCTTGTGCTGTCGTTTGATGTTTATTGTACTGAATCTAGAACTTCTCATATTCTTGACTTCGATACTGCGCCGGGCGAAACCGAATTCCGTTAATGTCTTTACATTGTCCACTTGTCTGTATCGTTCTCGTCCTCTTGTTGTTCCTTGACTAAGATGGATGGCTGACGAGTCACTCATAACAAGAAAAATAGGAGAAGAACGCCATTGACGTTAGTGAGAACGAGAGAGTCAGCGAGAGAGAGAAAGCGAGAGAGTGAGAGCGAGAGAGAGAGAGACAGCGAGAGAGAGAGAGAGAGACAGCGAGAGAGAGAGAGAGAGAGAAAATGAGAGAAAACGATAGAGAGCAAGAGAAAGCGAGAGAGAGAGACAGCGAGAGAGAGAAAATGAGAGAGAACAAGAGAGAGCGAGAGAGTGAGAGCGAAAGAGAGACAGCGAGAGAGAGAGATAGAAAACGAGAGTAAGAGAGCGAGAAGAGAGAGAGGGGCGAGAGAGAGAGAGCAAGAGCGCAAAAGAGAGCGAGAGAGTGAGAGCGAAAGAGATAGAGCAAGAGAGAGCGAGAGAGAGAGCGAAAGAGAGAAATAGCGAGAGAGCGAGAGAGAGAGAGAGAGAGCGCGAGAGAGAGAGAACAATAATTACCTGCAGTATTGTTCCCTGGAAAGAATTCCACCCTTGGTAGCTTCATTTGATAGCGAGTGTCCTTACGTTCTGAACAGGTCAACATACATAAACAACTAGGCTGAGGCGCATCTAATTAGAAGCATAAGTTTTAAGCCAACGTGTTATGCTGGCAGTTACAAGAGAGTGATGCCGGCAAAATACAAGACGTTTGTCCTTTTGATGAGGCTGAAAAGCTCGTTGAAAATAGGAAAACTTGGCGAACTACCATGTGAGCCCCCTGTGACGTTTAACGGCACGGGAAGGATGTAAGATGTAAGATGTTATCCTGGTGTAGATTATATGCTAGCTGTGTCATGGTCGTTTAAGAACCACACGTTTAAGCTTATGGAGATGTGAACCTTGGTGGTGTCGCTCATTTGATACTGAACTTCGTTAACAAAGGAGTATTTGCGGGAATTTTGGAGGGAGCAAAGCTGTGTGGAAGTTCAGGGATGGGCGTATTGAAGTGTGCGAGGTCTTTACCTCTCTGCATGAACTTGAAGAACCAACCAACCCATCATCTGGTTCTCAACTCCGTTTATCGCATGCATATTTGTGAGTCTAATAATGTTATGACTCGTGATGCTTGCTGGTTTGCTAGTATGACGGTATTTGGTAGACTTTCCCCATGGTCACGTGAACTTTTGACCCCGGTTGTGTGTTCAAGGTCCGAGACAACGTATGTTTGTAAGTGTCGTAGTAAGATTAGGTCGAGTGGTGACGGTGAAGTCGTTACCTTGCACATGTTAGCTGAGTTTGGAAGTTTATTTATGGACACAGATGACAAACTTTGGGTAAGTTAGCTGAGTTTGGAAGTTTATTTATGGACACAGATGACAAACTTTGGGTACGTTAGATGAGTTTGGAAGTTTATTTATGGACACAGATGGCAAACTTTGGGTAAGTTAGCTGAGTTTGGAAGTTTATTTATGGACATAGATGACAAACTTTGGGTAAGTTAGCTGAGTTTGGAAGTTTATTTATGGACACAGATGACAAACTTTGGGTAAGTTAGCTGAGTTTTGAAGTTTATTTATGGACACAGATGACAAACTTTGGGTACGTTAGATGAGTTTGGAAGTTTATTTATGGACACAAATGGCAAACTTTGGGTAAGTTAGCTGAGTTTGGAAGTTTATTTATGGACACACAGATGACAAACTTTGGGCAAGTTAGCTGAGTTTGGAAGTTTATTTATGGACACACAGATGACAAACTTTGGGTAAGTTAGCTGAGTTTGGAAGACATTGTTAAAGATTTTTTATTTTGTGAAAACTAAAGGTAAAGTGATAAAGATTCACGTGGTTGTGAGCTTCAAGTGATCTTGAGCTTCACGTGACGGAAAGTTCGAGAAGCTTGGAGACTGTGCAAGGAGTATATATAAAGATTTCAGGAAGAACATGATGATGACTGACTTACTTCTGGACGATTAGACTGAGTTCAAGTCTATGAAGAAATTCGTTGAGGGTGATTTTTGTTTAGTTAGAGTGAGTACTCATCCTTTTATAGCATCGCGTGCATCTTTGATGGTTACTGCAAGCATCAAACCATGAAGAAACAGTTTTTGCCTACTCTAAATGTTCTGTTGCACCAGCAGATCAACTGCGTACACAAACTCACGAAAAGCCTTTTTACAATCTGAACTTTTTTTTGTATATGGATATTTTTCTTTCGAATTAAAGTATTTAGACCAGCGGTTCTCAGCCAGGGAAAAGGAAGGGGTGGTGGCGATGGGGGCGAACGGACGGATGGTTCTCATTTGACGGAATGGTGGGGGGAATGTTTCCTTCTTCTTATCTGTCTGCTTTTTGCCATTAACGTCCCAGAAAGTTTCAGATCTCGGTCTAGAGCAAAGGTGAGAGGCCTGGGGAACTGTCATGTCAAGTTTCCTCGGTGTCTTTTTCACCCTCATCTATCCACTCTTTTTTTTTCCTTGGTCGTCCTCGAGTACTATATCTCCAGATGTTTCCGAGCTGCATGCGCGTGTCGCTGTTTGTTCTGGGCTCGTGAGCACTAAATGCCTGAACCACTCAGTTCTCTGATTTTCGATGTGGACCTTGACAGGCATTTTTCCAGGGTCAGATTTTCCTATAGGGAGAAAACTTTTCCCAAATGTCTCTTGTGGAAAGCACCAGTTTCCGCGCTGAAAATCTCCGACTTAGACCTCAAAGAGGCACTGAAGTCTCTCTCTCTCTCATTCTCTCTCTCTCTCTCACGCTCTCTCTCTCTCTCTCACTCTCACTCTCTCTCACTCACTCTCTCTCTCTCACTGTCTCTCTCTTACTCTCTCTCATTCACTCATTCACTCACTCACTTACTCACTCTCACACACACAGTGATTTCTCCGTAAACAAATGAGCAGTTTTGTGATTGCTTCACTCTCTTTACTTCACAAAACAATTACCTAGACAGCACGCAGTGAATAAAGACAACAATTAAAGTAAAAGTATTTTTATTTCGTGGAATACATAAAGTTTTAAAAAAACACATTAATTTCACGCTTTTATATGTTATAATTGTACTTTAATCAGAAATATTGAATGTCTTCACAAAACTCTTCATATCAAGCCGGAAACACGACGCAACTAACGCTACTTCCGATCAATGAACACGCATTCAATTTCTGATTATAAATTACATTCAGCGTACAAGAACAGGCAATTCGCTGTAAAATGATACAAGCAGACATCAATGCCCGAGCACAGTTGTAATTCCAAACCGTAGCGTGCACTACTGGCAGACATAAAAGTAGTTATATTTACGGACGCACGACTGTTTACGGTGACAACATCTTTTTAGCCGTTCTGGGCAGATGTATCCACTGGGGACGCATCGTGGGCTATGTGGGTCCTGGAAGAATATGTTTAAGGTAAAAAAAAAGATGACACGCCACGACAAGACAGAATGTAGATAGGCAGAAGGGGTGGAAAAAATAACGCAGACAGACATACACACACATAGACAGACAGACAGGCAAGCATGCAGGCAGACAGGTAGACAGACAGATAGACAGGTAGATAGATAGATAGACAGACAGACATACATACATACAGACAGACAGACAGACAGATAGATAGATAGATAGATAGATAGATAGATAGATAGATAGATAGATAGATAGATAGATAGATAGATAGATAGATAGATAGATAGAGGGTTTTCCACAAATGCCTGTCCTTTGCCTTTTTTCTGCTCTTGCCCAGGTGAGCCCTCTATTGTTCAACATCCTATATGTTGTTCTTCTCCATGTCTCTTTTGGTCTGCCCTTACTTCTGTTTCCCTGTGGTGTCCATCTTAGTGTTGTTTTTGGTAGTGAGTTGTCAGTCATTCGGAGCACATGTCCCAACCATCGCCAGTATCTTTCCTCAATAATTGCTGTCAGTGACTTCATCTGCATTTCTGCCAACAAGATGTTATTTCTTATGGTGTTTGGCCAAAATATTTTTCTAATTCTTCGTAAACATTTAGTCTGGAAAGAATTCAACTTGTTTTCTATGGTTTTGGTGATTTTCCAGTATTCACTTCCATAGAAGTTCACTTAGAACATTACTCTTAAATATCTCGATTTTCGCATTTATGCTGTTTTTTTAGATTTCCACATAGTCTGCAGCATTGCAAAAGCCTGGTTTGCTCTAGTAAGTCTGCTGCTGATGTCCTTTGTGCTGTCTCCATTTTCTACTACTCTACTGTCATTTTAAAATGCATCTACGTAACTTCAGGCATATATTGTGTAAAATATGTGATTTGTTCATGTTTTAACATTCATTCATTGTTTTCTTGTGAGATTAGAAATATGTTTTGATTCTGGAATTGCACTATTTTTCTCCTTTCTTTTCTCATTATATATTGTTCACACTTTGATGCAAGTAAGGATCTCCTTTGAAAATTTCTGTACCCATCCCATTGTCTTTCCTGCGTCCTAAATACTGTATTTTCTATAACTTTTAAGCAGAATGTAGGTATGTTGCAATGCTGAATCAGTGATTTGAAGTTAAACCACACAGCAAGTCTTACCCCATAGTGGTAGCCTTCCGCGTTTATAGGAGCAACCAGCATGGCTACTAAAGTAAGCACATGAAGCAGCTGAATGTTGTTTAGATCCCTCATGTCGGCAGTTCAGTTCTTTTTGTTGTCCAGGATCTTCCCTTTAATGAGTAAAGTATAAAATATTACATTTGCATAGTTTTTTAACCATCGAGTCAGTTTTACGTATACGTAATAAAAACAATACAGTACAGTGTGGTTGAAACCGTGCTCCACAGAACCTACAGAAATTAACAGATGAGATACACAACCACAAGCCAAGAATGGGGGACTCGAGAACAATACCAATAAGACCAAAGTAATGGTGTCCAGCAGGAAAGGTTGGAAGCCATAGATAGATATAACCATAAACAGGGAGGACCTGGAACAAGTGACAGACCAGTGCTACCCAGGGCATACACTAACGGAATGTGGGAGATGTGAGATTGAGACAATGAAACGAATAGGAATGGCAAAACATACATTCAGCAGCGTGGAGACAGTGCTGCTATTCAGGAATCTGCCCATAAAAACAAAAATGAGATTGGTCAAATGGATTTTTTATGCAAATAAGCGATAATTGTAATCTATTTTTTAAAAATTCTAAAAATCTACTCTGTTTTACTGTATGTAGCAGAAATCTGGACTCTAAGCAATGGCCGGAGAGAAGGATCAATGCAGAAGAACTGTGGTTCTGCAGAAAACTAGGTCATATAACATGCAAAATAAAAAGAACAAATGCACAATGTTTTAGAACAGCTCCAAGTGCAATGTGAACTTCTCAAAGAAATAAGGATGAAGAAAACAAAATACGTTGATCATATCAAAAGACATAACAACATATTGATTGACTGATTGATTGATTTATTGATTGATTGATTGATTGATTGATCTTTATTTCAAAAGGGTTAAGAATTGGGCACGCATGCCCATCCGACATTCTGTCCTTTATCATATATCTTTCACTCTATTCCAGACATTCTATAAATATGCTGTTCACGTAACAAACATAACTAACATTGAAGCTGAGAGACATAAAATAAAATATAACATTTACGTTTCGCTCTTAAACATTCACTCAGTACAGAAGTAACTACATACATATATAAATGACTATCTACTAAACAAAATTTTCGGGACTATTCAGAATAAACAATTAACTGTATTCGGTGTCTGTAAAAAGCAGTCTAAGATAACTTTTAAGTTTTATGATTCATGGAGGCATGTAGTCGACATCAAATATATATTGGGAAAGTTTTGTAGTTGTGAAGACCATCCTAGAAGGAAAGGTAGAAGAAAAAAGTAAGAGGACGACAAAGATGAAGATAAGATAACATACGAGAATGGACAAGGTATAACTTGGCTGAATGCATCATGAAGACGAGGAAGCGACGAAACTGGAGATTAATTACTGCCAACTTTCGTACCAAGGAAGATAATGATAATAACATCAATGTCATAAAGTTCTTTCGTGGTTAAGAAAAGTCATGTCTTAGAAATTATGACAGAAAGAAATCTCTCTCTCTCTCTGAACCTTAAGTGCCCAGGGCACATGGGGCTTCCGCAAGGGTTTTCCACAAATGCCTGTCCTTCGCCTTTTTTTCTGCTCTTGCCCAGGTGAGCCCTCTATTGCTCAACATCCTTTCTGTTGTTCTGACAGAAAGAAATACTGAGATGTATTTCTGTATGTAACACAAGGTCACACACAATGCTGGTACAAGTAATTGTAATTTAATTGTAACTGTAATCAGAGACTGATATCCCCACACTCCGGGCATTCCCATATCTTCTACGCCCTCCGCTATAGCCCTCCGCTATAGCAGTATTCGTGTAACAATGATAGTAAGGGCATTATTATAGGTTTTTCCTTTTTCAATTTTCTCCTGTTGAGATCCTTCGAGAAGGTCACGTGGGCTGCAAAACCCGTGACAGGAAATTGTAGGGGCAATGCTGAGTCCGTGGAGTTTGAGTCTTGGTTTGAACGTGTAACTGTGTGGACGTGTTTTGTCGAGCTGTGTGATGTCTTCGTGGAACAGATGAACATTTTAGTTGTACGTATGAATGGACTGGCCACATGGCAGGGATAACCAGCCGGCAGTCGAATTTAATGTTATTTTCATCAGCATTATCATCATTCCACCAATAAATGTTCCAAGTCACCGTTGCCCAGGATTTACTTCAGTATCTGTACCACTTGTCGTCAAAGTGAGGTTTAGAACGAGCCTGGATGAGAAGTATGTCTGGAACAGTGTGTAACTAATCCAGCAGGTGAGAGTGAGAGCTGGAATTATGTGTGTAACTAGTCCAGTAACCTCAACTCTCGAAGAGCAAGATGGAAGTCGACCCTGATATTCACGTGCGTAACGTGAATCAGCACAACTTATGTCGACAAGGCCCAGCTAACGAGTGTCATATACACAGCAAAGTCTGTGTCACCAAAAGATTACCCTATATTATTCAAGATGCACCACGGCTCAAAATCCTGTTATACCGCTCCAACACCTACTGAAACGTGCGCCTGCTGATTACTGACACAAGTCCTGTAAGTTAAGCACTTCACATGTAACAAGGTTGAACGGTCGCCATAAAGGGACGGTAGTAACACCCTCATTGTCAAATACAGCCTAGAATTTAATGTATAACTCTTGATAACGATGGTACTCAAAACAGATGAATCTTGATGGGCAACACATCAGATTACCGGCCGCCAATCAGAGGTTGACGACTTCCATTGGTACAATTCCACTACGGCCAAACTGAATCCATCAGTGGCCAGAAAACACAAGGAACATAAGACGTAACAGCTTCATACAACAAGCATCGAAGACTGTAACGAGCTACGTCTTTACAACGGCTGCACAAGGTGAAGACTTTACGAAAACAAACAGAAACGAACAGATTGAACAGATTGCGTACCGCTCCAAAATCGCCTTCACTTCCCTCACAATCTCATGCAGGTGCTCTTGCATGCTTAGCACGGAACTCAGAGGGAGTTCCCGATAGCAAATAATATACCATACTTAGGAGCATTATTTCCCCCCATACAATCTAGTCTGTTATATGTATAGATGCATTACGCCAAAGGAAATTACCATTTTCTTGTTCTGTAACTCCTCATTAGATACGAATTTCATTTCATTACAGCTGATGACTCGGTCATTAGATAAGAATTTCAGCTCATTACAAATGATAACTCGATCATTAGATAAGAATTTCAGTTCATTACAAATGATAACTCGATCATTAGATAAGAACTTCAGTTCATTACATTTGATGACCCGGTCGATGGACATCTTCAAACTCTGAAAACATTTCTGAAGCTATATTTGCCTTAAATGTTCATCATCATCATCATCATCATCATCACCATCATCATCATCATCATCATCATCATCGTCACCATCATCATCAAGTGCCGTGCTGACTGGCATTGGATATTATGTCTCTACATAGCACTCGATTCATCATGTAAACCACCAGTCCATCTGTGATCTGATCTCACGCCATCTCGTCAAGCTATCGACTATCATTTCTTTCAGCCTTCCCCTGGAGTTTTATTCGCTCCATTTTTCCTGTTGTTACAATATTTTTCAATGCCCTCTCTTCTTGTTACATATCCTATGAAAGTAAGTTGTCTCTCTCGTACCTTTTACAAGATTTCTCTCTCTCTCTCTCTCGCTCTCTCTCTCGCTCTCTCTCTTTCTCTCTCGCTCTCTTCTCATACCTTCTTCATCAATAACCTTTGCTTTCCAGGCAATTCGCAACATTCTTTTGACAAACTACATTTCTATTGCTTCCAGTGATCTTTATACGGACCTCACTATTGTCCGTGACTTAACTTTCATATAATAAGATAGGTTAACTATAGCAATTTAAAACCCGCTTTCTAATATTCGTTGTTAAGGATACGTTGCATAATTTGTTTCTCATTCTCAGAAATTTAGTTTTTCTTGACTATTCCCTTATTTTAATTTTTATTTGAGTTTCACTTCCGAAGAAATTACTGCTCCAAGATATTTGAATTTCTATACTTGATTTAAATAAGGCACCTGAAATACGTATAAAATGAGGGAAAAAAATGGAAGAGGTGGAGAGTTTTGAATAGTTTGGATCGTTGCTAACTAATAATGGAGTTACAATGAGGGAAATAAAAAGGAGGACATCTATCGCTCTTAGAAAGTAAAACAAATAAAGAACCTGTAGAGAGGAACAGACAGAACTACAAAAATAAGATTTTTAAGAGCATGCATCTTTCCTATCGCAACATATGCATGTGAGACCTGGACACTTAACAAAACAGCTGAGAAACACATAAATGCCTTTGAATGTAAATGTTGTAGAAGAGTATTTCAGATATCATGGGCACAAGAAAAGAACAAATATATCCATACCACCAAAACTTAATCTTGAAGAAGGCTGGCTAGTAAAGAGGATTAAAGAGAGAAAACTTAAATATTTTGGACACATTAAACGTCACGAGAATCTAGAGAAAACTGTCTTGGACGGGTACATAATGGGAAAAAGAAAAAGAGGAAGACCAATGCGAAGATGGCTGCAAGAAATCGTTGATGATCCTGCAAATGGATGCATCAGCAGCAGTCCTCTTGCTCACAACCGAGAAGCCTACAGGAGTGCTGTTAGGGATGCAAAGTTCTGCAAGGGACATGCAAATGAGTGAATGAATGAATGAATGAACCATTTAAATATATATATATATATATATATATATATATATATATATATATAATGAATCTGGGTCTAGCCAAAAGGTCTGTTCGTCTACTATTCAGTGATTACGTCCCTTGATTTGCCATTACTTTATAATTCATGTTTGTAAAAGAGGGGACACAGAAATTACTCTTCTAGATAGACTATCAATCTAAAAAGTGTATATGAAAACAACATCAATATCTTTATATTAACATTACTAATTGCGTGACACTGATGACTTGGCATTACACGTCAATCTACTTACCAGGGTCATCATACTTGATACGTTTGTAAAGGACTAAACACCGGAAAAGCGTTATTCATTTTATCATAAGTTTGTTCCTTTTTTGCCGTTTTGTGTTCCAAGACGAAGAGCCACAACAGCCAAGATCTCGGGTTTGAGACAGGAAAACTGTCCTTTGGCAGATTTAAATGCGTGTTTTCTCCGTCAGTTTACATTTATGACCATGTATGACCCTCTCTCTTGGCTACATTCCAGATCAATATCGCTCACGCCAGTTTACCTCCGATATTTTTGTCATCGATATCTGTGGGATTAATGTCGTCATGTACATACATCTTCTTTGTCGTTCGCCTTCAAAACGGCCTTGGCTGATTTGTGTCACGGTTACACGCCTTTTGGCGCAATGTGACATAGTCCCTTCTAATTAAGGCACTAATAATTTTAGATATAATTTATATTAAAGAAAATGGTTCAACAGAGAATAAGAAACTACAAAAATCTCAGAATTTAGACAAAGTTGGGAACCCTTAAATGAAAAAGGGGCTCCAACGATAACAGACCGTAATTTGCATATCTGCTATGACAAGAAGGAGCCGAAAAGAGTTAATTATCTGAGATAGATTTATGATCTCGCTATCGCCAAAGGCAATTTCTGACAAACAGAGCGGTAGACAGAGGTTTCCTGCAGTTTTTTTTAATCAGGAAATTCTCATAGAACGGCAAAGAATTCAAGATCACAGCAGTCAGGCTAGTTCCCCCACGAGCAGTAAGACCAAAGGATACAATATCGCGTCCACCCGGTAGACCGAGGACACAGTTTCTATTACAATACTGAATCTTGTGTCTAGGAATTAGCATCATTGCACTCGAGACTCGCCCATACATGCTCTGCCCTCTGTTTCAGTAACCACCGAAGGGTGTGAACGCCATATTGTTGGCTCTGGCAGCCTCGAATTCTACCAGCCAGTCACCCGGCTCTTCCTTCCCCACCCTTCTCACCTCTGTCCTTCATCCTCTAGATATGTACTATCAACACATGCCCTTTCCTCCTCCGCGCACCAATTCATCTGCCGCAGACTTCAGTATATTCGTCCTATACTCCTACATAGGAATCATATCTGTAGCAATAGCGTTATGGGCAACATGATCTGCTTCCTCACTGTCTCTTGCTCCCGCATCCACTTTAGCGTGGTAACACTGGATTGTCACAAAATAAGAGAACACAGTTTTGTCTACGGAATTATCGTAGACAAAGGTCTAATCCTACAAAACTGTGTTCTCTTACTTTACCGTACGAAGGCCTCGTTGTTTCATATATATATATATATATATATATATATATATATATATATATATATAAGATTGTTCCTGGGTTGCCGCAAGAGCTGAACCCATTCATGACGCAGCAAAGCCCTCCAGTTCGATTACACTAGAGAAAGGCTAGCAACGCCGCCTACGGTGTCATAGATTGACAAGAGCTGGATTCACTGGGTGAATGCAGGAGTGAGAGAGCTGGTTTCACTGGGTGAATGCAGGAGTGAGAGAGCTGGTTTCACTGGGTGAATGCAGGAGTGAGAGAGCTGGATTCACTGGGTGAATGCAGGAGTGAGAGAGCTGGATTCACTGGGTGAATGCAGGAGTGAGAGAGCTGGATTCACTGGGTGAATGCAGGAGTGAGAGAGCTGGATTCACTGGGTGAATGCAGGAGTGAGAGAGCTGGATTCACTGGGTAGTCACCCATGACAAGTGAATTGACGTGTGGCCATATTTTCACGCCCAAAGACCAAGAACATATGCCAATGACTGGAAGAGGGTTGGACTTAATGACTGGAAAAGGGGTGGACTTAATGACTGGAGAGGGGTGGACTTAATGACTGGAAAAGGAGTGGACTTAATGACTGGAAGAGGTGTGGACTTAATGACTGGATTGATGTAATTTATTTGTCTTATCCAGGGACAGGAATGATCACGTGATTATCAGATGACAAACAGATAACTTTGTGTATTAGGCGTAGGAAGACAGTCCCACTATCTGATAGACAGACGTGGTGTTATATAAGTGAGAGAAGACAGAAGAGAAGAGAAAAGAAATGGAAGGGAGATGATAGAAAGGGAAAAGTTCCACTCCGTCTTCGAACAAGACTGACATTGGTAGAGAGATGCAGAAGTAAAGCTGGTTAGAGCTAGTACAAAGATTTCGAGCATAACAAACGGTAACCTGTAGGAATATCCAGGAGTTTACCAGCCAGAATGGTACATGATTAGATTTAGAAATGAGTCTATTCAGAGTCTATCCACAGAAGCCAAAGATAAAGCCAATTTAGGATGAATGTTAGGTGCTGCCAGAACTAATGTATAGAGTTTAACTACCAGCATGGCCTTCTAGAAGGTGATAATTCCTGACATGTAACATTCTTACATCTTACATCCTTCCCGTACCGTTAAACGTCACATAGGGCCCGCATGGAATTTCACCAAGATGTCCTGTCTTCGGAGAGTTTTTCAGTTTCATCAACGGATGTTATGCCTACTGAACTGGCCTCTCGTAAGAATGTACTCTTTAGAGTTTCACGTGGTCGACCTCTTTTTCTTCGGCCTGTTGTGTTCCATTTGATAGCTTGTTTTGGGGATTCTCTGATTGTTCCTTCTCATCACATGACCGACATATATCCATCTTCTTTTTCTGATCAACATGAGACAGGTTATTGTTTGCTCATCTGTCTGATCTCTACGTTGTTCATGAATTCGTTCCACTTTATACCGAGTATTTTTCCTAGGCATTTGTTTTCGAAAGAGTCTAATTTCTTGTCTATTTCTTTAGTTGTTTTCCAGCTTTCACATGCATAAATAAGGGTGGATATTACAGACATGTAACATTATGTTAGTTTTTATTTTTAAGAGTTTTTTTTTGTTTTGTTTTCTTTTATTTTTCTTTTAATTTTTATTTTTAATAATAAAGACATGTAACATTATGTTAGTTTTTATTCGTGTGATTAAATATCATCTATAATTATGAATGGACGTCTTTTATGTTTGCTGTGTTTGAGATCACATCAAATGTTTGTGAGTTCACGTTGTGTTGGCAATGATAGTTCTTAATATATGTGATAGTTCTTAATATACGTGATAGTTCTTACGTGATAGTTAACAGATCTCTCAAATTATTAAATAGATAAATTAAATAGATTTCTCAAAGAATACAATCTACGCCATAGTTCTTAACATAATGTTAACATCATGAGGGGCAAAAGAAAACAAGTGATAAAAGTGTTATAATATGAACAGAACTAAAAGTGTCTTTATGAATATAAAGTGTTATAAAGTGTTACAAAGTATTACAATGGTAATAGAAAAGTAATTTTCTTACACGAACACGTCAGACTTCGGCTGGACGCAGGTTTAAGGATCGGGGCTCGCCTCCACACTGCGATCCCTATTTCTCATGGCCAGATTACTGTCTTGTTTCCAGAGGCACCACTGGGAGGTAGAACAGGGTCTTGGCCGACTATGGTTCATTAGCCCTGACTCACGCAACTAGCCATGGGTTGTTGCTGACCTCTGTCTCACTGAGATTAAGTAATGCATCTTCGCTCTCATAATTTCATTCATACACAAAAATGTATTAGAATAACAAAACTCGTGAAAAGCTTACCCTTGCAAATTTAGAAATCTTAACTAAGACACTAAAGGAAGCAAGAGACTTAAGTAATAAGGGGCGTTCACATTTTTGGTCTCTATTAATCCTGGTTTATTGTCAATATTTAAATTTTGGCGATGGTACAAGTGCCTCTCTCTCTCTCTCATGTCTTACCATATTTTTACCTGCGCATAATATTATAAACATTAATGAACTTCCACTATTAACCAAAGACTATAAAGTTTAGTATTTTAAGTCCGTTTCAAAAATAAAATACCAGAATGACGTCTGTGACCTGGCAATTTGTTGATTGATGGTTCCACAGGCCACTGACTTACTACAAGGTAGATAAGTCTTCCACTTAGCTCCGACGTCAAGGAGAACAGTTAACTCCCCTGATATATGAGCTTTGCACTTGCTATACCGTTGAGATAGTCAACATTTTGTGCTTGCCCTAAAGTTAACGATAGCTGCAGTGGATTTCCTGCTTCACGTTATCCGTCTCTTGCTTTCAAGAATCACCCAGGCAATCAGATTTATGTTAATTTTTAACATTTAACAAAAAGAAAAAAAATTCCCAGCTTCTGTTTGTTTTTGGAATGATTGTCTTGTATGCTTCTACGTTTCTTGCGGTTTTTTTTTATTTTGCTGCTTCTTGCTTTTGGTGAGATGTTATATAGATCTGGAGACATGCTTTCTTCCTTTCTGCTGGGTGGTTTTGTTTTTTTTTTACTTCTCTTCCTTTTTTTCTTCCAACGTTATCTTCATTGTTATCCTACTGATATTATCTCCTCTGCTATCCTGCTGATATTATAATCATTGTTATCATATTGATAGTATATTCACTGATATCTTACTGACATTATCGTCATTGTTATCTTGCTGGTATTATGGTCAGTTTTATCAAATGGTCATTTGAATTTTCTTTTCCTCACAAATTTGTGTTAGTTTGTACCCACCGTTTTTTTTTTCCTCATGATAAATCCATGTTTTCGTTTCATTTTTTTATCACCTCCTTTTTAGCCGACACTAAAGAAAAGACAGGTGGATCATACGTACATAAATCTATTGATCTTCAACGAGGTCAATAATTCTACACATTGACTGTGCAATCAATACAGACGTCAGCGGGCCAGGGGCTGGTTATTAAGTAAGAGCCCTTTGTTCAAAGTATGCACTATAAATGCCTTTACAAATCATGTGCATGATGGTCAGCAGCGCTGATATTTGGTCGGTTGGTAGTAGGAATGTAGCTCCAGACCATCAGAATGGACGGAAATACCCGGCAGATCCCAGTATATTCATCCTCTCACTCGAACTATTACTTTCTGTACAATCATTCTATCAGTATTTCCCTCTCACTCGAACCATTACTTTTTGTACAATCATTCTCGAAATATTTACCTCTCACTCGAACCATTACTTTTTGTGCAATTATTCTCGAAGTATTTCCCTCTCACTCGAACCATTACTTTTTGTACAATTATTCTCGAAGTATTTCCCTCTCACTCGAACTATTACTTCTTGTACAATCATTCTCGAAGTATTTCCCTCTCACTCGAACTTTTACTTTTTGAACAATCATTCTCGAAGTATTTCCAGATTTACTTTTTATTCAGTTATTCTCGAGGTATCTCTAGATTTCTCTCCGTCATGGAACACTTTCAGGCGTCTGCCAGGATATCTGAGAAGAGCGTCGTCGTTTGTCTTGGGCTCTTGAGCTCGCCATTCAGCTTGCCATGGACTGCTACATGCCTGTAAGGAAGCACTGCGAGGAAGACAGCTACGGCATTAAAGAGCTTAGATCACAAATCTTGGTGACAGAATTCATTTTAAAAGATTAAACGAGTACCATAACCGCACACAGGACAAGCCTATAAGAGTTCCGATATTTTCCGGCTGAGGATTCATTTATACAGCGCAGTGGCTGGTAATAAGGTTTCTATCATCATCAGGTGCCGTGGCGACTGGCGTTGGCTATTATGCTTCATCCTTCATGTAGGCCATGATCTCCTCTCACACCATCCCGTCAGACTGTCCAGTATCGTTTCTCTTGGTCTTCCTCTTGATCTTCTTCCTTCTATTTTTTCCTGTTGTTATAATATTTTCAATGCCCCCTCTTTTCATTGCATGTCCTACGAAAGTACATTGTTTCTCTCTTATCTTTTTGACAAGATTTTTTTGTCTCTCTATACAGTTTCTATACAGTAAAATAATCGAGCAAAAAATATAGGATCAGCATTCAAAATTACCAAGATTTTAGACATGAGAGGAAACAAACATGATAAACTGGGAGCACGACTCAGGTAGGACAAGTCACGAAGTGACAAAGAAGTAACTATTGGCCCAGGAGAAATCCCTTCCTATGATTTAAGATCTCAGCGCAATGAAAGTATTCCGTAGCACCAGAGAAAATCTGACGAAAGGAAACACAGTTCAGCTGAGTGGCAGAAACTAGGGCTTTAAACTTCGAATCAATATCGATCCAGGAGTTACCGCTTCAGAGCGAAATACTACACAAACTGGCAGGGCGTAGGTATAAGAGGCTTGTTTTAGCTTCAGATTAGTGCTTTCATGATCTCAGATAAAGTAGTTCAGCACAATTTTTCTGAAAGGTCATCTTTCTTCCCTTGATACAGTTTGTTTTTTTTTTTGTTGTATTTTCCACAGTCACTGCGACCAATTAAGAAAATTTAGTACTAATGGAATCAGTTCCTTCTTCTTGCTTCTTGCTTCTTCTTTTTCTTCTTCTTCTTTTTCTTCTTCTTACTTCTTCTTCTTCTTCTTCTCTGGAACTGCGAGCTGGTGTTCTTTGCAGTCGATGCTGTGAAGATAGATGAGGCACAGCATCGTATCGGACAGGGAGCAGGCTATGATTTCTTCAATCCTTGAGTGGAGCTAACAAGCAGAAAAATACTTATTTAGCAGGCTCCACCACCCTGGGGACTACGGCGATCCCTGCCACCCAGTTACCCAGGCCAGGCCTGTTAATGGGGGGGGGGGGGTATTAACGGAGAGATGAAACGGCTGGCCAGCTCTGATGCTATTATGCTAGCTACGGAGCGCTCCTGCCATATCGACAGCGTCTTTCTCCCCCAGTAGAAACAATAAAGAAAAAAGGACTCGTCAACAAACTGATGTTTAGTAAGTACCACAAAAGCTGACCTGCTTTGACATGGTCTTCTAAGAAGAAAATGTTACTGTAATCTCTTTGTAATATCACCTTCAGTACTATTCATGCGACGTGTCCTTTCCAGAGCGTTGTGCCTCTCACAGCCTCCCTGAATGCAATACGGTCTTCCTCAAGTTGACTAGCGTATTGCAGTAACACATTCAGGCTTTCCGTGATGTCCTGGGCCCATCTGCTGCGAGGTCGCCCCTTTTCTTCTTTTGCCGGGCACTTATGCCTTCTACTATCAACCTCTCCAAGCTGTTGTGTCTCTTGATGTGGCCGAAGTATCCCAGTCTTTCTAATTTTTATAACGTTAACGAGCCAGTTTCCTGCGACAGCTGACCCCATCAATCTCTCTTTATTTGATTTTCGTTCTGTCCATGATATTCTACGTTATACTTTCACGCGCCGAAGGTCACGGAAAATACGGGCCTTACACTGGGTATTCCCCAATATGCCTTAATGTCATGGAAACGGGAAATTTACTTTTTTTTTTTAACCATGATATTCTAAGTGCCCTTCTGTAACATTTCATTTCAAGTGATGTTATTCTCTTTTCAAGTGATTTGTTAAGTGTCCATGTTTCACATCCGTTATGTTGCCACTTGGGAATATGTAAGCTTTTAGTAAACATAACTTTGTTTTCTTGTCGGTACCTTGACACATACTCTTCATTTGTACTAGTGTCTGTGATGCAACAGCAATTCATCTTTTACTTCCACTGCGCAGGCACAGTTGGTAATGATGATGTTCGAATTTCCTTACGTTTTCAAGCTCCTGATGGTCCAATGTATTGTTTTTTTTTTGTGGGATTTACTTCTCATTTTGTGAGTTGTCATTACTCTGGTTCTGTTAGTGTTTACATGGAGGTTCTAAGCTTCGCTGCGTCAGTATTATATCAAAGTCATAGTCAGAAGCAAGAGATCGTTTTTTTTTCCATTTAAAAAAGACTGTGCAAGACTACTATCTACAGATCTCAGGAGAATGTTCTTCCCATTTCAGACGCTAGAAGATGTGACACGTGGTCAAGAGAAAGGGAGAACTATCGTCAAGAGAAAAGGAGAACTATTGTCAAAAGAAAGGGAGAACTTACTGTTGGTTTTGAAAGGCACCAAGTTTTATTTTACCCCCCTCCCTCCCTCCCCCTCCCCCATTTTCTTTTTTTAAACTGATCTTTGCATAGAATAGTTCTGAAGAGAAAAGAAGAAAAAAAAGAGAGAGAGAGGCCTGCAGATAATGGGATGGAGAGACAGGAATATTATTATGGGGCTTCTTGGTGCATCCAAACAACGAGTGCAGACGCTCCTTAGTGTAAACAGGCAGCTCTGGGGAAAATCTGACCCTCCTGGGACGAACATGTCGAGACTGGTCGATGACCTGATAAACTTTTTACGTGCGGTGGCAGAACTAAAGTCGGGGGGGGGGGGGGACCCCTGATAAAAACCACGTGATTTATAGAACTTTATGAGGAAGGGGGAAAACTGATAAAAACCACATGATCTATAGAACGTTATGAGGATGGGGGAACTGATAAAAACCACATGATCTATAGAACGTTATGAGGATGGGGGAATTGATAAAAACCACATGATCTATAAAACGTTATGATGAAGGGGGGGGGGGTGAGAAACTAATAAAAATCACATGATCTATAGAACGTTATGAGGAAGGATGAGGGAAACTGATAAAACCCACCTGATCTATAGAACGTTAGGAGGAGGGAAATAAAAATCATATCTCTTATAATGTGGAATTTTGTGCAGGGGCGTAGTTTTTCATACATCGGTTATACTCGTACTTCCAGAGACAATATTGGATGTTGCTTCGTGAACTCAGGATATTGCTATTTAATAAATAACTTCATACTCATCTCCCTTCCTGCTGTTCTCTTCCATATTTCAATATTTCATTTCTTCCTGAATTCTCTTTCGTACCTTCCTTCCCTATTCTAAAGCAGATGCAGAAATTCAAATACCTTGGAGCAGTAATAACTTCAGATGGGAAATGCAGAACAGAAATTAGGAACAGAATAGGCCAAGCAAAGACTGCATTTCAGAGAATGAGAAACATATTAGCTAACATATCTTTATCAATGAATGTTAGAAAACGAGTTCTAAAATGCTATATTGAACCTATCTTGTTATATGGAAGTGAATCATGGACAATAGGCAAGTCTGCACAAAAATCATTGGAAGCAGCAGAAATGTGGTTTATTAGAAGAATGTTGCGAATCCCCTGGACAGCAAAAATAACTAATGAAGAATGTATGAGAAGAGCTGGAGAGACAAAAAACCTTGTCAAAAAGATAAGAGAGAGACAATGTACTTTCATAGGACATGCAATGAGAAGAGGGGGCATTGAAAATATTATAACAACAGGAAAAATAGAAGGAAGAAGATCAAGAGGAAGACCAAGAGAAATGATACTGGACAGTCTGGCGGGATGGTGTGAGAGGAGATCACCAACTGAACTGATGGCCTGCATGAAGGATCGGGTACTCTTGAGAAGCATAATAGCCAACGCCAGTCGGCACGGCACATGATGATGATGATGACTCTGGAGAAGCATAATAGCCAACGCCAGTCGGCACGGCACATGATGATGATGATGACATTCCTTCCAAATAGTTTACTGCTAAGTGAAGGGAGCTGCACTTGTTACATGTAAAAACCTACTTCACTTGTGTGAACGAAAACACCCCCGCACCATGTGGCGACCAGGTGTTAAACACATCCCAGATTTCCCTTTTCTCATCCAGGTTTCATTCAAAACTTCTCTCCCTGAGTGATATAAGAAGTGGCCTTAAATTTTCTGGAAGGTACACGTCACTTTATTTTATGTTTCCCCCCTCTATCTCTGGGTTTTGGAAAATCCTTTCTCTGATGTTGAATGTCTGCCATGCACTGAAAGCTGAGAGGGGGGGGGGAGGAGTAGAATATCTGGCGAACTTGTGCATCTAATTTTTCATCTTTTGAAAATGAAGTTTGTTCCTGTATGTATGCATATCCGCGCGCAGCAGATGATGGCGGCCTAGTTGATGCTTGAAACGTTTCTTGTGGTAAATAACTTCCTGTCTGTGATGGCAACACTACGTTCCAGCCTCCGTCTTTCCTGAACGTTAATTATTTAACACATCGGGTTCTTTTTACAAACAGGAAAACATCTCCCCTTTCTGTTTATTTTAAAAAACAAAAAAACATCATTACATAATCGTGTTATTCAGCAAATAAATGACGACGGCAAATCCGAAAAATAAGGGTAAAAGTTAAGTTTTAAAGGATAAAAAAGAGAATAGGATTAGTCAAACAGTGAGATAAGTTTAGGCGGCATTTCTTTTCTGGCGTATGGATCTAACATAGGCAGTGTGACAGATCAAAGGGAGGCGACTGCAGTAAAACGGGTTTAAATAATACAGTTAGATAGAGGTGTCTGGTGTAGTTTTACAAAGTGGTAGAGGAAGTGAGTAAAGTGAGTAAAAACGAATAGAAAGTATGAGAATGAATAACATACAACATCCGATATTTCGGCGTGAGCCTTTTCCGAGGATTACATGACAAACGAGACAAAAACAATAACTAAACGAAGAACTTATCTTAATATGGCCTCCTCCAGAAGTAGGAAACAGAAATGCGGGTCGATTATAAGATGCATAGGGACCACGCGGGCCACACAAAGGAACGCCGATAGAGCCAATCGTAAAGAAGAGGTGGAGAGAGGAGGAAAACAAGTAGTTGAAAGGGGTGGGAGGAAAGGCAATAGAAATATGATTCTTCGTTTAGTTATTGTTTTTGTCTCGTTTGTCACGTAATCCTCGAAAAAGGCTCATTCCGAAATAAAGGATGTTGTATGTTTTTCATTTATACATTCTCATACTTTCTATTCGTTTTTTCTCACTTTACTCACTCCCTCCCTCACTTTGTAAAACTACACCATACACCTCTATCTAACATAGGCAGTGCCATCGTGGGAGATAACCGCTGGTCAGGACGATCAATAGAAAACAGATGGAAAGTAGTCCCTCTGTTTTTCCGTACTTTCATAGAAGTTAAATATGGCACATAAGAAAAGGGATTTATTAATAACGTAGTCTTGTTTCAGGAGCACAAATGAGGGTGAGGATGACAGCGATGACTTCGATGACAACTTGATATAACACAGTCTCATAGCCAAGAAATGTGCGCTTTGATGTTCTTTGATGTGAAGACAAACAAGTATTACTGCGCCGGAGACGTACTGTAAGGTTGACCTACATTCTACACGAGAGTTTCCACAATAGAAATAACATAACAACGGAGAAGTGGAAATTACTCAAGAAAAGTGGGCTCCAAGTGGCGTAATTACCAGAGGTCTGTCCCTTCACAGTCGGCGATGTTTTTGTTACACAGAAAGAACTGATGTAATTTTATATGCCGTCAGAAAGAACTGATGTAATTTTATATGCCGTCAGAAAGAATTGATGTAATTTTATATACCGTCAGAAAGAATTGATGTAATTTTATATACCGTCGAAAAGAATTGATGTAATTTTATATGCCGTCAGAAAGAATTGATGTAATTTTATATGCCGTCAGAAAGAACTGATGTAATTTTATATACCGTCAGAAACAATTGTTGCAATTTTATTTAACGTCAGACTCACTACCATAAACAGCTCTAAGATGGACACCACAAGAGAGCAATAGTAAGGGTAGACCAGAGGAGACATGGAGAAGAATAACAGAGAGAAGGGGGGGGGAGATATCATCAGTTCAGTCAAAGAAGTGCCTTTGTGTATGCGGACTTGGGTTGACTGATGCCTAAGGTGACCCGGGGGGGGGGGGGAGTTCAAAGGAGAGGGACTGACGTGTTTGTTGTTGGTCAACAATTTTATTTTTCGCTTTATTTGGTGGACCAAGAAAGACTTTTTTCCATCTTAACGCGGGTCACACACTTTCAAAATTGTTACATGTACGAACCCCACTGTCGCAAAACTCAGGTAATTAGAGAGAGAGAGAGAGAGAGAGAGAGAGAGAGAGAGAGAGAGAGAGAGAGAGAGAGAGAGATTATATTGTTACTTTATCAAACAAGTCTAATTTAAAAGTCTAAAATGTAAAATCCATAAAGTTTCCAGAATTGAAGCTTTTTAAAGAAACTACCTAGTTAGCTGCAGGAATACTGCCGCGGGCCTGATGTAGCCCGGGAGCCAAGGTTAAACATTTGTGTTGGTAGTGATCGCGTGAGATTCTGGAGCTGGAAGGTATGCCTTTGCAGACCTCTCTCTCTCTCTCTCTCTCTCTCTCTCTCTCTCTCTCTCTCTCTTCTCTTTAGAAGAGTTGAAATATTATTCCAAGTTTAGTTTTAAAACTATTCACAGCGACAAAATGGGAATTGGTGTCAACTGAAAGATGTCAGCTTTCTTGCCAATACTTTACTTCCGTACTAGAGTACATTTTTGAAGTAATATTTCCACTTTTCAGTTTAGAACATCATCTGTCTCAGTAATTCTTAGTGACAGATAAGAGCTCGCTTCCTCCAGATAAATGCTTAAATACATGCACTAACATGCCAGGGTACCTGCGTCCTGGCCACAGGTAAAATACTTTTTAAAAAAAACGGTTGTTATGAAACTCAAAGACCTCCACTGCACCCTTCTGTGATCAACGGCTACAGAATGTGGCCCCTGGGTGTGTTTCAGTTGTTTTTCTTAACATACAATAATTAGTGTATAGGTATACAACTATAATCTTTCGGCGTGACGTGCAAGATGGCGGACGTTTTTTTAACGCTCTCGCAGGCATGCAGAAATCAGCGGAATTCCGCTTGATCTGTCACACATCATGTACCAGGAGTTGGGCATAAGGCTAACAACCTTATCCTGGGACCTATCTAGAGGCAACTCCAGATGGGAAAAAAAGATATCCTTACGGAAACTCGCAGAGAAACCAACCGAGCATCAGGGATGCCAACTCCGAGTCTCATGGGTGATCAGGAAAAGGAGATGGACATATGTTGGTCACTTGATGAGAAGAAATGATCAGAGAATCCCAAAACAAGCTATCAAGTGGAACACAACAAGCCGAAGAAAAAGAGGCAGACTGCGTGAAACTCTGAAGAGGACATTATTAAGAGAGGCCAAATTAACAGGCATAAAATCCTTTGATGAGGTTGAAAGACTCGCGAAGACAGGAAAAATTGGCGAACTACTTTGCGAGCCCTATGTGACGTTTAACGGCACGGGAAGGATCTAAGAAGATAAGATATACAACTATACACAAAGCGCTGCAGTAAAGCTGTGATACCAACATGTATAAAGTAGGAAAAAAAGTAGAAACAGCTTTATTATATACAGATAGCACACTTACGACGTTTCGGCTTCTTGTTTATGCTTCTGTCGAGGACATCTCTCTCTCTCTCTCTCTCTCTCTCTCTCTCTCTCTCTCTCTGAACCTTAAGTGCCCAGGGCACATGGGGCTTCCGCAAGGGTTTTCCATAAATGCCTGTCCTTCGCCTTTTTTTCTTCTCTTGCCCAGGTGAGCCCTCTATTGCTCAACATCCTTTCTGTTGTTCTTCTCCATGTCTCTTTTGGTCTACCCTTACTTCTGCTCCCCTGTGGTGTCCATCTTAGTGCTATTTTTGGTAGTGAGTTGTCAGTCATTCGGAGCACATGTCCCAACCATTGCCAGCGTCTTTCCTCAATAATTGTTGTCAGTGGTTTCATCTGCATTTCTGCTAATAATGTTATTTCTTATGGTGTTTGGCCAAAATATTTTTCTAATTCTTCGTAAACATTTAGTCTGGAAAGAATTCAACTTGTTTTCTATGGTTTTGGTGATTTTCCAGTATTCACTTCCATAGAGTAGTACACTTAGAACATTACTCTTAAATATCCTGATTTTCATATTTATGCTTAGTTTGTTTGATTTCCATATAGTCTGCAGCATTGCAAAAGCCTGGTTTGCTCTAGTAAATCTGCTGTTGATGTCCTCTGTGCTGTCTCCATTTTCTACTACTCTACTGCCAAGGTATACAAATTCGTTGACCTCCTCCACTAACTTGCTATCTACTCTGAGTACATTTCTGTTGTTTACATTTTGCTTCATTAACTTTGTCTTTCCTACGTTGATCTTTAGTCCTATGTTGTCGAGGACATACAGACGGTTATTTGGGTGCTGTGTTGATCCAGAGGCTGAGATACGTCCTTTTTTTCCATTTTTTAAATTAATTTTTCCATTTTTTTATTGTTCTGTTACCATTAAATTAATGTGAATCTGTACTTTGTCTCCTCTCACTGATTCTTCATCCTGTTTGTTTTTTGTGTGACAAAGACTCGCGCCGAAACGTCACAAGTGTGTTATCGTTAAATAATAAAGCTGTTCCTACTTTTATCCTAGTTTATACATTTAAAAAAAGAAAAACACAAGTGTGGATGCTAGATGGATGTACAACGTCACGGTGGTGGGTTTTTTTTTATTAAAATCTTAATCAAAAACCAGATAAGCTTTTTTTAAAGATTATTTGCGTTCAACAAGTAACAGGTTCAAAGTGGAGTGAAATGACGTGAGTTTGGAGATTTTTACCCGTGAGATGAAATAATGGAATAGTGGGCTTTTACAAATCATGAGATGATAGTGACGAGTGTGATAAGTGTAATATGGATACATCGAAATTTGAACATTTTGACAATAAAGGGGTTACACGTTTCATCTCTTTCTCTCTCTCTCTCTCTCTCTCTCTCTCTCTCTCTCTCTCTCTCCTATGCTTTTTTTCCAATAAGATTTTTAACATGAAATTTAAGCGACATTTAAGTGGAGTCCATAAATATTCATGAATGATACTCCGATAAAGGGGTACTTGAAATAAACATATGAAATTGTAGTGAGACTGAGGTGTGTGCTGATGATGTAAATTGTTTTATTGGGAGTGTATGTGACACATGCACAGACACAAGTACACACGCTCACACAGTTGCCTCCAATATTAGTGTTAAATTAATAACTCAGTATTAGGTAATATTAAAGCTTGTCAGTCAATTAACTCAGTATTAGGTAATATTAAAGCTTGTCAGTCAATTAGCTCAGTGTTAGGTAATATTAAAGCTTGTCAGTCAACTCAGTGTTAGGTAATATTAAAGCTTGTCAGTCAATTATCCTGGGACCTATCTAGAGGCAACTCCAGATGGGAAAAAAAGATATCCTTACGGAAACTCGCAGAGAACCAACCGAGCATCAGGGATGCCAACTCCGAGTCTCATGGGTGATCAGGAAAAGGAGATGGACATATGTTGGTCACTTGATGAGAAGAAATGATCAGAGAATCCCAAAACAAGCTATCAAGTGGAACACAACAAGCCGAAGAAAAAGAGGCAGACTGCGTGAAACTCTGAAGAGGACATTATTAAGAGAGGCCAAATTAACAGGCATAAAATCCTTTGATGAGGTTGAAAGACTCGCGAAGACAGGAAAAATTGGCGAACTACTTTGCGAGCCCTATGTGACGTTTAACGGCACGGGAAGGATCTAAGAAGATAAGATAAGATATACAACTATACACAAAGCGCTGCAGTAAAGCTGTGATACCAACATGTATAAAGTAGGAAAAAAAGTAGAAACAGCTTTATTATATACAGATAGCACACTTACGACGTTTCGGCTTCTTGTTTATGCTTCTGTCGAGGACATCTCTCTCTCTCTCTCTCTCTCTCTCTCTCTCTCTCTGAACCTTAAGTGCCCAGGGCACATGGGGCTTCCGCAAGGGTTTTCCATAAATGCCTGTCCTTCGCCTTTTTTTCTTCTCTTGCCCAGGTGAGCCCTCTATTGCTCAACATCCTTTCTGTTGTTCTTCTCCATGTCTCTTTTGGTCTACCCTTACTTCTGCTCCCTTGTGGTGTCCATCTTAGTGCTATTTTTGGTAGTGAGTTGTCAGTCATTCGGAGCACATGTCCCAACCATTGCCAGCGTCTTTCCTCAATAATTGTTGTCAGTGGTTTCATCTGCATTTCTGCTAATAAGATGTTATTTCTTATGGTGTTTGGCCAAAATATTTTTCTAATTCTTCGTAAACATTTAGTCTGGAAAGAATTCAACTTGTTTTCTATGGTTTTGGTGATTTTCCAGTATTCACTTCCATAGAGTAGTACACTTAGAACATTACTCTTAAATATCCTGATTTTCATATTTATGCTTAGTTTGTTTGATTTCCATATAGTCTGCAGCATTGCAAAAGCCTGGTTTGCTCTAGTAAATCTGCTGTTGATGTCCTCTGTGCTGTCTCCATTTTCTACTACTCTACTGCCAAGGTATACAAATTCGTTGACCTCCTCCACTAACTTGCTATCTACTCTGAGTACATTTCTGTTGTTTACATTTTGCTTCATTAACTTTGTCTTTCCTACGTTGATCTTTAGTCCTATGTTGTCGAGGACATACAGACGGTTATTTGGGTGCTGTGTTGATCCAGAGGCTGAGATACGTCCTTTTTTCCATTTTTTAAATTAATTTTTCCATTTTTTTATTGTTCTGTTACCATTAAATTAATGTGAATCTGTACTTTGTCTCCTCTCACTGATTCTTCATCCTGTTTGTTTTTGTGTGACAAAGACTCGCGCCGAAACGTCACAAGTGTGTTATCGTTAAATAATAAAGCTGTTCCTACTTTTATCCTAGTTTATACATTTAAAAAAAGAAAAACACAAGTGTGGATGTACAACATCACGGTGGTGGGTTTTTTTTTTATTAAAATCTTAATCAAAAACCAGATAAGCTTTTTTTAAAGATTATTTGCGTTCAACAAGTAACAGGTTCAAAGTGGAGTGAAATGACGTGAGTTTGGAGATTTTTACCCGTGAGATGAAATAATGGAATAGTGGGCTTTTACAAATCATGAGATGATAGTGACGAGTGTGATAAGTGTAATATGGATACATCGAAATTTGAACATTTTGACAATAAAGGGGTTACACGTTTCATCTATTTCTCTCTCTCTCTCTCTCTCTCTCTCTCTCTCTCTCTCTCTCTCTCTCTCCTATGCTTTTTTTCCAATAAGATTTTTAACATGAAATTTAAGCGACTTTTAAGTGGAGTCCATAAATATTCATGAATGATACTCCGATAAAGGGGTACTTGAAATAAACATATGAAATTGTAGTGAGACTGAGGTGTGTGCTGATGATGTAAATTGTTTTATTGGGAGTGTATGTGACACGTGCACAGACACAAGTACACACGCTCACACAGTTGCCTCCAATATTAGTGTTAAATTAATAACTCAGTATTAGGTAATATCAAAGCTTGTCAGTCAATTAACTCAGTATTAGGTAATATTAAAGCTTGTCAGTCAATTAACTCAGTATTAGGTAATATTAAAACCTGTCAGTTAATTAACTCAGTATTAGGTAATATTAAAGCTTGTCAGTTAATTAACTCAGTATTAGGTAATATTAAAGCCTGTCAATCAGTTAGCTCAGTGTTAGGTAATATTAAAGCTTGTCAGTCAATTAGCTCAGTGTTAGGTAATATTAAAGCTTGTCAGTCAGTTAGCTCAGTGTTAGGTAATATTAAAGCTTGTCAGTCAATTAACTCAGTATTAGGTAATATTAAAGCTTGTCAGTCAATTAACTCAGTATTAGGTAATATTAAAGCTTGTCAGTCAATTAACTCAGTGTTAGGTAATATTAAAGCTTGTCAGTCAATTAGCTCAGTGTTAGGTAATATTAAAGCTTGTCAGTCAGTTAAGTCAGTGTTAGGTAATATTAAAGCTTGTCAGTCAGTTAAATCAGTGTTAGGTAATATTAAAGCTTGTCAGTCAGTTAAATCAGTATTAGGTAATATTAAGCTTGTCAGTCAGTTAAATCAGTGTTAGGTAATATTAAAGCTTGTCAGTCAGTTAAATCAGTGTTAGGTAATATTAAAGCTTGTCAGTCAGTTAAATCAGTGTTAGGTAATATTAAAGCTTGTCAGTCAGTTAAATCAGTGTTAGGTAATATTAAAGCTTGTCAGCCAGTTAAATCAGTATTAGGTAATATTAAAGCCTGTCAGTCAGTTAAATCAGTGTTAGGTAATATTAAAGCTTGTCAGTCAATTAACTCAGTATTAGGTAATATTAAAGCTTGTCAGTCAATTAACTCAGTGTTAGGTAATATTAAAGCTTGTCAGTCAATTAACTCAGTGTTAGGTAATATTAAAGCTTGTCAGTCAATTAACTCAGTATTAGGTAATATTAAAGCTTGTCAGTCAATTAACTCAGTGTTAGGTAATATTAAAGCTTGTCAGTCAATTAACTCAGTATTAGGTAATATTAAAGCTTGTCAGTCAATTAACTCAGTATTAGGTAATATTAAAGCCTGTCAGTCAGTTAAATCAGTGTTAGGTAATATTAAAGCTTGTCAGTCAATTAACTCAGTGTTAGGTAATATTAAAGCTTGTCAGTCAATTAGCTCAGTGTTAGGTAATATTAAAGCTTGTCAGTCAATTAGCTCAATGTTAGGTAATTAAAGCGTGTCAGTCAATTAGCTCAGTGTTAGGTATATTAAAGCTTGTCAGTCAATTAGCTCAGTGTTAGGTAATATTAAAGCTTGTCAGTCAGTTAGCTCAGTGTTAGGTAATATTAAAGCTTGTCAGTCAATTAACTCAGTATTAGGTAATATTAAAGCTTGTCAGTCAATTAACTCAGTATTAGGTAATATTAAAGCTTGTCAGTCAATTAACTCAGTATTAGGTAATATTAAAGCTTGTCAGTCAATTAGCTCAGTGTTAGGTAATATTAAAGCTTGTCAGCCAGTTAAATCAGTATTAGGTAATATTAAAGCCTGTCAGTCAGTTAAATCAGTGTTAGGTAATATTAAAGCTTGTCAGTCAATTAACTCAGTATTAGGTAATATTAAAGCTTGTCAGTCAATTAACTCAGTATTAGGTAATATTAAAGCTTGTCAGTCAATTAACTCAGTGTTAGGTAATATTAAAGCTTGTCAGTCAATTAACTCAGTGTTAGGTAATATTAAAGCTTGTCAGTCAATTAACTCAGTGTTAGGTAATATTAAAGCTTGTCAGTCAATTAACTCAGTATTAGGTAATATTAAAGCTTGTCAGTCAATTAACTCAGTATTAGGTAATATTAAAGCCTGTCAGTCAGTTAAATCAGTGTTAGGTAATATTAAAGCTTGTCAGTCAATTAACTCAGTGTTAGGTAATATTAAAGCTTGTCAGTCAATTAGCTCAGTGTTAGGTAATATTAAAGCTTGTCAGTCAATTAACTCAGTGTTAGGTAATATTAAAGCTTGTCAGTCAATTAGCTCAGTGTTAGGTAATATTAAAGCTTGTCAGTCAATTAGCTCAGTGTTAGGTAATATTAAAGCTTGTCAGTCAATTAGCTCAGTGTTAGGTAATATTAAAGCTTGTCAGTCAATTAGCTCAGTGTTAGGTAATATTAAAGCTTGTCAGTCAATTAGCTCAGTGTTAGGTAATATTAAGCTTGTCAGTCAATTAGCTCAGTGTTAGGTAATATTTAAAGCTTGTCAGTCAATTAGCTCAGTGTTAGGTAATATTAAAGCTTGTCAGTCAATTAGCTCAGTGTTAGGTAATATTAAAGCTTGTCAGTCAGTTAAATCAGTGTTAGGTAATATTAAAGCTTGTCAGTCAATTAGCTCAGTGTTAGGTAATATTAAAGCTTGTCAGTCAATTAGCTCAGTGTTAGGTAATATTAAAGCTTGTCAGTCAGTTAAATCAGTGTTGGGTAATATTAAAGCTTGTCAGTCAATTAACTCAGTGTTAGGTAATATTAAAGCTTGTCAGTCAATTAACTCAGTGTTAGGTAATATTAAAGCTTGTCAGTCAATTAACTCAGTGTTAGGTAATATTAAAGCTTGTCAGTCAGTTAACTCAGTGTTAGGTAATATTAAAGCTTGTCAGTCAATTAACTCAGTGTTAGGTAATATTAAAGCCTGTCAGTATGACTGATGGGTAACTTCGCACCTTTTGGGAGGCGGGCGCTAGGATGAAAGGATAGAGATAATGTCCTTTTATCTTGCCCAGGCAAGTAAAGAAAAACATTGGATGATGAATCGGGGAAAGGAATTTGAAAGGGTTTGCCCCGAGAGTGGCACAAAGGATCTTTACGTGAGACAGACTCGGGGCGTGATAAAGGCCCTAGTCGTGTCATATTTTTGTTATAAATGTGAGGTAATATTGTATATAATATATTTATATAGGGAGGTAAACTATCTTCTGGAAATATACCAAGAAAACCAAACGGCATGGATGCATCAGCATCAGGCCATCTTGCTCACAACCGAGAGGCCTATAGGAGTGCTGTTAGGGAGGCAAAGTTCCGTAAGGGACATGCAAATGAATGAAGGAATCTAGGGAGGGATGCTGGGGTACAATGTCTTCATCTTCTGTTTGGAAATATAAAGAAAAATGTCGCAATTAAATATTCTTACTTCGTATTTTATTCTGTTTCTACAAGCCCATAGAAACATCGAAATTCAGACAGCAAAATAATCAACTTCTCGTGTGTGTCTTTTGTTGAATTGGGGATTGTGTTTAGCATGACTGCGCTGTATGTGTCTGTTTTCTGGTTAGTTTCTGTGTCTGTTCTACGTGTAAGAAACTTAGTGCTTGTGATATTGTTTTGTTTCTGTGTCTGTTATACTTGTAAGAAGTTTTAGTGCTTGTAATAATGTTTTGTTTCTGTGTCTGTTATACTTGTAAGAAGTTTTAGTGCTTGTAATAATGTTTTGTTTCTGTGTCTGTTATACTTGTAAGAAGTTTTAGTGCTTGTAATAATGTTTTGTTTCTGTGTCTGTTATACTTGTAAGAAGTTTTAGTGCTTGTAATAATGTTTTGTTTCTGTGTCTGTTATACTTGTAAGAAGTTTTAGTGCTTGTGATATTGTTTTTATGTCTATTATACTTGTAAGAAGTTTTAGTGCTTGTGATATTGTTTCTGTGTCTATTATACTTGTAAGAACTTTTAGTGCCTGTGATATTGTTTCTGTGTCTGTTATACTTGTAAGAAGTTTTAGTGCTTGTGATATTGTTTCTGTGTCTGTTATACTTGTAAGAAGTTTTAGTGCTTGTGATATTCTTTTGTTTCTGTGTCTGTTATACTTGTAAGAAGTTTTAGTGCTTGTGATATTGTTTCTGTGTCTGTTATACTTGTAAGAAGTTTTAGTGCTTGTGATATTGTTTCTGTGTCTGTTATACTTGTAAGAAGTTTTAGTGCTTGTGATATTCTTTTGTTTCTGTGTCTGTTATACTTGTAAGAAGTTTTAGTGCTTGTGATATTCTTTTGTTTCTGTGTCTGTTATACTTGTAAGAACTTTTAGTGCTTGTGATATTGTTTTTATGTCTATTATACTTGTAAGAACTTTTAGTGCCTGTGATATTGTTTCTGTGTCTATTATACTTGTAAGAAGTTTTAGTGCTTGTGATATTGTTTTTATGTCTATTATACTTGTAAGAAATTTTAGTGCTTGTGATATTCTTTTGTTTCTGTGTCTGTTATACTTGTAAGAAGTTTTAGTGCTTGTGATAATGTTTTATTTATGTGTCTGTTATACTTGTAAGAAGTTTTAGTGCTTGTGATATTCTTTTGTTTCTGTGTCTGTTATACTTGTAAGAAGTTTTAGTGCTTGTGATAATGTTTTATTTATGTGTCTGTTATACTTGTAAGAAGTTTTAGTGCTTGTGATATTGTTTTTATGTCTATTATACTTGTAAGAAGTTTTAGTGCTTGTGATATTGTTTTTATGTCTATTATACTTGTGAGAAGTTTTAGTGCTTGTGATATTGTTTTTATGTCTATTATACTTGTAAGAACTTTTAGTGCCTGTGATATTGTTTCTGTGTCTATTATACTTGTAAGAAGTTTTAGCGCTTGTGATATTGTTTTTACGTCTATTATACTTGTAAGAAATGTTAGTGCTTGTGATATTGTTTTTATGTCTATTATACTTGTAAGAACTTTTAGTGCCTGTGATATTGTTTCTGTGTCTATTATACTTGTAAGAAGTTTTAGTGCTTGTGATATTGTTTCTGTGTCTATTATACTTGTAAGAACTTTTAGTGCCTGTGATATTGTTTCTGTGTCTATTATACTTGTAAGAAGTTTTAGTGCTTGTGATATTGTTTTTATGTCTATTATACTTGTAAGAAATTTTAGTGCCTGTGATATTGTTTCTGTGTCTATTATACTTGTAAGAAGTTTTAGTGCTTGTGATATTGTTTCTGTGTCTGTTATACTTGTAAGAAGTTTTAGTGCTTGTGATATTGTTTTTATGTCTATTATACTTGTAAGAAGTTTTAGTGCTTGTGATATTGTTTTTATGTCTATTATACTTGTGAGAAGTTTTAGTGCTTGTGATATTGTTTTTATGTCTATTATACTTGTAAGAACTTTTAGTGCCTGTGATATTGTTTCTGTGTCTATTATACTTGTAAGAAGTTTTAGCGCTTGTGATATTGTTTTTACGTCTATTATACTTGTAAGAAATGTTAGTGCTTGTGATATTGTTTTTATGTCTATTATACTTGTAAGAACTTTTAGTGCCTGTGATATTGTTTCTGTGTCTATTATACTTGTAAGAAGTTTTAGTGCTTGTGATATTGTTTCTGTGTCTATTATACTTGTAAGAACTTTTAGTGCCTGTGATATTGTTTCTGTGTCTATTATACTTGTAAGAAGTTTTAGTGCTTGTGATATTGTTTCTGTGTCTATTATACTTGTAAGAACTTTTAGTGCCTGTGATAATGTTTCTGTGTCTATTATACTTGTAAGAAGTTTTAGTGCTTGTGATATTGTTTCTGTGTCTATTATACTTGTAAGAAGTTTTAGTGCTTGTGATATTGTTTCTGTGTCTATTATACTTGTAAGAACTTTTAGTGCCTGTGATAATGTTTCTGTGTCTATTATACTTGTAAGAAGTTTTAGTGCTTGTGATATTGTTTCTGTGTCTATTATACTTGTAAGGATTTTTAGTGCTTATGATATTGTTTTGTTTCTAAAATAAATGTGGCCGTCAGTTTCTTGTTTGTTTCCCCTGCATAACTTACATCCGTTTGGTTTATTTGTAATGTGTGCTGTTGCTGTAGGTGCCGTGTTAAACAGTTGTCTGTATGTTATCTCTTTTGCTGTGGGCGTAATCCCGGTGATATGTAGGTTTTCGAATGTTTGGGTGTGGCTTGTGATGAGATGCATCCTCTTTTGATTCTAAACTGTAATGATGGTTCTTGTTCTTTGACTAGCTGCTTGTAAATATCAGTGGTTTGTGTGTGTGTGTGTAGTAAGTGTTCATGTTTTGTTAAGTTTTGTATGCATTGCTTATAGAAGAGGGGTAGAGTTACAAAATGGTGGGGTTGTGTGTTGGTGATTCTATAAAGGCTGGATAATCTAGGTCCTGCATAACAGTGTGCTAGTGTGTGTGTTTTATTTTGTGTGGCTCTTTGATAACGCTTCCTGGGTATTTGATTCTTAAGTGCTTGTATTTTTTTGTTTGTTTTGTAGCGCAATATTGCCTCGTTTCTTGTCTTGCATCATTGATTTTTGTTGTTGTTGTTGGATGCTGTGTATGATGTTCCTAAAGATGAATTTTCTGACTAGCGTGTTAATTTCTTTGAGTACTATTGCGGGTGGGAAAGATGTTTGCTGTGTAGATCAGTTTAGGTGTGACGAAGGTGTTGACTATTACACTCCTACCGAAGATTGTTGTTTTGTTTTGTTTTGTATTCTTATAAATCTAGTCTATTTTTAATGTTCCGTATTATGCTTCTTATGAGAAGCACGATGCAGAAAGAAAAGGCCGAGAAGCGATTTTTTTCATGTACTAACTTTTGTTAAAAGATAAAGGATAAAAAAAAACTCCCCTTCTTTGACTAATCAGAAACATCAAAGCCCATGTCATCATCAGATTCTTCAGACTCCTTCTTGTTTGTCTGCTGGGACAACGCTACCACCACCACCACCAGCAGCAGCAGGAGTAGCAACATCTACTGCAACAGCACCAGCACCACCTGACGGCACTGATGCCAACTTCCCAGAACATGCAACAATCAACTCCTCTAGATCTTTCCCCCTTTAGTTCGCTGACGATTTTGTTAATCTTATCAACTTCTGCTTCAATGCCCACATTGCTGAGGATCTTCTCAGTATCTGCCGCAGTTGGGTTTAAGATGTGCCCCATCATTATGAAACACCCTGTACTTATATACCACTGAATTAGTGTTAAAATACTAATCCGCTCTAGTTACACATTACTTTGTGTTTAGGACACCGGTGTGTGACAGAGATGAATTCATGTCCTGAAAACTGGGAGTGGGGAAGCGCTTCAGAACCGCGGAAAGAACACGGAAACGGAAGTCGAGCGCGCATGCTGGGAGCGAAAGTGGCCTGTGCAAGGGAGAGAACAACCATCAGACTCAAATGTGGGTCGAGAACTTTGGCTCCAAATAAACTCTGGTTGTTTCTGAAGGACAAGGGTGCAAGGAGTTGTAAGGTAATATAAAACGTGTCTTTTTCTCATAAGGACAGATTAGTCTTACTGTAGTTTCTTTTCCTGTATTATAGAACATTTTGTTCATGTGTTAGAATTGAGACTGCGTATTGTCGTACATCTCCTGGATTGCAATATTTGATGGAGTAGCGTTGGAGCGTTTCCTTTGCGGATAAATGTCCTCTCAGAAGTACCTGCTGCGTTTCTCCGTCTGCCGAAATGAACGATGAAAGACTACTCAATACTACAATTAAATGTAGCATATTTTACCACCAAGTTAGATAATTACCCAGACTGTTACGTCATTTTCTTTCGTCAGATCGCCTCCTTTGGGACACACTTCATCGCATTAAGTTTATCTCTTTTATTTTTTTTTTCTGTTCATCCAGTTTCTCTCTTCCCTCCCTCTCTCTCACTCTCTCTCCCTCTCTCCGTTCTCACGAACAAGGAGACCCTGCTGTGGCTGGGCCGTGGGAAAGCATTGTATCTAAAGTTTATAATCTGAAGCAAGGATAAAGTTTCAGTTTGTTACAACACTTTATATCGCAGTAAGTGATAGCGGTGTTAAAATACCCCTGTAGCTTCTACCTGCGCAGCGAGTGAATCTCCCTTCACATTATTTGTAAGAACTATCACGTTCATTTCGCTCCCTTCATCCGCATGTGTGAAATGTAAAACAGGATATTAATTCTCGTTACTTCTAAAACAGTGTAGAAGACAGTTCATGAAATTTCAAGTTAAAATCTCGCCCAGCCCAGAATATTTCAGCTCTCTTACTAAAAGTGTTGCTGTTATTTTTTGCAGGACTGTTATTAATTATTTTTTTGTTTAAATTGATTAACTGTTACTCGTTAATAAATCGATGAGGGTTTCTGACACCAGTCGTTATAACAGTGGTTCTCATACTTGTCCAGGTTGCTAATGATAATTCGCTGTAGCTCATCTACACTCCCCAAGTTCTTAGTAATTAATTAAAAATCGTCATTCACTTCTAGTATGTCAAGCAATCTGTGATGGTTTTTTTCCCCCTGTGGAATCCCATCAGACTATTCACAGACACGCCCGTGCTGGGGAAGGTGGGTGGGGGAGGGGAAGGGGTGGTCCTATGACGCCCACGGTTTGAGAACCACTGGATTGCTGTGAACCTTTGATTAACACATTTTGGAAGTCATATCTCGAAGAATAAGAATACGGCTGGGATTTTTTTTTTCTGTGTATGTCACTTTATATATATGGCGTACTTGGGTAGCAGTGCTTTTAGTGAGACATTAGCGTATGTTTTTTTTTTGTTTTGCTGTATGTGATGATAATTCGACCAACCAACATAAATCTTCAACCTATTATCCTCGTACGTTTATGGCTTCAGCAAGAATTATCGAGATCGACTAGTCCACGGATTACTGTATTTTATTTGCTGTTGTTTTTTTTTTTTCTCTCCGTTTATTTTTCCATGACGCCAAACTTCTCTTTCGCGGCGAGAGATGCGGGTTCGAATCCTACTGGAGGCAACACAGTCAGTTAACACAGCTGTAGAAAAAAAGCGTACTCGACACCCCGTTTTGAGATGATAAAGGAACGGTGAGAAGGCGTGACGCTGACCACATCACGTGCTAGCTCGTGCCAGACAGATCCAGGGTAAAATATATGAGCTCACGCTATATCCTCCACAAGCTTGAAAGGCGTGTAGCAATGCTACATTTACTTTTACTTTTTGTTCTAGACCAGATTACATTATCACTTGTGTATTTTTAAGCATCTTTTGCCTGTTACTGAATATTGCGAGATTATTCCCATTATCCATGTAACTGTCACAGCTGTATGTGGAAAGTGGGGGTGGGGGGTTGGGGTAGGGGGAATGCAGTTAAAAAATAAAACGGACTTGAAATTTGCTTTAACTCCTTCACTACAAAACAAAACTGGTAGGACTGGTAAATCTTAGCACGCCTTTATTGTGAATCAGTGCTAGGAGTAATATTTAGGCAAAGTCGGAATAATATGGAAAGTAGCGCATTTCTAACCCAACCCTTATTTTTACATTATACAGTAAGTTCCTTGCAGTTTCTTTCTACCGAAATTTGTCGTCAAAATGTAGTCTGGCATATCATCATCATGTGCCGTGCCGACTGGCGTTGGCTATTATGCTTCTCCAGAGTACCCGATCCTTCATGCAGGCCATCGGCTCAGTTGGTGATCTCCTCTCACACCATCCTGTCAGACTGTCCAGTATCATTTCTCTTGGTCTTCCTCTTGATCTTCTTCCTTCTATTTTTCCTGTTGTTATAATATTTTCAATGCCCCCTCTTCTCATTGCATGTCCTATGAAAGTACATTGTCTCTCTCTTATCTTTTTGACAAGGTTTTTTTGTCTCTCCAGCTCTTCTCCTACATTCTTCATTAGTTATTTATAGTAGTCTGGCATAGAACGTAAAAATAACTCAAGAGTGAAAGAGTTAAAAGACATAAATGAAGCTGAAAAGCTGTTCTCTGCTCATTGTTTCGTTCGTAAGTGCGTTCATACTTTCTGATATATTTCCTTCAGTGTTGTTTGTGGTGATAATCTGTGCATAACTGTTAGCTATTGTCACAAACACTCACTACAGAAAGTAGGAAACAGTGACAGAATTCATAGTTCTGAACTGAATAGGTTAAAGTATCCAGCCATTTAGATTTAGTGGCTTGCCTTCCCCTGACACTATATCAGCGGCTTGCCTTCCCCTGACACTATATCAGTGGCTTGCCTTCCCCTGACACTATATCAGTGGCTTGCCTTCCCCTGACACTATATCAGTGGCTTGCCTTCCCCTGACACTATATCAGTGGCTTGCCTTCCCCTGACACTATATCAGTGGCTTGCCTTCCTCTGACACTATATCAGCGGCTTGCCTTCCCCTGACACTATATCAGTGGCTTGCCTTCCCCTGACACTATATCAGCGGCTTGCCTTCCCCTGACACTATATCAGCGGCTTGCCTTCCCCTGACACTATATCAGTGGCTTGCCTTCCCCTGACACTATATCAGTGGCTTGCCTTCCCCTGACACTATATCAGTGGCTTGCCTTCCCCTGACACTATATCAGTGGCTTGCCTTCCCCTGACACTATATCAGCGGCTTGCCTTCCCCTGACACTATATCAGCGGCTTGCCTTCCCCTGACACTATATCAGCGGCTTGCCTTCCCCTGACACTATATCAGTGGCTCTCAACTCTTTTTGAGCCCTGGACACCCTTTCCAACCTGAGAACAGATGTAGATCCCTCATTAAAATAATAAAGGAATAAATAGAACCAAGACGATACTAAAATTATTCTTAAACAAGCCAGTTCATTTGCTTATAACAGCCATTATGAAAACAACAACAACATCATCAGGCTGAGGTGGCTCGGGCTTTTAGAGAGAATGGAGGGGGATAGACAAACAAATATAGCCTACACAGAAGTGATGAAAGGGGACAGACCAAGAGGTAGACCTAGACAATGAGGCGAGGCAACCTAGAAGAAGATAAACGCGTTCTTGGGATCGACAAGTGCCAAGAAAAGATCAAGAACAGAAGAAGCTTGGGGGCGTGTCTTGCCTGCAGCAGTGATCCCCAAATGGCCCGACAAGTTGCTGAAGTCTGCAGCTGCTTATAGAAGAAGAAGAATTCAGTTGCTGAACTATAACCTTTGAACAGCTAGAACTATAACTTTTGAATAGCTAGAACTATAACTTTTGAATAGCTAGAACTATAACATTTGAACAGCTAGAACTACAACCGCTGTTTTCACTCCTACTCTTAAATGATGGTCAAATCTTTACTAGTTCTCGGACGTCAGTTTAGCGAAATTATCTTTTATCTTTGTTAGTTGTCAGATGTCAGTCTAGCTCAGTTATCTTTACTAATTGAAATATGTCAGATAATTCCTTCCTTCTTCGCCTTATTTGCCCCCAATCTACAAGCGCTCTCCAATTTTTTCTTCCTGTCCTGGGCTGTTTCTTCTATCCGTCTGCAGGTGTTGTCGATGTTTTTTATCTCTGCTTCAACACTCCTTCGCCAGATGTTTCTAGGTCATCCTTGTTTCCTCCTTCTCTGAGGGTTTCCAAGCGAGAGCTTGTCAGATAATAACTACATATAAAAAAAGCCAGTTAAATCATTTTTTTAAAATTTGTATTTGTTTCGTTACATTGCTTTTCTAATTACATGTGAAATATCAAATTAGTTAATGTACAAAAGACAGCGAAGGTAAAGGCTGCCCTAGTATGATTAAGAGAAAATTTGGATATATAAATGTTTGTTTTTCAGATTTTCCTTGACCTGCCGGCACAATGAAGATGGTGTGGTCACCTTCAGACCAGTCTAGATACTCATTTCCACATGTGGACGGCTGGTGCATCACGAACTACCCACTTTGCATTCAGAGATATGTGCACTTACCATTTCCCCTACTTTTGTTCTCATTTATGTAAATCGCTATGGAAAGATACAAAAAAAATCTTGTTGTGGATAGTTTCGTCGGAGAATAGATGTTAAATATTAAATAAGATATTAAGAAGGATTATATCATGCTGTTAATTTTCTTCTATTCAGGCTGAGCTATGCTGGTGTCTCATTTACAACAACGGAAATTTGCATTGAATTACTGAATCAACCGAAGAATACAGAAAATGCAGCAACTCTTGGAGGGGCTCGCTTCAGCTGTCAACTTGATTACAATCGGAGTGGCTTTCTTAGTAATTGCAGTTGTGGCTTTATTCTTTCGATGGTGGACTTCCAGGAACAGTTCATTAGAAAGGTACGTTCTTGTACATATAAGTTCTAGTTAAGTCCTTTTTGGATATCGTACATTGCGTCTTGTCTTTACGTTTATTCCTTTTGCTATATCAGTCAATCATATGCATGGCCCTTGAGGAACTTTGCATCCTTAACATCTCTCCTGTAGGCCTTTCTGTTGTAAGCAAGATGCCCTGCTGCTGATGCATCCGTTTGCAGATTATCAACGATGTCTTGCAGTCATCTTCGCCTTGATCTTCATCTCTTTCTTTTTCCCATTTATGTACCTTTCCATGACGGTCTTCTCTAAATTCTCATGACGTTTAATGTGTCCAAAATATTTAATTTTTCTCTCTTTAATCCTCTTTACTAGCCAACCTTCTTCAATATTAAGTTCTTGTTGTATAATTATATATATGATATGATGACAAAAAATTTAAAACTGTGAAGTGGAGAGAAGTACAAGTATGGTAACTTTTCCATCTCAGTTTATCTTTCCAAACTGTGCTTAGATTTAGCTCATTTTTTACAAATAGGAAATAACGAGGCTTTGTCTAACCATACAATACTGTGCTCTGTTATAGCTCTGTTTCTTATCTAACCTCATATGTCCAGGGGAGAGAATGTCTAGAGGCTGTACAATGGTAGTTAGTTATAAATTATGAGCACAACTGAAATCAATCACGTATTTCTTACAAATATCATGGACGCGTTCAGTATCGTCTTACTCATAACCCCGCGATTCAGTCTGGTAGTTTTAATTTATGAGTGGAAATTAATGTCAGTTCTTTCAAGGTACTGATATAAATAAGAAATGTCTACGTTTGTGTTAGATCAAATTGCCGGCAATAGATTCTGACTATCATAAAGAAAAAGATTAGGAGTCATTAAACTTTATATTGCCTAAATGAATACGGCAAAAACTGTGCTTCAAAATCTTTTATGAGTTTCTAGTTTTAAGTTTAATTGAAATAAAATGGCAGTTTGAACGACCGTACAAATATTTCACGTCATGAAAAGTACTTATAGCATGACTGATAGATTTGTTAACTGACTGTCTCCATTAATATTGGTTAACTGTCTCCCTGTCTCTTCTAATATTGGTTAACTGATTGTCTCCCCTAATATTGGTTAACTGACTGTCTCCCTGTCTCCCTTAATATTGGTTAACTGACTGTCTCCCTGTCTCCCTTAATATTGGTTAACTGATTGTCTCCCCTAATATTGGTTAACTTACTGTCTCCCGTAAAATTGGCTAATTTATTGTCTCCCCGAAGATTGGTTAACTGATTGTCTACCAGGAGATGTGTTAGCTGATTGTCTCCCTGAAGATTGGTTAACCGACTGTCTGCCAGGAGATTTGTTAACTGATTGTCTCCCTGAAGATTGGTTAACTGATTGTCTCCCCGAAGATTGGTTAACTGATTGTCTCCCCGAAGATTGGTTAACTGATTGTCTCCCCGGAGATTTATTAATTGATTGCCCCCCCGTGACTGCGAACTTAAATTCTGTTGAGTAGACTTTGTGAATAGGCAAGAAATACAAGGCGGAATATCCGGTTTTCCATATTTCTGGAAGTGGATTTAAGAAACAGGCTCCACCAGCAAGAGGAGCATGATGGTCAGTATCTGCTGACCATGCTGAAGGTCATTTCCAGTAGCAATGTTCAATGGCTGAATAAGCTTTGCTGAACCTGTTATGATTTATCGCTTCTCATGAATGCTTAATTTACTAATCCCTAACACGGGATGTGTTAGGCCTGACTTTGTTTGCCTTGTTGAATGAGTTCAGAATAGTTCATTTCGTGCCCCTTCCATGCTTTTTCTCAGCATTTCTTTCTCTGTGATTATTTCGTTTTTTATTACTGTTTTTCAGTTCATGTCGGATAGTTTACTACAGTTTTACATCATGTACATTTCAGCCACTTCTCTTTGTAAACGTATATCTTCATTGTTTTTGCTACAGTCTTGTCTCAAGTCTTTTATTGTTTTTTTCCATTTTGGTCTCTCAGTTACTTAGCTACTGGGTTTCTTCTACTCATCATCTTGTCACACATAACAGCTTAGCTACTGGGTTTCTCCTACTCATCATCTTGCCACACATAACAGCTTAGCCACTGGATTTCTCCTACTCATCATCTTGCCACACACAACAGCTTAGCCACTGGATTTATTCTACTCATCATCTTACCACACACAACAGCTTAGCCACTGGATTTATCCTACTCATCATCTTGCCACACACAACAGCTTAGCCACTGGATTTATCCTACGTATCATCTTACCACACACAATAGCTTAGCCACTGGATTTATCCTACTCATCATCTTGCCACACACAACAGCTTAGCCACTCGATTTCTCCTACTCATCATCTTGCCACACACAACAGCTTAGCCACTCGATTTCTGCTACTCATCATCTTGCCACACATAACAGCTTAGCCACTGGATATATCCTACTCATCATCTTGCCACACATAACAGCTTAGCCACTGGATTTATCCTACTCATCATCTTACCACACATAACAGCTTAGCCACTGGATATATCCTACTCATCATCTTGCTACACACAACAGCTTAGCCACTCGATTTATCCTACTCATCATCTTGCCACACACAACAGCTTAGCCACTCGATTTCTCCTACTCATCATCTTGCCACACACAACAGCTTAGCCACTCGATTTCTGCTACTCATCATCTTGCCACACATAACAGCTTAGCCACTGGATATATCCTACTCATCATCTTGCCATACATAACAGCTTAGCCACTGGATTTATCCTACTCATCATCTTACCACACATAACAGCTTAGCCACTGGATATATCCTACTCATCATCTTGCTACACATAACAGCTTAGCTACTCGATTTCTCCTACTCATCATCTTGCCACACACAACAGCTTAGCCACTGGATTTATCCTACTCATCATCTTGCCACACACAACAGCTTAGCCACTCGATTTCTGCTACTCATCATCTTGCCACACACAACAGCCTAGCCACTGGATTTATCCTACTCATCATCTTGCCACACATAACAGCTTAGCCACTCGATTTCTCTCTTGCCATACACAACAGCTTAGCCACTCGATTTCTCCTACTCATCTTGCCATACACAACAGCTTAGTCACTCGATTTCTCCTACTCATCATCTTGCCACACACAACAGCTTAGCCACTGGATTTCTCCTACTCATCATCTTGCCATACACAACAGCTTAGTCACTCGATTTCTCCTACTCATCTTGCCATACACAACAGCTTAGTCACTCGATTTCTCCTACTCATCTTGCCATATATAACAGCTTAGTCGCTCAATTTCTCCTACTCATCTTGCCATACACAACAGCTTAGTCACTCGATTTCTCCTGCTCATCTTGCCACACAGAATAGTTTCTCAATCTTTTCATAGAATCACTCGGGAATAGATTCCAATGAATGTATGAACCACGTCTTTTCCTTACGTTTATCACATTCTGTCTCCGTGTATCATCACATTTCAGACATCTTTCTTCATGGGCTTGCCTTATCTTCCGCCTTTTAAGGTAATATATTTTCTTTGTTTCCCGGTGCATTTTACGTTACACGGAACCTTTATCTTCCGCATGAACAACATGCGACATTCCACTCCGCATGGGGTTTTCAAGTTGTACTGCATGGAAATCTAACTGTGCGCAGTGCCCGGTGGAAAGGGATAGAAATAGAGCAATTAATATTTGAAACACTTGGAAAGTACTTTTCTGTGACACAGGTTTCCATCTAAAGATTATAACTGGCTTTTTTTTTTCCCTGTATAGAGTATTTGGTGTTATCTGCCCATAGATCAAACGCGTTGTGGAGATTGTCTTACTGTTTTATCGTACAAAAGAGAGATCGTATAACTCGAACAAAGGCACAAATGGTCATCAAGATAAGTAGAAGAACGAGCGGAGACAACGAACAGACAGCAAGTACTCCCAGAGATTTCACTAAAGAGCTAAAGAGAATTTAACCACAGTTTGTAGGCTCCAAACACGACGATGCGGACTACAAGCACATCTACATACAATGCAGACTACAAGCACATCTACATACAATGCAGACTACAAGCACATCTACATACAATGCAGACTACAAGCACATCTACATACAATGCAGACTACAAGCACATCTACATACAATGCAGACTACAAGCACATCTACATACAATGCAGACTACAAGCTCATCTACATACAATGCAGACTACAAGCTCATCTACATACAATGCAGACTACAAGCTCATCTACATACAATGCAGACTACAAGCCCATCTACGTACAATGCAGACTACAATCCCATCTACGTAGGATGTAGACTACAATCCCATCTACGTAGGATGCAGACTACAATCCCATCTACGTACAATGCAGACTACAATCCCATCTACGTACAATGCAGACTACAATCCCATCTACGTAGGATGCAGACTACAATCCCATCTACGTGCGATGCAAATTACTAGTCCATCTCGCAAATTGAAGGCCCCCAAGGCCTCGCTATGCTCGTGCCTAAAAAGTCCCATAACTCGGGAACACGGCTGTAAAACTTGGCCCAGGAAAAGAGTTTGATGAACTCTTGCTGACAGTGGTATTCATGTAGACGACCAGGATCTTTATGACTGAAGATATGAAACTGAATACAGAAAATAAAAAGTATGAACTGTTTTACTGTTTACAAATAACAGACCCTATGCGCTTTTAACTGCAGTGCTCAGTTGTTTCTGGTAAGGCATAAAAATTGACTTACACAGTGTCAAATGGGGCATAAAGCGAGTAAGCTTGATTCATGTGCTGGTGACATCATGACACAGCATAAAATTTAAAGCTGAAGTGTATGTTCTGCTCATTGAGATGGGCTCATCTGGGTTACAGGTTAATCTCCTCAAACCGCGACTGGCCCAGCAAGCTAGCGGTGGATCTTTTTACCGCTCGTAGAAAACACAGGAAGAATAGACGGACTGATATAAACAGAAAACGACTCGGAAACGTTAAACTTCAAAGAGACAGAAAAGCCATTATTAAAGTATGTACTATCGACATACACAACAGCTTTTAAGGGCATGCATCTTTCCCATAGCAACATATGCCTGTGAGACCTGGACACTTAACAAAACAGCTGAGAAACACATAAATGCCTTTGAATGTAAATGCTACAGACGAGTTCTACAAATATCGTGGACACAAAAAAGAACAAATATATCTATACTACAAGAGCTTAATATTGAAGAAGGGTGGCTAGTAAAGAGGATTAAAGAGAGAAAACTGAAATATTTTGGACACATTAAACGTCATGATAATTTAGAGAAGACCGTATTGGAAGGATACATAATGGGAAAAAGAAAAAGAGGAAGACCAAGACGAAGATGGCTGCAAGACATCGTTGACGATCTGGAAATGGATGCAACAGCAGCAGGCCATCTTGCTCACAACCGAGAGGCCTACAGGAGAGCTGTTAGGGAGGCAAAGTTCCGCAAGGGACATGCAAATGAATGAAATGACTATCGACATATGTGACATAAATGATGGAAAGGAGGAATTATTTAAGGAAATGAAAAGGAGAAAAATAAAGATAATGGGAGTTGCAGACACCAAACTCAGAGGTAAAGGCTGTAAACAAAAGCGTCAGAATTAGGTACTCCTATACTCCGGAGTGAGCGAGCAAGAATGAGCAAAACACGATGTCGGAACGATCATAGAGCCAAACACCGCTAGCAAAGTCTTGGAAACAAAATATATATCACAAATAATTATAACCGTCGAAATTTAAGAAAATGAAGAAACCACAACCTATGTCCAGATATACGCTCCTTGTAATGCACCAGACATGGAGGAAGAAACTCCTTGATATACTAAACAACATGAGTAAAGAGCAAAATGTTTTAATCATGGGGGACTTCAATGCAAAGACTTGGAACTTGTAGAGCTGATGAAGCAGTCCACATGGGTGCCTTCGGTGACCAGCAGTGCGTTTGAAAATGGTAGCAGACTCCTAGAACTTCGCAGTCAGCATGACCTTTTTTTTTCAAAAACACATTCTTTAAACACAGGGAGTCTCAAATATATACCTGGTACAAATGGAATGATTTGACATGCAAAAGCCAAACTGATTTCATACTAGCAAGGAACAACAAGAAAAGGTCTGTCATTGATGCAAGAGCAATAGCCAACCTAAGATGAAGCACAGACCACAAAGGAGCAGCGGCAGTCATCAGAGCACGAAGGACAGGCCGTAACAGAACTCCCAAGAAGAAAAGTGAAACAATAAAAATAAGCAAAGCTCAAGGAAGAGAACGTGAAAGAACAATATGAGAAGAAAACAGGAGGACTTTTCATAAACTTACCAACATAAACAAAATCAGAGGAAGAGAAATGGGCCTTGTTCGAAACCAGCTTTTTTTGCGAGCAGCAGAGGAAATATGTGGTACTGTGAAAAAAGGAGGTAGAGAAATGAAAATAACGACATGGTGGAATGATGAAGTGAAAGAGGCAGTAAAAGAAAAGAAAAATAAGTATAAAAATGGATGAGAAGTAAAGAGGATCTAGACAACATTGATTATCGAATTGCAAGAAGACACTCTAAGCGGGTAATAAAAGAAGCAAAGATAAAATCATGGCAAGAATACAGTGATGTATTAAACAACAATCACAAAGAAGCTACGAAAATCTTTATAAAAAGATCAGAGCAATGAGAAAGCGAACAGAGCACTTCGACCCAACCGAGATTGTGAACGATGATAATGGTGATCCAATATGCAAACCAGAGAGGATAGTAAAGCGATGGAGACAGTACTTCGACAAGTTACTCAATACACCATCCAAGGCAAGCCAAACTCATGATAACAGCACAGCTGGACCCATAGAACTGGAACCAGACATACTACAAGCTGAAATCAGAGAAGCCGTCAGAAAGCCCTCATGAACAAAGCCCCAGGATGTGATGGAATACCCAATGAGTTAATCAAATGTACGAAAGAGGTTGGAATAGTTTGGCTGCACATACTCTATAACCTGGCATGGGAAAAACAAGAAATACCGCAGGACTGGAGAAGTGCTGTAATTATTCCAATATGGAAGAAATAAGGCAGTGAAAGGGACTGCAACCGGTATAAAGGCATCTCACTGCTAAGCCATACTGGAAAAATGTTCTGCAAGATCCTAGAGAACAGACTGCGACCAGTGATTGAACCACAGTTAAATGAAACTCAAATGGGATTTATAAAAAAAATAGAAGCTGTACAGATGCCATCTTTTCCCTAAGACAGCTAACATAAAAATCAGTTGAACACAATCAGATACTTCACATAGCTTACGTAGATCAAGAAAAACCATTTGATAGAGTAGATAGATATAAACTGGAAAATCTTACAGTATTATGGTGTTAGTACACATCAGATCAAACTATGCAAAAACCTGTATGAAAACAGTCGGTGTACAGTTAGAACAAATGCGGGACGCTCTGAACCATCCATCATAAAATCTGAAGTGAATTATGTACTACCTCCCTTACTATTCATAACATACATTGACAAGATCTGCAAGGAAGCTAACATACATAGTAAAAACTCCACAGCAAAGCTGCCCAACAGCTCAGCCTCAAAAAGAATGCCCATAAACCCACAACACCTTCCAGAAGACATACCCAATAGGAGGACCATAGGCGAACTCCTTTTTGCTGACGATTAAGCACTTGCAGCCCATCAGAAAAAGACCTTCAGCAGAACATGGATAATTTAGCAAGGCCATGTAAAAGCCACAACATGAAGATCAGTGCTGAAAAAAGCTGAAGTCATGATCATAGCCAGAGAAGAAATCCAAACAGAGATCTTCCTAGACAACCAGCCCTTGAAACATTTCAAATACCTAGGTACCATAATATCATCCTCAAGGACAAATGACGCTGAGATTGAGAACAGATGCAATAAAGCAAATCAGGTCATTGGACAAATGATTCCTTTACTGAAAAACAAATACATCACAACTGAAACATAAAGGCCACTGTACAATATAATTTTCCTCCCAACTCTATGCTGTCAATGTCAAACATGGACACTAACAGCCAAGAACAAATGAAAAATCACTACTATAGAAATGAGATGGTTAAGGAGAATACTAAATGTGACAAGAAGAGACCAAATAAGAAATGACACCATCAGGGCAAAGGCTGGAGTAACACCAGTATCACACTATATCCAGAAACAACAAGCCAAATGGTTTGACCATATTACACGGTTACAACCAGACAGTATATCACAGACAACATTCACATTAAAGATTTGTAGCTAACAGAGGAAGAGGCCGCCCACGCAGGAGATGAAGAGAGGAAATTACAGAAGCATTAAATATCCCATTATATGAAACAAATCGTCGAACTCTACCAAGTCGTCTATTTGTCCCCTCAACACCGAAAGATATATGAGGAAGGAGACATGGCAAGACAAGACAAGTTCAGTATTTCATAAAGTCTACAACAGTGGAAACAAAAAGTCTCCTCATAAAGATAAAAAAATAAGCTAAATTTCAGCGTAATCCAAGATCAATATCCAAAATACAGAAGATGATTAGAGTTTATTTGACTTCGGCTGAGAAAATGAAACGTTTTTAAGAAGTTTCACTCACGCGATTATACTGGAGTCAGGACTTGGCTCATTTTTTGTCTGAGTAAAACTATATTCTGTGGCTCAGTAAAACATGATTTTGTAACTCAGCACCAATATATTTTGTGCCTCAGTAAAACCGAATTTTTTTTTTTGGGCCTAAAGCATTTGAAGGACCAACTTGGCAAGGTTCAACTCTATCATAACGAGATAAATGCTGCACTGGATTTATTTGTCTCAGTAGCACCGAATTCCTTGCCTCAGTAAGACCGAATTTCTTGCCTCAGTAACACTGAATTTCTTGCCTCAGTAACATTGAATTTCTTGCCTCAGTAACACTGAATTTTTTGCCTCAGTAACACTGAATTTCTTGCCTCAGTAACACTGAATTTCTTGCCTCAGTAACTCTGAATTTCCTGCCTCAGTAACTCTGAATTTCTTGCCTCAGTAACACTGAATTTCTTGCCTCAGTAACACTGAATTTCTTGCCTCAGTAACACTGAATTTCTTGCCTCAGTAACTCTGAATTTCCTGCCTCAGTAACACTGAATTTCTTGCCTCAGTAACACTGAATTTCTTGCCTCAGTAACACTGACTTTTTTGCCTCAGTAACACTGAATTTCTTGCCTCAGTAACACTGAATTTCGTGCCTCAGTAACACTGAATTTCTTGCCTCAGTAACTCTGAATTTCTTGCCTCAGTAACTCTGAATTTCTTGCCTCAGTAACTCTGAATTCCTGCCTCAGTAACACTGATTTCTTGCCTCAGTAACTCTGAATTTCCTGCCTCAGTAACACTGAATTTCTTGCCTCAGTAACACTGAATTTCTTGCCTCAGTAACACTGAATTTCTTGCCTCAGTAACACTGAATTTCTTGCCTCAGTAACTCTGAATTTCCTGCCTCAGTAACACTGAATTTCTTGCCTCAGTAACACTGAATTTCTTGCCTCAGTAACTCTGAATTTCCTGCCTCAGTAACACTGAATTTCTTGCCTCAGTAACACTGAATTTCTTGCCTCAGTAACACTGACTTTTTTGCCTCAGTAACACTGAATTTCTTGCCTCAGTAACACTGAATTTCTTGCCTCAGTAACACTGAATTTCCTGCCTCAGTAACACTGAATTTCTTGCCTCAGTAACTCTGAATTTCTTGCCTCAGTAACTCTGAATTTCCTGCCTCAGTAACACTGAATTTCTTGCCTCAGTAACTCTGAATTTCTTGCCTCAGTAACACTGAATTTTTTGCCTCAGTAACACTGAATTTCTTGCCTCAGTAACACTGAATTTCTTGCCTCAGTAACACTGAATTTCTTGCCTCAGTAACTCTGAATTTCTTGCCTCAGTAACACTGAATTTCTTGCCTCAGTAACACTGAATTTCTTGCCTCAGTAACACTGAATTTCTTGCCTCAGTAACACTGAATTTCTTGCCTCAGTAACACTGAATTTCTTGCCTCAGTAACTCTGAATGCCATGGCCTCTCTTGTTAAGGGAAAAGATTGAGTACGTGCAGGAATAAACAAAACCACGGACAGGTTTTAACCTTTTTTTCCTCAGCAAATGTTAAAAGTCTGAGGGGTGCGGAAATGCTGAGCAGATGTGGGTTTTGGATAAGTAGCTCAAGGAGCTGTAGAAAACAAGGACCAGATTGGGTGGATGAAAGATAAAATGTCAAATTGGTGCAGTTTTGAACGTAGAGTGGTGAAGGATGAAAGTGATGTCAGACAGGATCCAGAGAACACGGCTAGCAGAGATTTGTATGTGGCGGGTGACTTGTGAGGAAACCAAAGAGAAAAAAATTGAAAGAGAGATGGAAGTGAAAAAGAAGAAGAGAAACAAGGAGAAAGAAGAGAAACAAGGAGAAAGAAAAGAAACAAGGAGAAAGAAAAGAAGAAGAGAAACAAGGAGAAAGAAAAGAAGAAGAGAAACAAGGAGAAAGAAAAGAAGAAGAGAAACAAGGAGAAAGAAGAGAAGCAAGGAGAAAGAAGAGAAACAAGGATAAAGAAAAGGAGAAGAGAAACAAGGAGAAAGAAGAGAAATAAGGATAAAGAAAAGAAACAAGGATAAAGAAAAGAAGAAGAGAAACAAGGAGAAAGAAGAGAAACAAGGAGAAAGAAGAGAAACAAGGAGAAAGAAGAGAAACAAGGAGAAAGAAGAGAAACAAGGAGAAATAAGAGAGAAGAGTTTCATGAGGAAAAAGTGGGGAAAAAATAATGATAATAGATAAGAAGATAAGATGCCCTTTAAGAATAACACGAAAATTGATGAGAAATTAAAAGAAAACGGAGAGACGAAGAAGAAAGTTAGGAAAAAAACTAAGAGAAAGTGAAGGGTGAGAATGAAGACGATTCTTGCAATGAAGGGGAAAATGGAGAGAAGTAAGAAAAATAAATAGAATTATAATGAGAGAGAAAAAAGAGAGCAATCTCAAAGGACACACACACACACACACACTAAAAACTTCTGGTATTACGAGCCATAAAAAATGATCTCCTCCTGTAACGATATATAAGAGAAAAAGTGAACTTAAGTCGCTGCTGATTGGACGCTATTCAGTCAATCAGTCAGTCAGTCATTTGTATGCCCCTTGCGAAACTTTGCCTCCCTAACAGGCTCTCCTGTTGGCCTCTGTGTTGTAAGCAAGTTGCCCTGCTGCTGATGTTTCCATTCGCAGATTATCAGCGATGTCTTGCAGCCATCTTCGCCTTGGTCTTCTTCTCTTTATTTTTCCCATTATGTACCCTTCTAAGACTGTCTTCTCTATATTCTCATGACGTTTAACGTGTTCAAAATATTTACAGCCTTCTTCAAATATTAAGTTCTTGTAGTATGGATATATTTGTTCTTTTTTGTGTCCACGATATTTGAAGAACTCTTCTGTAGCATTTACATTCAAAGGCATTTATGTGTTTCTCAGCTGTTTTGTTAAGTGTCCAGGTCTCACAGGCTACTAGAGAAGTTTATTGTCCAAAAAAAAAAAAAAAGGAGAAAGAATTGTGCACACGGGACAGTGTAAAGTTCTTCTCTTTTTTTCCTCAGCAAATGTTAAAAGTCTGAGGGGTGCGGAAATGCTGAGCAGATGTGGGTTTTGGATAAGTAGCTCAAGGAGTTGTAGAAAACAAGGACCAGATTGGGTGGATGAAAGATAAAATGTCAGATTGGTGCAGTTTTGAACGTAGAGTGGTGAAGGATAAAAGTGATGTCAGACAAGATCCAGAGAACACGGCTAGCAGAGATTTGTATGTGGCGTGGTGACTTGTGAGGAAACCAAAGAGAAAAAAACTGAAAGAGAGATGGAAGTGAAAAGGAAGAAGAGAAACAAGGAGAAAGAAAATAAGAGAAATAAGGAGAAAGAAGAGAAACAAGGATAAAGAAGAGAAACAAGGAGAAAGAAGAGAAACAAGGAGAAAGAAGAGAAACAAGGAGAAAGAAAAGAAGAAGAGAAACAGTGAGAAAGAAGAGAAGAGAAATAAGGAGAAAGAACAGAAACAAGGATAAAGAAGAGAAACAAGGAGAAAGAAGAGAAGAAGAGAAACAATGAGAAAGAAAAGAAGAGAAATAAGGAGTAAGAACAGAAACAAGGATAAAGAAGAGAAACAAGGAGAAACAAAGAGAAAGAAAAGAAGAAAAGAAACAAGGAGAAAGAAAAGAAGAAGAGAAACAAAGAAAAGAAGAAGAGAAACAAAGAAAAGAAGAAGAGAAACAAGCAGAAAGAAGAGAAGAAAAGAAATAAGGAGAGAAAAAAATAAGAATACAAACACGGAAAAAGAAGAGAAACAAGGAGAAACCAGAGAAACAAAGATAAAGAAAAAAAGAAAAGAAACAAGGAGAAAGAAAAGAAACACGGAGAAAGAAAAGAAGAAGAGAATCAAGGAGAAAGAAGAGAAACAAGGAGAAAGAAGAGAAGAAGAGAAACAAGGAGAAAGAATAGAAACAAGGAGAAAGAAAAGAAGAAGAGAAACAAGGAGAAAGAAGAGAAACACGGAGAAAGAAAGAAAGAAGAGAATCAAGGAGAAGGAAAAGAAGAAGAGAAACAAAGAGAAAGAAAAACAGAAGAGAAACAAGGAGAAAGAAGAGAAACACGGAGAAAGAAAGAAAGAAGAGAATCAAGGAGAAAGAAAAGAAGAAGAGAAACAAGGAGAAAGAAGAGAAACACGGAGAAAAGAGAGAAACACGGAGAAAGAAAAGAAGAAGAGAAACAAGGAGAAAGAAGAGAAACAAGGAGAAAGAAGAAAAACACGGAGAAAGAAAAGAGAAGAGTTTCATGGGAAAAAGTGGGGGAAAATAGTGATAATAGATAAGAAGATGGATGCACTTTAAGAATAACACGAAAATTGATGAGAAATTAAAAGAAAACGGAGAGAAGAAGAAGAAAGTTAGAAAAAAAACTAAGAGAAAGTGAAAGATGAGAATGAAGACGATTCTTGAATGGAGGGGGGAAATGGAGAGAAGTAAGAAAAATAAATAGAATTATAATGAGAGAAAAAAAAGAGAGCAATCTCAACAGGCACACACACACACACAACACACAACACACAGACAAACTAAAAACTTCTGGTATTACGAGCCATAAAAAAATGATCTCCTCCTGGAACGATATATAAGAGAAAAAGTGAACTTAAGTCGCTATTCAGTCAATCAGTCAGTCAGTCATTTGTACGCCCCTTGTGAAACTTTACCGCCCTAACAGCATTCCTGTAGGCCTCTCTGTTGTGAGCAAGATACCCTGCTGCTGATGCTTCCATTCACAGATCATCAACGATGTCTTGCAGCTGTCTTCGCCTTGGTCTTTATTTTTCCCATTATGTACCCTTCCAAGACTGTCTTCTCTAAATTCTCATGAAGTTTGATGTGTCCAAAATATTTAAGTTTTCTCTGTTTAATCCTCTTTACTAGCCAACCTTCTTTAATATTAAGCTCTTGTAGTATAGATATATTTGTTCTTTTTTTGTGTCCACGATATTTTAAGAACTCTTCTGTAGCATTTACATTCAAAGGCATTTATGTGTTTCTCGGCTGTTTTGTTAAGTGTCCAGGTCTCACAGGCTACTAGAGAAGTTTATTTTCAACACAAAAAAAAAGAAAGAAAGAAAGAAAAAGAGAAAGAATTGTGCACGCGGGACAGTGTAAGGTTCTTCTCTTTATTTCTCAGCTTTCATTGAACCCGGACAAAGTTAACCTCACTGGATATTTTTCAGGATCAAAATTTGAAACAAAAATTAGATTCATTAAAGGAAACAAATCCACAAAATATGAACAGTAGAACACATAACACGAAATACAAGAAATGAAGCACTATGAAGGAAATACATAAAGAATGAAATGTAAATAGTGACATATAAGGAAGCAATTGTAAGTAATGAAATATTAGGAATAAAATATAAAGAAGAAAATGAAGGAATTAAACACTGCATAAGGAATGAAATATAAGGAATGAAATATAAAGAACGGAATGAAGGAATGAAACACTTTATAAGGAATGAAATATAAGGAATAAATATAAATAATGAAATGTAAGGGATAAAATGTAAGAAATTAAATGCAGATATTGACGCATAGGAAGTAGAGGGAGAAATGCCGAAACTTTGTTGAAGCGCTGAAATATGAAATAAAAATTCTCTGAAGACATTCAGTCTGAACTTGTGCTCTGTCTGCTGCCAAAGACAGATGTACTGGCTATAAATCACCTGTAACATTGTTTACATTAAAACAAAAATTCCAGCGTTTATCTTATTTATCTTCCTGGCATCAGCGGTTAAAGAAAGAAAGAAAGAAAGAAACAGGATGCGTGTGTTGTCTGCTTACATCCCCATCCCATTGTGCACATGGGCTTCCGTTCTGAGGCATGTCAGCAGGTGGTAGCACAGCAATGGCAGCAAGAGAAGAAGGGCGTAGGTAAAATAGAGAAAATACTTCTCTACCTTCTTCTTTAGTTCCATTTTACCTTCATTTTTTTAAAAAACCCACATGAAACTTGAAACAGGGTTCCGTTTTATAGCTGTAAAGCAGCGGTTCTCAATCTCTGTCTGGCCATGGAGCTCCTTTCAAGGTGAGAACAGCTGTGGTCCCTTCATAAGAAATAAGGGCAATAAATGGAGCTCAAATGTTACTATTTTTTATTTATAGTCAAGCCAATCCATTTGCTAGCTTGTCATCATCATCATTAGCCGTCTCTTCCTTGGGGGTCCAGACCACGGATAAAGGCTCTCCAGTCCTCCCTGTTTTGAGATTTGTTCTCTAGTTCCCTTGTCTCTGACCACTTTCATAATCTCCTATTTTCCAAGTAGTTCCAGCCCTTCCTTGATTTCTGTGTTAGTGGGGGTTCCTCCTTTTACTCTCCCTCATTCTATATCCATTATTAGTTAGTAGCGATCCAAGATATTCAAAACTCTCCACCTCTTCCAGTTTTTCCTCATTGTTACATATATCAGCTGCCTTGTTTGTTTTGTCAGTTGTCATCAGTTAATTTTCTTCGCACTAAGATAGAGGTTTTGCTCTTCACTATTCTTACGGACTGACATAATTAGTTTTTCCATTCCTTTTTTGTGTTGTGGACAGTAATACTGTGTCATCAGCATATCTGATATCTTCAAAAATCTCTTCATCTATTGCTCTTCAAAAAATAAAACAACTAAAGAAGCTGCGGAGAGGAACAGACAGAACTACGAAAATAAGATTTTAAGGGCATGCATTTTTCCCATCGCAAAGTATGCCTGTGAAATATGGATACTTAACAAAACAGCCGAGAAACACATAAATGCCTTTGAATGTAAATGCTATAGAAGAGTTCTTCAAATATCATGGACACAAAAAGAACAAATATATCCATACTACAAGAACTTAATATTGAAGAAGGCTGTCTAGTAAAGAGGATTAAACAAAGAAAACTTAAATATTTTGGACACATTAAACGTCATGATAAGTTAGAGAAGACCATTTTGGAAGCGTACATAATGGGAAAAAGAAAAAGAGGAACACCAAGGCGAAGATTGCTGCAAGACATCGTTGATAATCTGCGAATGGATGCATCAGCAGCAGGGCATCTTGTTTACAACCTAGAGGCCTACAGGAGTGCTGTTAGGGAGGCAAAGTTCCACAAGGGACATGCAAATGACTGGGGGTTCCATGTCAGTGTCTGCCTTGTCGTGCTGGTGTGTGGTTTCTTTAGTGGCCAAATCATCTCCGTTTTCTAGACATAATTTGTAGGTTCATAGACTCCGGTCCTGCTCTTTCCCAGACCTTCTCGTTCCTGGTCTTGTCCTGCCATTTGATGTTTAGAATCCTTCTCAGACAGTAGTTCATGAAGTATATATATATATCCTCCGTTGTATTGTCTTTGTCATCACCCTTGTATCTGGACCATAAAGTAGGGCAGTCTTTACATTTATATTAAACGGCTGAGTTTGGCTTCTTCTCTGATGTTCTTTGATGCTGGTTCGTGACCCCCTCCTACCCCCCCCCCATAAAAATCCCGTGGGCCCCAAGTTAAGAGCCACTGCTCTAAAAAGTCTATAATGCGCAGCTTCTGCTTCCACTAGTAGCCTGCCTGCCTGCCTGCCTGCCTGCCAGCCTGCCTGCCTGCCTGCCTGCCTGCCTGCCAGCCTGCCTGCCTGCCTGCCTGCCAGCCTGCCTGCCTGCCTGCCTGCCTGCATGCAATAATTCCATGATATTTTTTATTTTAGAAACGTGAAACTTGTGTGTGAGATCGAGGAAAGCACTACCTGCACCTTAATTACTTGGTGTGGCTGAATGACTTGAAATTCAAAGTTTTATTAGTTTCAAATGCGCCTGCTTTTCTGTTTTATAGAATATTTAAACTGAAAACGAAACCAGAAAGAAAGTACAGAAAAGAGACAATATTTTTTTTATGAGAACTCTACCCCTCTCTCTCCTTCTGAACCTTTAGATGCCCAAGGCTCATGGGTTTCCACAAATGCCAGTTTTTCGTCTTTTTTTCTCCTGCTCTTGGTGAGGTGAGCTCTCTACTACCCAACATCCTATCAACTGTTCTTCTCCATGTCTCCTTCGGTCTCACCAAAAGATCGATCAATCAAATCAATCACCTGATTATTCTCACCTGATTTCATGATTATCAATGCTCATTAATAAATGCTGAATGACTGTGACTGAGTGAAAGCTGTATGATGAAGGGCAGAATGTTAGACGGGCCTGCGTGCCCAATTTTTAACCCTTTGAAAATAAAGTATGTTCGTTCGTTTGTTCACCTTACTCCCTGTTTCCTTGAGGTGTCCATTTCAGCGCTGTTTTTGGTAAATGAGTTACCACTCATCCGGAGAACATGCCCCAGCCATCGCCGTCTTTCCTCGATAACCGACGTCAAGGGTTCTCTCATCTGCATTTCTGTCAGAAGGGTCTTATTTCTTAGGGTATCTGGCCAAAATATCCGTACGTAAATATTTAGTCTGAAAGAAATTCAGTTTTCTCACGAGAACTATTAGAAGAATTCTGTTCTTGCGGTCAGGCACACGGCGCTAGTCAGCTGCGCTAGAAAGAGAATTCGGAATAGCGGGGATTTAATCATGATGTGGCTTATTTGGTTCCCATTCTTCTAACCAAGTTCCTTGTGTCAATGAAATGGGAATCTGCCCAGCCGTAGCAACGTCCACCCATTTCATCGTTTTGTCTAATGAGCTAAACCGCAGGAGTGAGTTAGCAGTGGCTCTTCGTATCTTCTTCCATGGAACTACAAACATTATGTTCTTGGCAGCCAGTGCTTTGAAGGACAGCATCGTGTCGGATCTGGAGTGGATTATAAGGGCTATTTTGTGTTTTTCTTTTCAGTCTCCGAGTGGACGTAAAAAGCGGGAGGTGTCTGTCTCCTCTTTAGCAGGCTCCACCACCATGATGGCTGTGACGATCCTTGCACTTAAACATACTTTGCACTGAGAGTAATGGAACTTTTGATCACGAATAATTCCGTGTTTCTGCTTCACTGATTGACTCTCTAAAATATTAACTAGACAATGGAAAGCTGAGACTAACACTGGTGTTGATATACCAGAATGGGCCCAACTAAAACTGAGTGCCTACAGAAAGTCTGGTGATTTAATTATACATCAAAACAAAGTGGCCCTCACTGACAGAGATGGCATTCCTCCCGTAACCTTCTGGCCCTTAATTTGTGGTTCTTGCTCGCCTTTAATTATATAATAACATCTGTCACTGTGCTGATATTTTGATTGTCATTCCAGAGCTAGGCAAGTCCAGAGCGACTACATTTAGTGACCTAATTAGTTGTTAACTTGTTATCTATACAGCTAAACCAGGGAACTTTGTCTTGGAAAAGGAAGGGACTCTGATAACAGAGCGCATGACATTGTGCAGTCAAAGAAGGAAGCTGCAGAACCGACATCCCAACTGAGTACTAGGACACCTTTTACCATTGCATGTTGGAATGTTAGAACACTGTATGAAAGTGGAAAGGCTGCCATGATAGCGAGAGAAATGAATAGATATAATATAAAGTTATTGGGGCTGAGCGAAACACACTGGACAGGAACAGATAAGCTTAGACTAGCAACATGGGAGACAATCCTATTTTCAGGTCACCAAAACCCAGATGTAACACACTCAGAGGGCGTGGCACTAATGCTATCTAGAGAGTCCCAGAGAGCATTGATGAGCTGGGAGGCAGTTATCTCAAGGATAATTACGGCCTGCTTCTCAACAAAGAAGAAGGATATTAAGTTGAATATCATCCAGGTATACGCGCCAACAAATGATGCAGAAAGAGGTAGTAAAGGATGAATTCTACAACACATTGTAGGAAATCCTAGACCAACAAGGCAACAAACACATAACATTTCTAATGGGGGACATCAATGCAAAGGTAGGTAAAATCAACACAGGTTATGAGAAAGTAATGGGTCAAAATGGATTATGAATAATGAACGAAAACAGAGAAAGGCTGGCAGATCCATGCATGCTCAACAACCTTGTAATTGAAGGAAGTATATTTCCACATAAAACTATACACAAAGCCACGTGGGTATCACCAGATCATGTCACTGAGAACCAGATAAACTATATTTGTATCAGTAGAAGCTTTCGCGTTTTGCATGGAAAATGAGCTAATGATCGCTAACACACTTTTTAAACAACATCCAAGAAGACTTTACACATGGACATCACCTGATGGGGAAACCAGGAATCAAATAGATTACATTTTAGTGCAGAGAAGGTGGAGGTCAAGCATAACATCAGCAAAAACTTTACCAGGTGCTTATTGTGACACGGACCATGAGTTATTAACAGCAGACATGAAGATAAAGATAAAAAAGATAGTTATGGGATCAAGACCACTCCGCTTTGACCTTACAAATATACCAGAACAATACGGTATAGAAGTGAAGAACCGTTTCGAAATCCTGATGGCTGTACAGGAAGAGATGACACCAGATGAATTGGCTACGCAGGCCAAAGATATCTTAGTAACAACAGCTAAAGACATGGTTCCAGTAAAGAAAACACAAAAGAATAGATGGATCACAGCAGGTACACTAGAACTGATAAAACAATGTAGAGAAATGAAGACGCAATGGAGAGTGACAAACAACAACAAAGATAAATATAAAACTTTAACAAAAGAAGTACGAAGAAACATAAGAAAAGACAAAAAACAATACATACAAGATTGTTGTGAAAGAATAGAAGAACATCAGAGGTGTGGAAGAGATAGTGAAATGTTTAAAGAAATGAAGACATTGACGAGAAATGTCACACCTAAGCTAAATGTAATTTGTGATGAGATGGGGAATACCCTGACAGAGACAGAGGAAATTCTGGAAAGATGGAAGGAATATTGCAAAAGAATGTATGAAACAACCGACTGTGGAAGCAGAAATCAACAGTGTGAATTATTATTGGAGGTGAAAGAACCCGAGCCGACAATGGAAGAAGTTTTATGGGCAATAAAGAATCTGAAAAATGGTAAATCACCAGGATGTGATGAGATAACTGCTGAATTTATTAAAGCAGGAGGAAAGGAGTGTGCAACAATCTATCATGCACTATGTAAAAAGATATGGCATTCAGGTATTTGGCCAAAAGAATGGAAACGAACTGTATTCATACCACTGCTAAAAAAGGGTAACCTGAAATTATGCACCAACTACAGAACTGTTGCCCTGATTAGTCATGCCAGTAAAATTCTGTTAAAAATCATAATGGGTAGACTTCGAAAGAAAATAGAAGAAGAAGTCAATATGGTCCAAGCTGGCTTCAGGCAAGGAAGAGGATCAAGAGATCATATATTCAATCTAAGATTAATAATAGAGAAATGCAGGGAGTTTAATGTGAATCTATATTTATCCTTTATAGACTACTCAAAGGCATTTGATTGTGTACAACACCAGAAACTTTGGGAAATAATGGAAAAAATGGGATTTCCAACACATTTGATACAATTAACATCACTGCTGTATTTGGACCAACAAGCAGCAGTAAGAATAAATGGTGAAACAACAACTTGGTTTGACATAAAACAAGGGGTCCGTCAGGGGTGCATATTGTCACCCTACTTATTTAACTTGTATACTGAAAATATAATGAGGAATGTTAGAGAAGATGTAGACAAAGAATATTACGATGCCATAACAGTTGGAGGTTATGAAATACCACAGATTAGATATGCTGATGACACAGTATTGCTGTCCACAACACAAGAAGGAATGGAAAAACTAATTATGTCAGTCCGCAAGAACAGCGAAGAGCAAAACCTCTATCTTAATGCAAAGAAAACTAAAGTGATGACAACTGACAAAACAAACAAGGCAACTGAAATATGTATCAATGAGGAAAAACTGAAAGAAGTGGAGAGTTTTGAATATCTTGGATCACTACTAACTAATAATGGAGATACAATGAGGGAAATTAAAAGGAGGACATCTATTGCTCTTCAGAAAGTAAAACAAATAATGAATCTGTGGAGAGGAGCAGACAGAACCACAAAAATAAGATTTTTAAGGGCATGCATCTTTCCCATCGCAACATATGCCTGTGAGACCTGGACACTTAACAAAACAGCTGAGAAACACATAAATGCCTTTGAATGTAAATGCTATAGAAGAGTTCTCCAAATATCGTGGACACAAAAAAGAACAAATATATCTGTACTACAAGAGCTTAATATTGGAGAAGGCTGGCTAGTAAAGAGGATTAAACAGAGAAAACTTAAATATTTTGGACACATTAAACGTCATGATAATTTAGAGAAGACCGTATTGGAAGGATACATAATGGGAAAAAGAAAAAGAGGAAGACCGAAACGAAGATGGCTGCAGGACATCGTTGATGATCTGGAAATGGATGCAGCAGCAGCAGGCCATCTTGCTCACAACCGAGAGGCCTACAGGAGTGCTGTTTGGGAGGCAAAGTTCCGCAAGGGACATGCAAAGGAATGAATGAATGAAAGAAGCTTTCGCAGAACATTGCAAGATGTCAGAGTGAAACGAGGTACAGATGTAGCTTCTGACCACCTCCTACTGATAGCTAAACTGAGAATGAAACTGAAGAAGCACCACAAAACAGACATGGCGAGGAAAAGATGTGATATGGTACTGTTGGAAGACCTATAAAAATCGCAAAGAACTTTAAACTGAAACTGAGTATGTCTAGGAAATGGAGGTGGATTGACCACACTCTGAGGAAACCTGACACCAGCATAGCAAGACAGGCACGGGCATGGAATCCTCAAGGAAATGGAAAACGATGAAGACCTAGACTTACCTGGAGAAGAGAGATTATGGCAGTGCTCAAAGACAAGGGATACACATGGAGGGAAGCAGAGAATAATTCCAAGAACAGGGATGACTGGAGATCCTTTATCCGTGGTCTATGTTCTCATTGGAGTGAAAGGCGATGATGATGATGATGATGATGATGATGACGATGATGATAGACAGCTAACTTATTATTTTACAAGTGTTATCAATGTGCAAAACTTTAAACATCGAGACATAGATTTTGTACACTGAGAAAGGGCCGATTCTGGAAGATTTTAAAAAATGTGTGCTTTGTGTAGAAAGGTGCGAGGGAAGTGGCTGTAATAAAAGTATGTAAAATTATCTAGACATTTTAAAACTATCTAGCTTTATAGCTGACATCAGCATGACTATTTTCATTATCTTGGCAAGACCAAAATGATCTGTGTATATATGTGCAGGAACAATTTTTTTTTTATAAATAGGAAACGACGAGGCTTTCCCACGGTAAAGTAAGAGAACACAGTTTTGTGGGATTAGATCTCGAAAAAATCTTAGACAAAGCACTTCAGTGAGACGCGAGAGACAGAAAAATCACAGAACCAACTGGGATTCGAACCACGGACTCCACTCCGGTAGGAGGAGCAGCCGTCTAGCCACGAGAGAACAGCGAACTAACGAACAGCGCTATCTCGCACCACCTAAGTATAAAAAAACGACGAAACGACAGAGGGAATGAGAAAAATGAGGAAATAAAAACAAATGGTAAAAGTAAGAAAGTAAGATGAGAATGTGTAAATTAAAAACATAAAACATCCAATATTTCGACGTCGACCTTTTTCAAGGGTTACATACGTGTTTCGTCCACCTTTATTACTAGATCCAGTTTTACCGCAGTCATTATCTCTTTTATCTGTAGAGATGCATTAGAATTCTATTACGGTAATATAATGACTGTTTAAACATATTTACGTATGCCACACAGATTAACATATAATTATTCATGTGCATACTTTGCTAATTATATAAAAGTTGTGGCTAAAAACTTGACGTGATTTAAAACTTACAAGTTTTGCTATCGGCCGCTTGAGCTGACTTATGTGACAAGACAAACGGAACGTAACATTAATCTAGTTGTAGAGGGGCACTTGATGCAGGCACTTAACGTCAGGCACAAAGTTCAACTGCCAGTCTGTTTGTTAAAAGTGTCAGAGAGAAAGAGAGAGAGAGAGAGAGAGAGAGAGAGAGAGAGAGAGAGATTGTGTATAACCTTTTGCTGTAATACTGCGGCACGTACATTTGGTAGAGTCATCAGGTAGGAATGGTAAAGGTAGTCTGGTTATTAGGGCCCAGCGAGGAAGGGAAAGGATGGGGGAGATTGGGGGTGTCACAGTCCAGATTACCGAGAAAGGGCCCTCTCTCTCTCTCTGTCTCCTCTCTTTCTCTCTTACCCTCTCTCTCCTCTCTTATTACAGAGAAGATTATATTTTGATTAAGGGTGGAGTGAGGGGGTGGGGACTCGACCAGGTTGTACATGACCTGGATACTTATACAGTGTTTGGCCCTTTACACTTGTACGGTAGAGCTAGGCATTACTCGGTTTTTTTAGGAACCGAATCTTTCGAGTACCCGTTTAGTATATAAGTACTCGCGGAACCGATTCCTCGAGTTATTGCCTTTGAATGTGAGCTAAAACAAAAATAGGAACAGCTTTATTAGCGGACACACATCATCATCATCATCATCAGGTGCCGTGCCGGCTGGCGTTGGCTATTATGCTTCTCCAGAGTGCACGATCCTTCATGCAGGCCATTAGCTCAGTTGGTGATCTCTCACACCATCCCGTCAGACTGTCCAGTATCATTTCTCTTGGTCTTGATCTTCTTCCTTCTATTTTTCCTGTTGTTATAATATTTTCAATGCCCCCTCTTCTCATTGCATGTCCTATGAAAGTACATTGTCTCTCTCTTATCTTTTTGACAATGTTTTTTTGTCTCTCCAGCTCTTCTCATACATTCTTCATTAGTTATTTTTGCTGTCCAGGGAATTCGCAACATTCTTCTAATAAACCACATTTCTGCTGCTTCCAATGATTTTTGTGCAGACCTACCTATTGTCTATGATTCACTTCCATATAACAAGTTAGGTTCAATATAGCATTTTAGGACTCGTTTTCTAACATTCATTGATAAAGATGTGTTAGCTAATATGTTTCTCATTCTCTGAAATGCAGTCTTTGCTTGGCCTATTCTGTTCCTAATTTCTGTTCTGCATTTCCCATCTGAAGTTATTACTGCTCCAAGGTATTTGAATTTCTGCATCTGCTTTAGAATAGGGAAGGAAGGTACGAAAGAGAATTCAGGAAGAAATGAAATATTGAAATATGGAAGAGAACATCAGGGAAGGGAGATGAGTATGAAGTTATTTATTAAATAGCAATATCCTGAGTTCACGAAGCAACATCCAATATTGTCTCTGGAAGTACGAGTATAACCGATGTATGAAAAACTACGCCCCTGCACAAAATTCCACATTATAAGACAGATGATTTTTATTTCCCTCCTCCTAACGTTCTATAGATCATGTGGTTTTTATCAGTTTCCCTCACCTCTCCCTCCTAATGTTCTATAGATCATGTGGTTTTTATCAGTTTCTCCCCCTCCTCCTCCTCATAACGTTCTATAGATCATGTGGTTTTTATCAGTCCCCCCTTCATCCTAAGGTTCTATAGATCATGTGGTTTTTATACGTTTCTCCCCGCTTCCTCTCTGCTTCCTTCCATGTGTATCCCTTGTCTCTGAGCACTGCCATAATTTCTCTTCTCCAAGTAAGTCTAGGTCTTCCTCGTTTTCTATTTCTTTGAGGATTCCATGTCAGTGCCTGTCTTGCTATGCTGGTGTCGGATTCTGATATGGTGTTAGTACCCATATTTTCCTTGACCTGTGGGCACCCTAGAAATGATGTGGTCATTCTCACGCCTCGCCATCTTTTAGACCTCAGCTCCAGAAGAAAAGAGATGATGATCTTCTTCTTCTTCTTCTTCGTTGTCGTGGTCTATCTCCTTGGAACTGAGAGCTGATATTCTTTGCAGCCTATGATATGAAAATGTTGAGGCACAGCATCGTATCTGACAGGGAGTGGGCTATGACGGCTATTTTTTCAGTCCCTGACTGGAGGTAAAAAGCAAGGGTGTGTGCAGAACTTCTGTAGCAGGCTCCACCACCATGGGGACTACGGCGATCCCTGTCCCGTTAGCCAGGCTAGGATTGTTACTGGGTGTACCAACGGAGAGGTGGGACAGGATTTATTTAAGACAGCTACGATTAGCCAACCCTGGCGCTAGCATGTCAGCTATGGATCGCCTACACGTAGATGGTTAGCCAACACTGACGTTAGCATGTCAGCTATGGATCGCCTACACGTAGATGGTTAGCCAACACTGACGTTAGCATGTCAGCTATGGATCGCCTACACGTGGATGGTTAGCCAACACTGACGTTAGCATGTCAGCTATGGATCGCCTACACGTAGATGGTTAGCCAACACTGACGTTAGCATGTCAGCTATGGATCGCCTACACGTGGATGGTTAGCCAACACTGACATTAGCACGTCAGCTATGGATCGCCTACACGTAGATGGTTAGCCAACACTGACATTAGTATGTCAGCTATGGATCGCCTACACGTGGATGGTTAGCCAACTCTGACATTAGCATGTCAGCTATGGATCGCCTACACGTGGATGGTTAGCCAACACTGACGTTAGCATGCCAGCTATGGATCGCCTACACGTGGATGACTGGAGTAACCCTGGCTGGAGTTGAACCACTGCACTTCATTATGACAGTTACCTTACTTGCCTTGGCCACTCAGCCAACTTTCACGGATTTTACGCTTTTCATTGACCACCACTGCACATTTCCATAACAAACTGGGGCATGAGGAAAATACTGTGATGCCCTGTCAGTAACATAGACAGGTGAGCTAAAGGTAACAGTTAAACCTGGTTCTTGCAGAGCAGAGACAGCCAGAGAAGCATTGTGTTTTACAAATAAAGGTAGAAGGAAGGAAAGGTGAGAAAGAAATGCAAAAAGAGGCAATGAAGTGAGCATGTAATCTCACAAATAGTCAGTCATTTGCATGTCCCTTGCGGAACTCTGCCTCCCTAATAGCTCTCCTGTAGGCCTCTCCGTTGTAAGCAAGTTGTCCTGCTGCTGATGCATCCATTTGCAGATTATCAACGATATCTTGCAGCCATTTTTGCCTTGGTCTTCCTGTCTTTCTTTTTCCTATTATGTATCCTTCCAAGACGGTCTTCTCTAAATTCTCATTATGTTTAATGAAAACAAACAGTAAAAACCATTATTCGGCCATGTCCTTTTATCAAGGACAACGAAAATAACGAAACGGCAAATAATCACGGTAACAGTATCTAGCTGGCATGGATCCTCTTGGCTGAGACGTCAAGCAATCATCTTGAAAGTAAGCTAGATCTGTTAAGAATACATCACTGCTAACATTAAATAGATTAATTAACTTTTCTAAGCCGTTAACGTTCCTTAATCTTGCACGTAAAACCTGGAGCTTTGTTTTATAGTTTATAATTCTCTTATTGTATATTTTACATGAGTTTTCTGCCAACTTCTCCTGACGACCTTTTTCATAGACGATAATAATCTTCTTGTTTCATTATCTTATTCCTTAAACATTATTTCACCCCCCCCCCCCCCCATTTTCACGTGCATCGATCTTATTTCACATCTCAACAACAGACAACTCCAGCAACGACATTTTGCAACATTATCACTGCGCCATTACAATTTACCGCTTTCTGCATCAGCTCAGATTATCTCCCCCTGTTTTCGGGTTCAAGGTCAACTCAAAAATAAAATAAGTCCCCCAGAGAAGGTGACAGGAAAATCAGCGTCAAGGTCACGTGTTACACCACTAATATTCTTTGCGTGATACAGAGAAACCCTCCCCTCCTCCTTTTTTTGTCAACATTTTCTTTGTTCTTGACAATACATGGCTCTAAAACAGTGATTCCCACAATAGGAGCTACCACCCCCGTGGATTATAGTGGGAATATCCCGGATAGTGGTGGGAGAGTCAGGGTGCATCGAAATCACCTGTAGGGTCTACTTGTGTGTGAGTGTGTCCCCCCCCCCCCCCCCCCCGATATTCTTCCATCCCTTTTCCCTGTTCTTTTACCTTTTCCTCTCCAGCTCCACTCTTCTTCTTCTTCTTGGATCTACGAGCTAGTGTTCCTTATAGTCACTGCCGTAAAGATGGTGAGGCACATTATCGTGTCGGCTTGGGAGAGGACATTGGCTATATTTTTTTTTGTCAGTCCCTTAATGGAGCTACAAAGCAGAGGGTATCCGTCTTAAGCAGACTCCACCATCATGGGGACTGATGATCTCTGTTCCGTTGTCCAGGCTAAGGGTACCAACGGGGAGGTTGAAAAGGATCTTGGTCCTACTGCTCGCCCTGACCCGTCCACCTTCCGCGACCCCAAGGGCCACAGAAACTTGTGTGCGGAAATCGATCGACCGCCACATCTAAGTCAACCAGTTTTTGCCAACTTTCATAAAAATGAGAAAAGGTGACAATTACGGAGCGAAGGAGAACTGACTGTTTTTAATGAGTTTTTCCGGCCTTTTAAAAGTGTTTTATATGTGTTTTTAACATGTTCTTTTTTTAAATTTTAATTAAATAAAAACTATAATAAGACCAGCCATCATGTATGGATCAGAAGCGTGGAGTACAACAAATAAAGATGAACAACAATTGTAGATCTTTGAGAACAAGATCCTAAGAAGAATATTTGGGCCGATAAAGGATACCAACAGTGGAGAATGGAGAGTAGAAAGAAAGAACACTGAACTGAACAGCTTATTTAAATCCCAACCAATTATAAATGTCTTGCAACTGAACAGACTACGCTGGCTGGGGCATATAGAAAGAATGGAAGAGAACAGACAAACGAAAATGATGTATGCACAAGAGATGAGGGAAACAAGACCAAGGGGTAGACCAAGACAGAGACAACATAGAAGAAGATATAAAAGAAATTGGTGACACCAACTGGAGAGAGAAGATCAGGAACAGAGAGGAATGGAGGCGAACTTTATCTGCAGCAATGAGCCTTAATGGCTGGGAAAGCAAAAGAAGAAGAAGAAGAATTAAATAAATGACATTTTTATAATAACCTCTTGCGCCCAATCCGGCCCGCGGACCACCAGTTGGACACCGCTACACAAGCACATTAGACATGGATTGCTGACTATCAAATTTAACAGCGTCTTCATCCCTCATGTTGTCCCTTAAACCACACTTAAATTTGATATTTATAAGAAACGTCTTAAGATACAAATAATAATCATTTATAATTATAGAATACGAGAGAAGAGTTTCAAAGAAAGAAAGAAAGAAAGAAAAAAATGTAATCCTGTCAAGCCTTAGAGACACATAGGGATATGGTGTTAGTGCCCATATTTTCCTTGGCCTGTCAGCACACTAGAGGGTGATATGGTCAGTGTCACGCCTGGCCGCTTTTCCTTCCCCAACTCCAGAAGAGGTCGGGTACCCATTTCTACAGCTGGGTGACTGGGGTGCCTCCGGCCGGATTCGAACCCCCGACCTTCGCCGTGAGAGACCAGCGCACTAACCACTTCGCCACTCAGACACCCAAAGAAAGAAAGAAAGACCAGTATTTAGCGGGTCTGTAATGCAGCTACTGGTAACTAGTTAAGCATGTAATTAAAAGACTGCAGTGAGATCATCTGTACGCTAGGTACTGGCACTGACTTGGTCTGTAAATAAGCTAACAGTAGCTTGAAGCGAGAATCTAGTGGGAGCTGGAAGGAAACTTCGTCTACGCTTATGAAAGAAAATTAAATACAAATCGTCACCTCTTTAATCATGACTTTTTTTTTCCAAAGATATTATCGTTATGTGGATGGTGTTTCGGCACGGTCGGTTTGTCTTCGCTTTCTCGACTGATCATATCGAATAACTGGGTCATTTATTTCTATAGTTTATCCCTCATTTGCCGATGTGCTGCCTCTTTTTTTTTCGTGAATTCCAGCTTGTCTTCTGGGCCTTCTTTCAGTCACACGTTTTCATCCAGGAAGAAAAGTTCGTAATTTATAGGTAGTCACCGACTTACGAAAGAGTTCTGTTCTTAAGTCTGCTCTTAAATCGAATTTGTTCCCAAATCGGAACAGTTAGGTTTGTAATCGTTGCTCTACCCTAGGCAAGCTTTACAGTCTTGGTAACCTCTCTTCCTCTGAATTGATAATCTCCGTTGAGACAATTGCCCAGGATTCTGTCACGTTTTTTCTTGTGACATCACGAGCTGGAAATAATAATCGAGTCCAGTGCTGACGAAATGATTTAATGGGTGGAATCACTGGCAACTTGATCAATGAAAGGTACATCGAATGACATGTCATAACACACAGCTTCAGCTCAGCCATCTGACAGATCAAGCCATTGAACTATTTGTTTAATTTGTAACCCATACATCTTGGACAACAAGTCCTAACGACGCTTCAGCTTTGAAATCTCACAGCAAAACTCCAGCCATAGCTGACAACAACAAACATAAACATCCTCACCGGTCAAGCATCTAGTCAGTTCTCCCTCCACTTAAAATGTCTCTCAGCATTTCCGGGTTAATCACTCACAACCCCCCCCCCACCCCTCTTCCCCTGCAATGCCGTGCTGTCCTTTTCTCTCAGGTAAGCGACTCACTTAAACAACACCAAATGTAAACACTAAATCATGGGCATCGATAGCAAAAAGCGTTATGGGATAGACACCAGTAATATAAATATTTACAAGAAAGTTTGTATCTGTCGTCAGTATATGTATGCAGCATACTTTTCTATGCATAAAAGAAAAGAAAAACATTAAACAAACTGACGAACCACTGCAGACAGAGAGTAGCGCCTGTTTGTTATTGCCAACTAATGTATGTAAATCGAAATAAAAAAATTAATAGGCGTTACTTGAGTTTTATGTGACTCGAACGTTCGTAAATCGAAGACTGCCTGTACTGAAATATTAGCAGTGCCGTCACTGATCAGCAACTGCATTTCCTAGCGATGCAAATCCGAAATTCCTAAACATCTGTGGGCATAGTTCTGCGTTGAACGAAAACTTTAGCTTGCTTTAGTTTTCAACTTACTCTCTATCTGTAACGAAATTGTTTTAAAGTTTTGCAGTGTTCTTTGCAAACATCGTATACTTAAATACCACAATTAAAACATTTGAGTGTACACAGATTTTAATACTTCATACAAAATTCTAATCCCTTTGTCGTCCGGAAGTAGATTTAAATTTAAAAAAAATGCTTGAATCGAGCAAGTTCAAGAAAGAAAAAAACAACACAAGAATTTACCTTGTGAAAAACTGATTCAACTTTCAGATGTAATACCACCTTTTGAAAACTCAGATTTAAACTAAAGATCATAGCTGCTATTTGAATATCCGCATTGAATTTCAAGATCATACCTGCCTTCAGAATACTGACATTGGACTTCAGGATACACTACAGGACAGAGGATAAGAAATTTTTAAATCACCTAAAGAAAATTGAAGTCCAAACACTTTTCCAATTATAGTTTTCTAACACTCTCTGTCTAAACGAAATCTATTTCTTCTCTGTTATATTCTCATCAGCTTCTTCATACTAGGCCCAGCTATTTTTAAAAGAAATTTATACTTTTTCTGTTATATTCTCATCAGTTTCTTCATAAACTATTTTTAAACGAAATCTATTCTTTCTCTGTTATATTCTCATCAGTTTCTTCATACTAGAGTAAACTATTTTTAAACGAAATCTATTCTTTCTCTGTTATATTCTCATCAGCTTCCTCATACCAAACCCACCTAAAGACACAGTAATTCTTCACCAGTACGGGAAAGCCTTGACTGTCCCAAGCATATCTCCTTTTGTGATGAAGCTGGAGACTTATCTCAGAGTTGCCAAGATTCGATATATAGTAAGTATTATTTCTCTTACAGCCAATATTCGATGTATAGTAAGTATTATTTCTCTTACATCCAAGATTCGATATATGGTAAGTATTATTTGTCTTACAGCCAAGATTCTATGTATAGTAAGTATTATTTCTCTTACAGCCAAGATTCGATGTATAGTAAGTATTATTTCTCTTCATTTTTCTTCAATCTTGTATCAATTCTCGACAAATGTTAACATCGATTTTAAACAATAATACATGTTTGTAAAATAAATTATTAGATACAAACAGAAAAAAAAGATGTAAATATCACACTCTAATCAACAACTGCCCGCTTTACGGCAAATCCAATATGGAGAAGTAATAATACATAATCTTGGAAGAAGAGGCTTTTCGTAACAAAGTCTCGATTTACATCTTCTTTTCTGTCTCTGTCTGTGCCCTCTTGCGATAGAAGAGTGTTTGTTTACTTTTGTGTTAAATTCTTTCTTCTTCATTTGTAACTTAAGAGACACGAATACGTTGGTTAAAAAAAAAAAAAGGAAGAGAAAACATTTCTTGAGGCCGTTAAATACTCAAATCTTTTTGCTGGTGCCTGGGTCACTTTTTGTCAGTTTTAGAGAAATCTAATTTCAATTTTATGTTTTTACTTCCATCCAGAACAACTACAGCCGGAAGCCAGGACCTAAAGGCAAGTTGCCATGGATACAGTACAACGACAACGTTGTTCCAGATTCCCAGTTCTGTATAGAGTTTCTAAATGTTCAACAAAAGATCGACCTGAACAAAAAGCTTACGTCTCATGAGGTCGCCATTGGTCATCTTGCAAGACGAACAGCCGAAGATTCACTTTACTGGTAAGCTTAATCTACTGAAGTCCCTGCCTGTGTTCTGACAGACGTGCCAGCAAGGAACAGATTGTGGCAGACTGGAGTAGAAGATGTAAAAAATTGGACCGAAGGTGGAAAATTTATCGCTGTATCGCTTCAGACGGACAAATGAGGGGTGAACTCTCACCTATGTAAATAAATCGGTAAACTCTGACCTGCTTAAAATAAATAATTTCATTAGTAACCGCGAGCACTAACATCTGTAATCTGTATCTGTAATTGTAATCAGAAACTGGGATTCCAGCATTCCGATATGTGCTCCGCCTTCCGTTCCAAACACTCACTGAAGCGTGCGCTTGCTGATGGAACCAGTCATGCACAATGGTTTGGATGAGAACCTCAGTATGGTTTCATGTACTCCAAGCACCAGCAAGACTGCCGACGGTGAAGAGCGGGATTCGACTCCACGGGCCAAGTCCCAGATTCCACGTCTGCTGCAGAGGAATTGCCTACTCAAGGTTATTTTTTGCGAACGCCATGCCATGTCTTTAGAAGATTCTGTCTTTATAATTTCTTGTTGTATTGGAGAAAATGTTACGTTTTTATAATTTCTTTGTTGTATTGGAGAAAATGTTACGTTTTTATAATCTCTTGTTGTATTGGAGAAAATGTTACGTTTTTATAATTTCTTTGTTGTATTGGAGAAAATGTTACGTTTTTATAATCTCTTGTTGTATTGGAGAAAATGTTACGTTTTTATAATTTCTTTGTTGTATTGGAGAAAATGTTACGTTTTTATAATTTCTTTGTTGTATTGGAGAAAATGTTACGTTTTTATAATTTCTTTGTTGTATTGGAGAAAATGTTACGTCTTTATAATTTCTTGCTGTATTGGAGAAAATGTTACGTCTTTATAATCTCTTGTTGTATTGGAGAAAATGTTACGTCTTTATAGTTTCTTGTTGTACTGGAGCAAATGTTACGTCTTTATAATTTCTTCTTGTTATTGGAGAAAATGTTACGTCTTTATAATTTATTGTTGTATTGGAGAAAATGTTACGTCTTTATAATATCTTGTTGTATTGGAGAAAATGTTACGTCTTTATAGTTTCTTGTTGTACTGGAGCAAATGTTACGTTTTTATAATTTCTTGTTGTATTGGAGAAAATGTTACGTCTTTATAATTTCTTGTTGTACTGGAGCAAATGTTACGTCTTTATAATTTATTGTTGTATTGGAGAAAATGTTACGTCTTTATAATATCTTGTTGTATTGGAGAAAATGTTACGTCTTTATAGTTTCTTGTTGTACTGGAGCAAATGTTACGTTTTTATAATTTCTTGTTGTATTGGAGAAAATGTTACGTCTTTATAATTTCTTGTTGTATTGGAGCAAATGTTACGTCTTTATAATTTCTTCTTGTATATTTCTTTAACTCTACAAGAAACTTGGCGTCCCATCAGTTTTTGTTTGGTACATGCGCAGAGCAGCACTTCCTTCACTCCGGGCTGAAGGGATTGGTCGGCACTCTTTGACGGAAGTGACGAAAATCATGGAGGATGACCTACATGCCATTTCTCAGATCTTAGGTAATGATATGCTGGTTTTGTCCAAGGTCGTTCAGACAGCTCATCATTCAAATAACGCTAAGCTGAAACAATATAGATGTAGTGAGAGTTCTGCTTTTGTTTTGTTTCTTATAACATACAGTCTTTGTGTCAAAAGACTTCAACTTATAGTCTGTTTAAACAATTTCAACATTTAGTCTTTAGGTCAAGAACTACAACTTTAGATCTAGAACTTCAGTCTGGCTCTGGTCTCTGATTTAAGTGACTAGTTCTATGTATATACTGATTAATAGCACAGTTTAAACCCACACAGGCCTGGCTTGTGAGTATAATTTTGTAAGGTGACACAGAACTATTTTTCAGGCATGCTGCATTATTCCGCCTTTTGCCTCTGGAGTCATCCGGCCCCTACTTCAGCATCTTCCCCCCCCCCCCCCCCGAGCCTGGAACGATACAGTGGCTGGATCTCCCTCCCATTTTACCTGCAAATAGGGGAAAAACATTTTTATTGCTTCTTCAAGAAGCATATAATCTTAAATAGTCCAAAATTTCGATCACAGATCTTCTTCGTAGTTTAATAATCTTAGACAGTCCAAAGTTTTGATCATAAATTTTCGACTTTAAAAAGTCCAAAGGTTTGGTGAGAAATCTTCTTAATAATTATAAAAAAAAAACTTAATCCAAAATTTCTATCACAAATCGCACTGCATAAAGATTAAATACAAGCAATTAAAAATATATCAAAAAATGGTCGTTGTAGATACTTTCGAACAGGATATACGACAGAAGAAGATAATCAAACTGCCACTTCCACATAAAACTCATGGATGTGTTGACGATCCTAGAAGAGTACAACTGACGATTAGTGACACTGCTAGATTTCATCTGACTTTTAATGTGTCTTGTTCAAGCCATCATTTACAAAAATGTGCCAAGTTAACAAATTTACCTGATTAGGTTCATCATTACTGCACTCCGTGCAAATATGCAGACCGTGTCTTCTTAAAACATATCTAAAATATTTATAATAAGACCAGCCGTCACGTATGGATCAGAAACATGGAGTATGACAAAGAAAGATGAACAATAATTGCAGATCTTTGAGACCAAGATCCTAAGAAGAATCTTTGGGCCGATAAAGGATACCAACAGTGGAGAATGGAGAGCTAGAAAGAACACTGAACTGAACAGCTTATTTAAATCCCAACCAATTATAAATGTCTTGAAACTGAATAGACTGCGCTGGCTGGAGCATGTAGAAAGAATGGAAGAGAACAGACAAGCGAAAATGGTGTATGCACAAGATGTGTGGGAAACAAGACCAAGTGGTAGACCAAGACAGAGATGGAGAGACAACATAGAAGAGGATATAAAAGAAATTGGTGTCACCAACTGGAGAGAGAAGATTAGAAATACAGAGGAATGGAGGCGAACTTTATGTGCAGCAATGAGCCTTAATGGCTCGGAAAGCTGAAGAAGAAGAAGATTATATCTTGAAAACTGTTATACTCTGTTCGGTGCAGTGCACTATAGTGGGTTGTATGCTCCTAACTTTGAAAGGGGGGTGGGGGTTTTGTTCAGCTTGACTTATAAAAAGGGTTCAGAACACAAACAAGAGCATTCAAAATCTATCTATTGTAAGAAGCGGGGATGTAGTTCCTAAGAAGAATGATGAGTATACCATGGACAGCTAAGAAAACAAATGAAGATGTTTTAAGTGAGGCTGGGGAAAAGAGAAATTATGGCTAAATTTTCAGAATGCGACAGTCCAGATCTGTAGGGCATGTTTTGAGAAGAGACAAACTAGAAGATCCAGTGACAACAGGAAAACTGGAGGGACAAAGGGACAGGTGAAGACAAAGAACAATATACTTGACGGACTAAAAGAGTGGTGTGGAGCACATCTTACAGAAAGAAGAAATGGTTGTGGATATCAACAGACAGGCAGACAGAAAGACAGAGCACAACCTTGCTATTCATAAGAATTAGAAAGAAAAGAATGGAATGGGCTAAACTGTAACTGATATTTCAGGTTCTAAGAACTTCTTCTTCGGAGACGGTGTAAATGACGTAACGGAGTTTGACTGTGCCTTGTTCGGACAACTTTCTCAGCTCGTGTGGCAGATGCCTGGAACTCCTGTACAAGATATCATAGCTGGTAAGTTGATGCTCACACAGAAGGCTGGATCTTCTGTACAAGATATCATATCTGGTAAGTTGATGCTCACATAGAAGGCTTGATCTTCTGTACAAGATATCATAGCTGGTAAGTTGATGCTCACATAGAAGGCTGGATCTTCTGTACAAGATATCATAGCTGGTAAGTTGATGCTCACACAGAAGGCTAGATCTTCTGTACAAGTTATCATATCTGGTAAGTTGATGCTCACATAGAAGGCTGGATCTTCTGTACAAGATATCATATCTGGTAAGTTGATGCTCACATAGAAGGCTTGATCTTCTGTACAAGATATCATAGCTGGTAAGCTGATGCTCACATAGAAGGCTGGATCTTCTGTACAAGATATCATAGCTGGTAAGTTGATGCTCACATAGAAGGCTTGATCTTCTGTACAAGATATCATAGCTGGTAAGCTGATGCTCACATAGAAGGCTGGATCTTCTGTACAAGATATCATAGCTAGTAAGTTCAAGCTCACATAGAAGGCTTGATCTTCTGTACAAGATATCATAGCTGGTAAGCTGATGCTCATATAGAAGGCTGGATCTTCTGTACAAGATATCATAGCTGGTAAGTTGATGCTCATATAAATGGCTGGATCTTCTTTACAAGATATCATAGCTGGTAATCTGATACTCATATAAATGGCTGGATCTTCTGTACAAGATATCATAGCTGGTACGTAGGTGAAGTAGATGGCCCGACAGTGAGACAAAAGCAAGAGACATATAAAGCCTCAGTCACGAACAGATGTAGATGTGATGGATGGATGGATACACTGGAGAGGTGAATATGGATTAACAGCCAAAGAAAGAGATGTAAACTATGTGAATGAATATGACAATCAAATAAAAAATAAACAGACAAATGTACAGAAAGCAACAAATAAATGATAGTGTACTGGCTTGATGGGACGATGAACGAACAGACCTACATAGAAAGTCAAGCACGTATGCAGATTAAAAAGATGCATTAATCGATACTGTACAGATGTTTTTGTGCCTTCACAGTACACGCTGACATCTCTAATCTTACATCTTTCCTGTGTCATTAAATGTCACATAGGGGTTGCATGGCAGTTCGCCATGTTTTGCTGTTTTCAGTGAGCTTTTCAACTTCATCAAGGGATTTTATGCTTAATAATTTGGTCTCTCTTAACAGTGTCCTCTTTAGAGTTTCAAGTGGTCGACCTCTTTTTCTTCGGCCTGTTATGTTCCACTTGATAGCTTGTTTTGGGATTCTCAAACTGTTTTTTCTCATCACCTGATCGACATATGCAATTCTCCTTGAGACAGGTTGTTGTTCACTCATTTGCCTTATCTCTGTGGTGTTCCTGAATTCATTTCACTTTATATCGAGTATATTCCTTAGACATTTGTTGTTTGTTTATTTATTTAGTTGTTTTCCAGCTTTCGTATGCATAAATGAGGGTGGATATTACATTTGAATTGAATAATATTAGCTTGGTTTTTTTTTTCTATCATGGGCAAATTTTCCTAACATGGGGTACCAGGTACCAATTTATACAAGTGAGCCGACTGGTACGTGGCGATTGCTGGGCTGAATCCCAATGACGTTCATTATGTGGCCTTACCGGATGGCGTTGGTGATCATGTTACTCCATCTTGCCTGATCCTTGGTGATTTCAGTCAAGTCATGTGCTTTTCTCCTCAGTGCCACCGAGATCATTTTCTCTTGCCCCTCTTCTTTTTTTTTTGTCTTTAATTTTCCAGTCATTGCTAAGTTCTACAAACTTTTGTCTTATCATGACACATCCAAGACAGTCTTTTCCCTATAATTTTAGTTTTCTATGTTCTGAACCTATTCCTTTGTTTTGATGCCTCTGACTTTGTAAGGAAATCACCTGACAATCGATTCTCTCTAGCTCTCTCTCACACACTCTCTCTCTCTCTCTCATAATAAGCCACTAGATTTTTGCCTCCATTGTCTGTCTGTCCACCAATTTTGACTATAGTTTTTCAAATGTTAAAACTTTTCTTTCTCTCTAACAGAAAAATTCCCCAACTTGATTGGATACTGCGAAAGAATGAAAACAGCTTTCTGGCCAGACTGGGATGAGAGACTACTCGAGCCACCCAGAAAGCCTCGAGCAAAACATGCAGCAGAAACAGCAGACTCCGGGACAGTGCCTGGTGTGCAGTAACAGAGGACATTCCAGCATTTCAGCATGTTCCAAACGCTGCTTCATTAAGTTCTATCAGAGGTTCTGGCTGTGTCCTGTCCTATGTGCTAGCGGTGATCAGACTGACTCATGTTGTGACAGAGTGGGTGCTCCGAGCAAATCCCACAACCTTGGTTCTGTTACTAGAAATGTATAGACTCTATAATATGAATTAATACTCATGATATATAACTAGTTGTTGGCGCTCAGGTATGAAAATAAAATGACCACACATATGAATTCTTTTCATTCTTTCTCAGATGGTTAATTTGGTTTCTGATACTGACTTTAACTGGCCAATCTTGATGATATTCTGAGACTGGACAATCTATTGCAGGACTTTACTGAAGACATTATGGGGCTGGGCAATTTCAGCAAGACTTTACTGAAGATCCTTATGAGACTGGGCAATCTAGGCAAGACTTTATTGAAGACATTTTGAAAGTCCATACTTTAAGCATGACTTTAATGAAGACATTCTGAGACTGGATAATCTTGGCAAGACTTTATTGCAAACATTCTTAGACTGGACACTTTCATCAAGACTTTACTGAAGACATTTTTAGATGGACAATTTAAGCAAGACTTTACTGAGAGACATTCTGAGACCAGACATTTTCATCAACACTTTATTGAAGACATTCTGAGACTGGGCAATGTGACCAAGACTTTACTGCAGACATTCTGAAACTGGAAAAATTCAGCAAGACTTTACTGAAGACATTTTTACACTGGATAATCTAGGCAAGATTTCACTGAAAACATTTTTATGATTGAACAATTTAGGCAAGACTTCACTATAGACATTTCTGAGACTGGACACTTTGGGTAAAACTTCACAGATGATACTAAGAGCTTGGACAAACTAAACAAGACTTCACTGAAGATATTCTGAGACTTGACAGTCTAAGAAAGACTTTACTTGGGATACTCTAAGACTGGATGGTCTAAGAAAGCTGAAGATATTCTAAAACTGGAGGGCTTAGGAAAGACTTTCTTGAAGACCACTTTTAGAAGCTTGTTGTCTGCACATGACTTAACCACACTCTTAGGTGGAAAGCTAAATCAGCTAAAACTTCATTCTCAAGTGAGAAGAATGAATTTCATTATCTGCTAAAACCTCATTCTCTGGTGGAAAAGCTGTATCTCAATAGCTAAAACCTCATTCTCAAGTTGGAAGCCTGTATCTCATTATCAGCTAAAACCTCATTCTCAGGTGAGAAGCCTGTATCTCATTATCCGCTAAAACTTCATTCTCATGTGGGAAACCTGTATCTCATTATCAGCTAAAACCTCATCCTCAGGTGGGAAGCTTGAATCTCATTATCAGCTAAAACCACTACACCACATCTAGTCTTGATGGGAAACAGTCTTCCTTACTTACTGTCATGTCGTCTCTAAAGTCTTACATAGATTTGGCCCTTTGCATTTATTATACCTGATTTATTATACTCCACCCCTTTCTTGATTTTCTGCCAGTTATATTATACTACAATTCTCAGCTTTGAAAATAAATATATGCCACGCCCTCTGTACATTCCTTACACCTCTGAAATCCACAAGCCATGGTCAATTGTTATTTTGTCCTGTTTTAGAATGTTATATTATCTTGTCTTTCTCAGAAGTCTAATTTTTATCTTTCTTCATAGGAAAAGATGCTCTAATATGAAAAAAAAAGAGTAAAAAAAAAAAAAAACTGACAATATGAATGTCACAAACACTGCTAATAATGTCACATATGCTGCTAATAATGTCAAAACACTGTTAGTGTCACAAATGCTGCTAATAATGAGGTCGAATTTTGCAGACAAATGCAATGAACAAACAGACTACATATAGATAAAACAGGAATATATTTTACATGTTAAACTTTGCATTATGATCACATTTCACTGTCACGCACTGCACAAGCTTTGAAACAGGAAGACATGAATGTATATAGTACCACTGATAGCAATACGGTTCATCTACTCACTGGATAAAGTGAAGTAAAGGTAGTCCCATAGCAAATGCCGTAGGGGATGAAGCGTTAGAGACCTCATTATGCTGGGCCATCAGCGTATGAGATAGGGTGGTCAGTTTCTCTCTTCGCTGCCTTTCCATCCCAGATTTTGTCTGGTACCCATTTTATGAGGATAGGTCAACCTCAGGGCTGTATTGGTTGGGAAAAAAAAAAATCCTGCTCTGCTGGGGATTCAAGCCCTCGACCATTCGGTTGCTAGACAAGCACTCTAACCACTATGTTAGCCGGTCCTTACTCACTGGATGCCACATATTAAACTCCAACAAAAAAATGAGTGAGAAACATTGATAACATTGTTTCTACAGCTGGTCATATGTTCATCTTTAAAACTATAATTAATGGAGACAGATGCTCCTTGCCTTATGACAGGGTTACCTTCTGATGAGGCTGAAAATATGAATATGATATGACAAATAAATAAATAAACACATTTCTGGCTGATATCACAGACAAAGATATTAGGCAGGGTTTGATCTGTTTACATAAAGTATGTTCTACTCGTGGCTTGCTTTGATGAGGGACGTGTTTCACAGCATACTATATACACTAGCCGTCATTTAATGATGGCCATCACCATCACCAATCCAGACCCAAGATGTATGATGGTATCCTGAGGCTGGTTGTTGTGTTCTTCAAAGATATCTAATCAGTCGCCTGAGAATGAGTGAAAAAGAAGAATACTGCTAGCCCAAGAACAGATTTTAAAAAACTGAAAGTTTGATGACTATGAATGAGTATTGTATTAACCATTGTAAAAACGAAATATATCTGTCACGTGATGAGAAGAAACAGAGAATCCCAAAACAAGCTATCAAGTGGAACACAACAGGTCAAAGAAAAAGAGGTCAACCACATGAAACTCTAAAGAGGACATTGTTAAGATAGGCCAAATTAGCAGGCATAAAATCCCTCGATGAGGCAGGAAAACTTGGTGAACTACCATGCAAGCTCTATGTGATGTTTAACGGCACTGGAAGGACATAAGATGTAAGAAAAATAAAACACCCAAAGTCAAACTGTCATAAGTTGACGAACACTTGTATTTACACTCTATTTTTTCAAACATGCAGTAAATATTGTCTATTTTTCTTCTTTCACTAGTTTTCTATCTTCTGGGCTGACTGAAAACTGCAGTGTTTTTCAACAAAATGCACCTTTCTATGAAAGCTAGTAAACAAAATCTTATGTCTGGATACGAAATATCATTACAGCTTTTTTTTTGTTCTCTTCAAACACCTTTCTTTCTCTGTCATCAAATGGCACAGCTTTCAAGATTAAAATAATAAGATGATCTTCATGGATTCTGTAAGATTATCTCAACTAAAACATCACATCTAAGTGCCAGGTTTATGATTAGCCCACAGTTACTACAACTTAAATTTACGTCATCTGCTTGCTGGACTTCTAAGTCATTTTTTTTTCTTGTCAAAATGTGCTTATTTCAAACATTCAACATAAATAAATTATCACAAAATATGAAAACAATATTTGTTTTTATTAATGTTTTTGAATGATTTAGCAGTTCCAGATTTATGAATATTATATGTTCTAGCATTTATTAGCTGAGGTGATGGCCAATATGGTGCCTGAAATCACTGCTAATATCCAACATATGATGATTTCTGAGATGTTCTAGGGTCACAATAGAACAAATCTTAAAATCAACATTTCCACACTATAGCATAAGACTCAGCTACTTATTAGAAAGCAGTTTTAGCATTAAAGGCTGCCAATATATGAAGTAATATATATATATAATGTATATATATATTTGTTGAAAACAAATGCCTAAGGAAAATACTCAGTATAAAGTGGAACAAATTCAAGAACAACACAGAAATAAAGCAGATAAGCGAACAACAACTAGCCTCATGGGTGATCAGAAAAAGGACATGGATATATGTTGGTCACATGATGAGAAGAAACAATCAGAGAATCCCCAAAAAAAACTATCAAATGAAACACAAGAGGCCAAAGAAAAAGAGGCTGACCATGTGAAACTCTAAAGAGGACATTGTTAAGAGAGGCCAAATTAACAGGCATAAAAGTCCTTGATGAGGTTGAAAAGCTCGCTGAAAACAGGAAAACTTGGCGAACTACCATGCGAGCCCAATGTGAAGTCTAACAGCACGGGAAGGATGTAAGAATATATAAAGTTGGTGACATGCACTATTCAGTGACTCAAACTAAATTGAGAGTGACTAAAAGGGCTGCTGAAAAGTTATTGGCCTGAGCTACGTTCTAAAATCCAAAGAAATTTTCGTGCTGTAGTTGGAAAGAATGTTATTTTATACTGTAAAATGCCATCTGCAAGATCACATCACTAATTTTCCACTTCTTTTCACATCAATGACAGAACCAGGTCAAAGAAAGATATGGACTTTCAAATATGGAGCTCCAGGCCCTCATGAAGTTCCTATTCCTGCATTAAAAAAAAAAAACTTCAAAGGAAACCTCTGTGTGTGTGTGTTTGTGTGATGTGTAATAAGTAATAAGTGCTCATCTAATTTCAACCATGAAGAAGTGATGCACTTACTTTCAGCATAGAGGTATTCAGACCAGAGATGCAGCAAGATCTGGAAAGCCTTCAAAAGTATCAACTCTAGATATTTTTGACTGTGTTCATGACCTGATTTTGGCAGACTGACAAATTTCAACTAAAACACTAGATACACCCAGGAAATATGACGGGTTTATAATAGACTGACAAATTTCAACTAAAACACTAGATACACCCAGGAAACATGACGGGTTTATAACAGACTGACAAATTTCAACTAAAACACTAGATACACCCAGGAAACATGACGGGTTTATAACAGACTGACAAATTTCAACTAAAACACTAGATACACCCAGGAAACATGACGGGTTTATAACAGACTGACAAATTTCAACTAAAACACTAGATATACCCAGGAAACATGACGGGTTTATAACAGACTGACAAATTTCAACTAAAACACTAGATACACCCAGGAAACATGACGGGTTTATAACAGACTGACAAATTTCAACTAAAACACTAGATACACCCAGGAAATATGACGGGTTTATAACAGACTGACAAATTTCAACTAAAACACTAGATATACCCAGGAAACATGACGGGTTTATAACAGACTGACAAATTTCAACTAAAACACTAGATACACCCAGGAAACATGACGGGTTTATAACAGACTGACAAATTCAACTAAAACACTAGATACACCCAGGAAACATGACGGGTTTATAACAGACTGACAAATTTCAACTAAAACACTAGATACACCCAGGAAACATGACGGGTTTATAACAGACTGACAAATTTCAACTAAAACACTAGATATACCCAGGAAACATGACGGGTTTATAACAGACTGACAAATTTCAACTAAAACACTAGATACACCCAGGAAACATGACGGGTTTATAACAGACTGACAAATTTCAACTAAAACACTAGATACACCCAGGAAACATGACGGGTTTATAACAGACTGACAAATTTCAACTAAAACACTAGATACCCAGGAAACATGACGGGTTTATAACAGACTGACAAATTTCAACTAAAACACTAGATACACCCAGGAAACATGACGGGTTTATAACAGACTGACAAATTTCAACTAAAACACTAGATACACCCAGGAAACATGACGGGTTTATAATTCTTTAGCATTTGGGTATTAAGAAACTGTTGGCCAAGTGGGTGTCAAAACGTTTGAAGCTGATGAAAACAAAACTGAGCAGACACCTCCCATTTGATTTTGCAGCATTCCGAATGATCTGATAACCTGTCACTGTTGATGAAACATGGCTACTCTATTATGATCCTGAGACCAAACAACAATCCTTGCACCAGCAGCACTCGGGTTCTCCATGGCCAAAGAACTTCAAGACCCAATAGTTAGCCAAAAAGGTCATGGCCACTGTTTCGTGGGACAAGCACTGACTATCTTCCAAAAAAGCCGAACAGTTAATACAGAATACTATTCCCACTTGACGTGCTGATGAAAGGATAAACTGAATGGGGAAAAAAATGGCTAGGAAAGCTGTGGAAAGTTCTCTTTTTGCAGGACAGTGATTCTGCTCACATGACACTGGACATTTTGAAGAATCTAGAGTGTGAGTGTACAGATCATCCATCCTAGTCAGCAAATCTTGCTCGATCCGACCATTTCCTGCTTCCCGAACTTATAAAATGTTTGAAAGGGAGGAAATTTTTTAATATGTAGGTTACAGCAGGAACAGAGCATTTTAGTGACCAGATATCACACTTTTGTTTTTTTTGTGAAGGGTTAAAGAAATTTGAGAAATGATGTAACACGTGTGCTCGGCTTTGGGGTGAATATGTGGAATAACATGTAAGTTTCATGGGGCTTGGTCATTCCTGTTAAATTGGGCTGATAATTTTTCAGCACCCCCTTATAACTATACATACCACAGAGAATATATTGACCTCTGTCTGTGACAGTTAACAAAACAGTTTTTCTGTCACTGCTAGACACTGCTCATAATACAAATCCTAACATACATAAATGGACAAATATCTGTCCTAAAGACTCATGAAGTAATATGTACTTCTATCTTCAGATCAAGATTCTTTGTGATCATCATCTCCCACAGCAAAGTCATGCTTTCCTGTCCTAACTCTTGTTCCTCTAGCTCAGTGGTTCTCAACCTTTTTACGCCCAGGGACCACTTTTCTAACTACATATTGGCTCTGGACCATTATATTATATGCAATATTACAATGACATAAACCCTTCATCGTTTTTAATTAAATGAACGACACTTGAGACCTAATGCAGACACAAACCACTTGATGTGGACCATGGATTGAAAACCACTGCCTTAGATTACAAGAATTTTTATGAGACACAGAAAGGAGGAAAATAAATTCCTTATCTACTGTTTCATAAAAAAATCAGAACATGGGTTCATTTCTTTCATTACACTTATGTATTACTGGTGCTGAGATTCAACTTTTGTTTACTAACATCAATATAGCTCATGACATTTTAACACGATGCTATGTAGCTATACATGTGTTGGTTTACTTTGATAATGATGATGATGGAAGTTTGGTGACACTCAATAACACTTGATCACTCAGATAGTTAATAATTCATACAATCACACTTTGCAGTACTTAATCATTGACACTTAATCATTCATACAATCACCCAATACTTAATCACTCAGACACTTAATCACTCAGATATTTAATCACATGATGCTTAATCATTCAGACACTTAATCACACTACACTTAATCACTCAGACACTGTAAACTTAGATTTCACCTTGTTCTTTCCCTCAAAAAGAAACAAAAGCCCTAGTATTAATCCTTTAAATGTAAACATCTCTCATTTATATATCTCAAATTTAATCAAACAGAAATTTAAGCACTATTATTCATGCATCTAAAATTTGTTACCTTTATAATTATAATCTGAAACTCTTACATATAGGCTTTCACTAGTATAGCAGAAAACACTTCCAACATATCAGTCACAGCAACATGTAAGAAATAAACGTTACATATCTGACACATGTGCAACACATATCAGATAAGTAAAACTTCACTAGATAAGTAATGAAAATTAATGTATTTTACTCACTGCTTCACTTCCCAACATCAATTAGCTGCAGAAGGACGCTGACCAGAAATGATATGAAAAAAAAAAAAACCCCAATTCTTTCCTGCATCAGCATATCTTTCACAGCTCCCTATATAGAACTGTACGATGATGGATGATGGAACTGAGGTAAAGCTTACAGTCTGTAATGCCAGCCCTTTACAGCTTTTTGTTGTTCTTGCTGTTCCCTTAGATGCTGTTTGTGTTTCCCTGCCCGAACAGGGAATATTGCAGGATCACAATGTTCACGTATGTTCAAGTTACGACATGGCACTTTCGCTGTAGTGTTCTTACGGATGAATGTTGTGGACAAAAGCCATCGAAACACTTGCCACAAGTTGCGTGTTTACAGATCCAACAACACCGGCTGATGTGGCAGATATCTCGACTATCTTCTCCTGCCACAAGTTGCATGTTTACAGATACAACAACACTGGCTGTTGTGGCAGATATCTCGACTATCTTCTCCTGCCACAAGTTGCATGTTTACAGATCCAACAACACTGGCTCTTGTGGCAGATATCTCGACTATCTTCTCCTGCCACAAGTTGCATGTTTCTAGATACAACAACACTGGCTGTTGTGGCAGATATCTCAACTATCTTCTCCTGCCACAGGTTGCATGTTTACAGATACAACAACACTGGCTGTTGTGGCAGATATCTCGACTATCTTCTCCTGCCACAAGTTGAATGTTTACAGATCCAACAACACTGGCTGTTGTGGCAGATATTTCGACTATCCTCTCCTGCCACAAGTTGCATGTTTACAGATCCAACAACACTGGCTGCTGTGGTAGGTATCTCAACTATCTTCTCCTGCCACGAGTTGCATGTTTACAGATACAACAACACTGGCTGTTGTGGTAGGTATCTCGACTATCTTCTCCATCATACCTGCAACAGCATTCTGTGCCAGAGTTGTGTTCTTGCTACCACAGTGACTGTGCTCAGGATGAGATTTGCCTATGATCTCATCACCATTAATTATCAGACATGTTTGATGCTTGTTTCTTAGGATAAAGCAAAACAGGAATAAAGTGACCACGACTCGAACTACAGATTCTGAAACGACAAGCAACTGCCTAGGCTGAGAAACCTGTAGATGGCTGCTCATCCTATCTAAGTCCATGGTTTGTGTCAAAGCCATTCATTTACTATTTTTTGTTCACTCATATCTCAAGTGCTTTGTGTTTTTCAAAGCTAACTATAATACACTGTGTTCTGTCACTTCCACTGCAGAAAGCATACCATCCCTACACTACTTGGTCAGGTTTAGCATCCATACCTACATTACTTGGTCAGGTTTTAGCAACCATCTCCACACTACTCTGTCAGGTTTTAGCATTCACCCCTACACTACTTTGTCAGGTTTTAGCATCCATCAATACACTACTTGGTCAGGGTTTAGATTTCATATCTACACTACTTGATCAGGTTTAGCATCCATCCCCACATTACTCTGTCAGGTTTTAGCATCCATACCTACATTACTTGGTCAGGTTTTAGCATCCATCTCCACACTACTCTGTCAGGTTTTAGCATCCATCTCCACACTACTGTCAGCTTTTAGATTCCATCCCTACACTATTCTGTCAGGTTTTAGCATCCATCTCCACACTACTCTGTCAGGTTTTAGAATCCATCCCTACACTACTCTGTCAGGTTTTAGCATCCATCTCCACACTACTGTCAGCTTTTAGATTCTATCCCTACACTACTCTGTCAGGTTTTAGCATCCATCTCCACACTACTCTGTCAGGTTTTATCATTCATACCTACACTACTCCATCAGATTTTAGCATCCATTTCCATACTACTCTGTCAGCTTTTAGATTCCATCCCTACGCTACTCTGTCAGATTTTAGCATCCATCTCCACACTACTTTGTCAGCTTTTAGATTCCATCCCTACACCACTGTCAGGTTTTACTATCCATACCTACACTACTTGGTCAGGGTTTACCATCCATACCTACACTACTTGGTCAGGGTTTAGCATCCATACCTACACTACTTGGTCAGGTTTTAGCATCCATACCTACACTACTTGGTCAGGTTTTAGCATCCATACCTACACTACTTGGTCAGGTTTTAGCATCCATACCTACATTACTTGGTCAGGGTTTAGATTCCATACCTACACTACTTGGTCAGGGTTTAGATTCCATACCTACACTACTTGGTCAGGTTTTAGATTCCATACCTACACTACTTGGTCAGGGTTTAGATTCCATACCTACACTACTTGGTCAGGGTTTAGATTCCATACCTACACTACTTGGTCAGGTTTTAGCATCCACACCTACACTACTTGGTCAGGTTTTAGCATCCATACCTACACTACTTGGTCAGGTTTTAGCATCCATACCTACATTACTTGGTCAGGGTTTAGATTCCATACCTACATTACTTGGTCAGGGTTTAGATTCCATACCTACACTACTTGGTCAGGGTTTAGATTCCATACCTACACTACTTGGTCAGGTTTTAGATTCCATACCTACACTACTTGGTCAGGGTTTAGATTCCATACCTACACTACTTGGTCAGGGTTTAGATTCCATACCTACACTACTTGGTCAGGTTTTAGCATCCACACCTACACTACTTGGTCAGGTTTTAGCATCCATACCTACACTACTTGGTCAGGTTTTAGCATCCATACCTACATTACTTGGTCAGGGTTTAGATTCCATACCTACATTACTTGGTCAGGGTTTAGATTCCATACCTACATTACTTGGTCAGGGTTTAGATTCCATACCTACATTACTTGGTCAGGTTTTAGATTCCATACCTACACTACTTGGTCAGGGTTTAGATTCCATACCTACATTACTTGGTCAGGGTTTAGATTCCATACCTACACTACTTGGTTAGGTTTTAGCATCCGTACCTACATTACTTGGTCAGGGTTTAGATTCCATACCTACACTACTTGGTTAGGTTTTAGCATCCGTACCTACATTACTTGGTCAGGGTTTAGATTCCATACCTACACTACTTGGTCAGGGTTTAGATTCCATACCTACACTACTTGGTCAAGTTGCAGTATTTATCCTTACACTACTTGGTCAGGTTGCAGTATTTATCCTTACACTACTTGGTCAGGTTGCAGTGATAAAAATGAAAGTTAAAATGAAGATAAACATTATCTACCACATATCCCAAAAGGTCTCTGTGAACAAAATGAAATTAATTTTCTACAAATTTTCTACAGGATTTAGGACATACCTCCATCTAATAACAAGAAGGCTGTTTCATGATACACTACCTATTCTCAGCCTATCTGCACTCAATCATCAATATTAACCTTCCATTACATGACGCGGCTCTAGTTTCTATCTCAACAGGTACTCAGAAAATATCACACAATAAATGAAAATAGTTAACAACTGTCAAACTTTTAGGAAACTAAAAAAATTCCCAAGTAAAGCTCAGAAAACTGAAATCTTCACAGCGTGAACTAATTCCTGGCACTTTTTCATGCTGAAGGCACAGTTTCCATCATGCCTGATTGTCATGAACAAATAACATCTCTGATTTACCGAGCCCCGCCTCTTGGAATGACGGAGGATCAACGTGTCCATCTTTAGGCTCACAAGGCAGAGCCCTTCGAGGAAAGTTGGTCACTATCTGAAAGTCTTCTGGGCAATCCTTGTGGCAGAACACATAATAGAATAACCACTGAAAAGCAGAAGGGAAAAATACATCTATCAAAACAAGCAACTCATGTTACTACAACATATACACATAAATAACAATGCATAACCGGTGGTAAAGATATGGTTATATTTTACACTCAATTCTTGTAAAAATTAAGACGCTCACATGTTATCAATGAAAGGAGTCATTTTTATCCGTACAATTTTAGCTTTCCCCTTTCAATCATGTTTCCCTGCATGAAGCAGTTTGTCTGAGCCCTGCAGCTTTCTAGTGATGGACAGCCATTCTCTAACAGGTCCAGAGTCCTGCCACAACAGGGTCTCAAATGTCTCACTGGGCACACAAGTCCCACTTAACTCCCACTGGATATATCAGGCTGGGCAAAACCAGAAGTGTTAGCAGGGATAAGAATGTTTATGCTGAAGAGAATGTGCCTATGGATGTATAAGGACTGCAATGATAATAATTCTATCTGATAATAATTCTATCCAATGCACCTGTGAATGCATATGGACTGCAATGATAATAATTCTATCTAATGTGCCTATGGATGTATAAGGACTGCAATGATAATAATTCTATCTGATAATAATTCTATCTAATGCACCTGTGAATGCATAAGGACTGCAATGATAATAATTCTATCTAATGTGCCTATGGATGTATAAGGACTGTAATGATAATAATTCTATCTAATGTGCTTATGGATGTATAACGACTGTAATGATAATAATTCTATCTAATGTGCTTATGGATGTATAAGGACTGCAATGATAATAATTCTATCTAATGCACCTATGGATGTATAAGGACTGCAATGATAATAATTCTACCTAATGCACCTATGGATGTATAAGGACTGCAATGATAATAATTCTATCTAATGCACCTATGGATGTATAAGGACTGCAATGATAATAATTCTATCTAATGCACCTATGGATGTATAAGGACTGCAATGATAATAATTCTATCTAATGCACCTATGGATGTATAAGGACTGCAATGATAATAATTCTATCTAATGCACCTATGGATGTATAAGGACTGCAATGATAATAATTCTATCTAATGCACTATGGATGTATAAGGACTGTAATGATAATAATTCTATCTAATGTGCTTATGGATGTATAACGACTGTAATGATAATAATTCTATCTAATGTGCTTATGGATGTATAAGGACTGCAATGATAATAATTCTATCTAATGCACCTATGGATGTATAAGGACTGCAATGATAATAATTCTACCTAATGCACCTATGGATGTATAAGGACTGCAATGATAATAATTCTATCTAATGCACCTATGGATGTATAAGGACTGCAATGATAATAATTCTATCTAATGCACCTATGGATGTATAAGGACTGCAATGATAATAATTCTATCTAATGCACCTATGGATGTATAAGGACTGCAATGATAATAATTCTATCTAATGCACCTATGGATGTATAAGGACTGCAATGATAATAATTCTATCTAATGCACCTATGGATGTATAAGGACTGCAATGATAATAATTCTATCTAATGTGCTTACAGATGTATAAGGAATGCAATGATAATAATTCTATCTAATGTGCTTACAGATGTATAAGGAATGCAATGATAATAATTCTATCTGATGTGCTTATGGATGTATAAGGACTGTAATGATAATAAATCTATCTAATGTGCCTATGGATGTATAAAGACTGAAAAAAAAATGATAATAAATCTATCTAATGTGCCTATGGATGTATAAGGACTGAAATGATAATAATTCTATCTAATGTGCTTATGGATGTACAGGGTGTTTTTATGTTTTTAAAGTCTCACTACATTTTCTATGAAAAAAAAAACTGAAAAATGAAGTAAATGACGTCATCACAAAATGTGCTCAAAAAAGCCATTTAACTAGTTACAATAGTGACAGCAATGATACAACGCTGTTCTGGGTTAGCTGGAATGTACCACTGAAATATTCATTATAACAGGTGTTGGAAATGTCCACCACGGGCTTCAAGACATGACTGTACATGTCTCTTCATATTCTTAAATACCTTGTGCAACGTATCTGTTGTTATTTCTTGAATGCTAATTCTGATTGCTTCTTTCAGGTCCTCAATTGCTTGTACATTATTTTTATAAACATTTCGTTTCAAGAAACCCCATAGATAATAATCTAATGGATTTAGATCTGGAGAACGAGCAGGCCAAATTCCACAAGATAGTATGCGATTTGCGAAAATGTCTTCCAAAAACCGTGTGTTGCTCTAGCTGTGTGTGCAGTTGCATCATCTTACTGGAACCATGCTTCTTCAATTTCACGTTCATTCAGCTGTACTAAAAAAGGTTCCAGAATGTCAGTACGGTACCGATCGGTATTTATAGTGTTGTTGAAGAAAATTGGTCCAATTAAACATTTTATACTGACGGCACACCATACCCCAATTTTCGCATCGTGTAGCGGCGCTTCATGAAATGCATTGGGATTAACACTGCTCCAAATACGATTATTTTGGCCATTAACATATCCAGATAGATGAAATCATGCCTCATCAGAGAAGAATGTTAAATCGAGAATTCACTCGTCTTCTTCAGTAAAAATGCTTGAAACCACCTGGAGTAGTTTACTCTGGATTGATTGTCACACTCTTTTAGTTCAGACACAACAGAAATCTTGTATGGATGAAAATTTAACTGATGTTTAAGAATTATGTGCACCGTGCTCAGTGATACGTTCACTTCTTGTGACATTTTCCTTAAGGACTTGCATGGACTTTTCAGGATTCTGTCTTGGATATCTAGACATTTTTCTTCAGACACAGCAGGCCTACCAGATCGCGGAGCATCTTCCACAGTTCCCGTATCACGAAACTTATTCAGCAAATTTCTAACAATAGTGCGATGAGGAAGTTGTTTATCAGGAAATTTTGCTATAAATCTTTGAACAACCATCTGTGTGTACTGACTGCCATTTCGAAACACTTGTTCAACCAAAAAAATTCTTTCTTCCGTTGATAACACCATTCTGTTTTCAGTACAAAAAATTACTCCAGCAGATGGCAACCATTCACTGCATTTTTCTTCACGATTGACTGTGCAGCACATTTTATTATGACATCATTTTCTTCATTTTTACATAGCAAGTGAAGTTAGACTTTAAAAACACCCTGTATAAGGACTGCAATGATAATAATTCTATCTAATGCACCTATGGATGTATAAGGACTGCAATGATAATAATTCTACCTAATGCACCTATGGATGTATAAGGACTGCAATGATAATAATTCTATCTAATGCACCTATGGATGTATAAGGACTGCAATGATAATAATTCTATCTAATGCACCTATGGATGTATATGGACTGCAATGATAATAATTCTATCTAATGCACCTATGGATGTATAAGGACTGCAATGATAATAATTCTATCTAATGCACCTATGGATGTATAAGGACTGCAATGATAATAATTCTATCTAATGCACCTATGGATGTATAAGGACTGCAATGATAATAATTCTATCTAATGCACCTATGGATGTATAAAGACTGCACTGATAATAATTCTATCAAATGATCTTTTTTTTTCAATTAACATACAAATACTATCTTGTCAATTTGTACATGTCTGCCCTTCATCTCTCTCTCTGTCTGAACCTTAAGTGCCCAGGGCACATGGGGCTTCCACAAGGGTTTTCCACAAATGCCTGTCCTTAAAAAAACATTTAGTCTGGAAAGAATTCAACTTGTTTTCTATGGTTTTGGTGATTTTCCAGCATTCACTTCCATAGAGTAGTACACTTAGAACATTACTCTTAAATATCCTGATTTTCATATTTAATGCTTAGTTTTTTTTTATTTCCATATAGCCTGCAGCATTGCAAAAGCCTGGTTTGCTCTAGTAAGTCTGCTGTTGATATTCTCTGTGCTGTCTCCATTTTCTACTACTCTGCTGCCAAGGTATACAAATTCGTTGAGCTCCTCCACTAACTTGTTATCTACTCTGAGTACATTTCTGTTGTTCACATGTCTGCCCTTCATACATACATATAACTGTGCAACCCAGTGATGAGTGTATGTGTGATTACTCAAGCTGTAAGCAGTGACAGCTCAACATTCAAAATCCAAACAAATGAACACTCCACACTGACTGTGACTCAAGAATGAAATCTACATTGAAGAACAGGTCCAAGCATAAGACCACCTCCAAGACTATATACTTCATTTCATTTGCATGTCCCCTGCAGTTCTTTGCCTCCCTAACAGCACTCCTGTAGGCCTCTCGGTTGTGAGCAAGACGCCCTGCTGCTGCTGCGTCCATTTGCAGATGGTCAACGATGTCTTGCAGCCATCTTCGTTTTGGTCGTCCTCTTTTTCTTTTTCCCATTATGTACATTTCCAATACGGTCTTCTCTAAATTATCATGACGTTTAATGTGTCCAAAATATTTAAGTTTTCTCTGTTTAATCCTCTTTACTACCCAGCCTTCTTCAGTATTAAGTTCTTGTAGTATAGATATGTTTCTTCTTTTTTGTGTCCACAATATTTGGAGAACTCTTCTGTAGCATTTACATTCAAAGGCATTTATGTGTTTCTCAGCTGTTTTGTTAAGTGTTCAGGTCTCACAGGCATATGTTGCGATGGGAAAGATGCATGTCTTTAAAAATTTTATTTTTGTGGTTCTGTCTGCTCCTCTCCACAGATTCTTTATTTGTTTTACTTTCTGAAGAGCGATAGATGTCCTCCTTTTAATTTCCCTCATTGTATCTCCATTATTAGTTAGTGATCCAAGATATTCAAAACTCTCCACTTCTTCCAGTTTTTCCTCATTGATATATATATCAGCTGCCTTGTTTGTTTTGTTAGTCATCATCAATTTAGTCTTCTTTGCATTAAGATAGAGGTTTTGCTCTTCACTGTTCTTACGGACTGTCATAATTAGTTTTTCCATTCCTTTTTGTGTTGTGGACAGTAACACTGTGTCATCAGCATATCTAATCTCTGGTATTTCATAACCTCCAATTGTTATGGCATCATAACCCAAACAGACGATATATATATATATATATATATATATACACACACACACACACCATGTATAGTTACTTTCTCAGAACTTGTGTAGATAAAGACCTCACACGCTTCCATAAATCCATTCTTTAGATTTACACACAGCTGATCTCCCTCCAAAACTTCCGTCAAGCGCCTTTCTATTCGGCTACCGCTGGGCAGCTTCAGTACAACACAAATAGAGTCAGGATGATCTGGCTCAGGTTCATGTGGTAAGAGTCCTTTAATCTTCTTCTTCTGTTGCTCTCTTTCCTGAAAAAATAATTTCAGGACAAAAGTGAATTTAGTTTATACTCACGTACACGTTTGTCTGTAAATACACACTTCCTTCTATACTCACAGAAAAAAAGTAAGTGTGCAATGCTTTAAAAAGCACAATGAACGTGCTCAGGTGATGACCAAAATAAAATTTGGCACACATTATGTTTGATTATCCAATAACAGATAAAATGATAACTTTCAGGCCAGTCACATGTCACAAAAAAGGGAAAAAAAACTCACCTAATGTGGCTCACCACCCCAAGAAAAGAAAATCAGGGTTTCAATATCGTGCGTGTCCTCCTCAGGCAGTTATCACTGCTTGACACTGCCTTCTCATCGAACCAATGACATGTTGTATCAGTTGTTGAGGCATGTTATTCCATTCTTCTTGCAACGCTTGGGTTAATTCTTGGCGGTTTCCAGGACAATCGTGTCGTCTTCGCAACCTGTGGTCCAGTTCATCCTAAATGTGCTCGACAGGTGGCCATGGCATGACAGTAATCTGATGACTACACATACGACATGTGGACAAGTGCTATCCTGCTGCAGTATCACGTCTTGTCCATTTGCATCCAGAAAAGGAATTACATGGCATGTAATGATTTCGTCCCTACATCGTAAAACTGTAAGGTTGCCATTGAGAAAGACTAGGTTTGTTTGGCCAGAATAGGAAATTCCTCCCCAAACCATTACACTGCCTCCTCTCCCCCTATCCACCTCTAGCACAGTTATTCGCAAAGCATTCTCCTCTTTGCCTGTACACTAAAGCATGCCCATCATGGCCTTGCAGACAGAATCTGGACTCATCAGTGAATAGGATCCATCTCCACTGATGATAGGGCCAGGTGGTGCCTGGCCCAGGTCAAGTGGGTTTGTCTGTGGCGAACTGTCAGTACTGGTCTAACTGCAGCCTATGAGGTAAGAGATTTACCTCTCTGAGTCTGTTCCGACACACGTCTTAAGCCTGGAATGTTGCTGGCAGTCCATGTTGCCTGGAGAAACCTATTACGAAGGTGCATGAGGTGGATATATCAGTCTTGTGCAAGGGTGGTAGGTGGTAACTCGTGGTCTACCGCTTCTATGGCGGTCAGCAACAGAACCATTTTGGTTAAAATGACTTTGAAGGCGTGATATTGTGTTTCTGTGAACATTAAAATGTTGAGATACTGCTGCTACTGTTGATCCAGCAATTAACATCCCAACAGCTACTTCTGTTTGTTCAATCTTGGCATGATGAAAAAAGATGTTTATGTTGGAATTCCACCATTCCTTTCTTCAAAGATTACGTGAAGAGATCTCTGAGAACAGAATTACTCACTTACATTCATTTTATCAGTGGTCAGTAACCAATCATGGATCACTGCATATGATTTCACTGGAGTTGTAGTTATCTCTCCATGAATAGTGCGATCAGCTTCGTGCAGCACAGGGAAGTGGACAACACTCAGAAAAAAAACTTTGTGCCAAATTTGATTTCATTTCACTCATGACGTGATTGGTGCGCCTGACACCACTGCACACTTACTTTTTTCCGCGAGTATATTATAAATATATCACACAATATCTTATATCCTTCCCGTGCCATTAAACGTCACATAGGGCTCGCAAAGTAGTTCGCCAATTTTTCCTGTCCGTTTTAGCCTCATTGGATAGAGTCTTCACCCCCTTGCCCTTAACATATGTATGGTGTGATCTAGTGGTGGATGAGTGTATGTGTGATGACTAATGTTGTAAGCAGTGACAGCTCAATATACAATATCCAAACACTTAACACTGACTTCCACCTCAACTCAGGAATGAACTCTACATTAAAGACCAAGCCCAAGCACAAGTCCAATTCCAAGATCTCACATACACACTCCATATGTAATCACTTTCTCAACACTCATGTAGATAAATAAAGACCTTGTATACTACCATAACCCCATCCTCTATCTTACACACATCTGCTTTCCCTGAAAAAGTCCCGACACCGACCCCTCTCATGACCAAGTTAAATAACTAAGTCACATGACAACCAACGTTCACAGCATCATTTACTTAAACATATGCTGTAGTAAGGCCTGAACAGCCACAACACTCAGTAGCCCATACACTGCTACATAAATACACGCACAATATATATACTAACTAGAAGCTGCTGTTCTCTTTTCTCCTTCTCTAGCTGCCTTCTCAGTTCCTCAAGCTCCAGCCTCTGTCTCTCTTCACGTCTCCTCCTTTCCTGACAGCAAGCACAAGAAAATAAGAAGCAAACATTCTTACAAGATTCTTAATTTTAAATTAGAATCATGAAGCATATGTGAAAATCTTACATCCTTCCTGCAATTCTGCTTCTGTGATCCACCTAGAATACAGGCCCACTCCCCACGACGCTTTGAGCCTCCATCCTAAATGAGACTTTCTCGAGGACCACAGGAGTAAATTCAATAGGATCACGGGGCAATCTTGGTGGTAGAAGCGTACGAAGAAGATGATGACATCCTTTCTGTGCCATTAAACATCACATAAGGCTTGTATTGTAGCTCACCAAGTTTTCCTGTTTTCAGCAAGCTTTTCAACCTCATCAAGAGACATTATGCCTACTAATTTGGCCTCTCTTAACAATGTCCTCTTTAGAGTTTCACATGGTCGACCTCTTTTTCTTTGGCCTGTTGTGTTCCATTTGATGGCTTGTTTTGGGATTCTCTGATTGTTTTTTCCTCATCATGTGAGCAATATATGTCCATATATTTGTATATATGTGATACATGTGAAAACAGCTATAGCAAAACTGGTTCTAGTAAAGTTACACAACTATGTATCTTGACAGTTTTACCAAAATGATACAGGAAGGAAAGGGAACAAATCTGCATGAGGAGATTAAAAAAAAACAAAACAATGAAATGTTTATGAAAAACAACATTAACCCAATATTTTGACTAAAATGACTTAATCAAGGACAACAGTGAATCTGGTTTGTCTTCTTTTTTTTTTTTTTGCCTTTGACTTCTCTTAATCTATGAGAAACTTTAAAAAAAATTTAATTCAGCACTGAATATTTTCCCAACCACTGTTGTCACTCTGGCTGTTCAACTAGTTTCTTTTTTGCAACCAATGGCAAGTTGACAATATTATATGGCATTTTACACAAACATCTAGTGTGCTTTATTTGTAAGTTTAATTCTAAAATCTTCCAAGAATGTGGACTTCAGTCCCTGAAAGGTTCAAAGCTTCATCAAATTTTGTGTGGGTTATGGTCCTCTCATCAACATGATCAAATCAAAATTAGGAAGATCAAATTTTATGTGGGCTAGGGTCCTCTCATCAACATGATCAAATCAAAATTAGGAAGATCAAATTTTATGTGGGTTAGGGTCCTCTCATCAACATGATCAAATCAAAATTAGGAAGATCAAATTTTATGTGGGTTAGGGTCCTCTCATCAACATGATCAAATCAAAATTAGGAAGATCAAATTTTATGTGGGTTAGGTTCCTCTCATCAGCATGATCAAATCAAAATTAGGAAGATCAAATTTTATGTGGGTTGGGGTCCACTCATCAACATGATCAAATCAAAATTAGGAAGATCAAAATTTATGTGGGTTGGGGTCCTCTCATCAACATGATCAAATCAAAATTAGGAAGATCAAATTTTATGCGGGTTAGGGTCTTCTCATCAACATGATCAAATCAAAATTAGGAAGATCAAATTTTATGTGGGTTAGGGTCCTCTCATCAACATGATCAAATCAAAATTAGGAAAATCAAATTTTATGTGGGTTAGGGTCCTCTCATCAACATGATCAAATCAAAATTAGGAAGATCAAATTTTATGTGGGCTTGGGTTCTCTCATCAACATGATCAAATCAAAATTAGGAAGACATCTTCATTTAATCACTTCTTACAACACAGAAGATTAGGCAGCCTTTTTTTTATTTCTAAGTGTGGCACAGATGCCACATTGATAAGACCCTTCATCTTACACCTCTGAACCTTATTCCTTTCAAATGTGAGCACTAAGGATGTATTTCAGTTAACAATGAACATCATCTATCTTTATGCGTGAGTTTAACAGCAACAGAATGTAGACAAACTGAGTTTAACAGCAACAGAATGTAGACAAACTGAATTTAACAGCAAGTGAATGTAGACAAACTGAATTTAACAGCAACAGAATGTAGACAAACTGAATTTAACAGCAACAGAATGTAGACAAACTGAGTTTAACAGCAACAGAATGCAGACAAACTGAGTTTAACAGCAACAGAATGTAGACAAAATGAGTTTAACAGCAACAGAATGTAGACAAACTCAGCATTTATTCAGCCAATGTGAATGCTCACTATCTTAGCGAACTTTACAACAATAAAAAGACAAAAGCAGTGACTGTTAACTTAATGGGGTTTGAATAGTAATGTCAAAAAAAGAAACTTCCAAACTGTGGAGGATAAATGTATCAAGTCTCCCGGCGAACAGGAATTTTCTTGTCTTATCTTGTATCCTTCCTCATATACCTTTGGATGCTCAGGGGAAACAGATGGCATCTTTCCCCAGGGAACAACTGTGTTAAGAACACACTTATCTTAACATAGTCTTTGTGAGACTGGGAACATAGATCTGTTTGATTAAAAAAATCTGACCTACTTCTGTAGCCCAGAAACCTGAAGCAATTGACATTAATTGTAATTGTTATTTCTGTAAAATGTAATGTTAGGTTGGTGGACAGGTGGGGACATGGAAATTGCTGGCGGGGATGAGGGAAGTCTGGTGTGAAACCAATGAATCCAGGACGTGACAAGCCTATGGGTCTTTACAACAATGTCTATCAGAATTATGTAAACAAAACAGAGCCAGCAGACTATAGGTGGCAGGGAATGGATATCACTGAGGCACTCATCGGATTCCTCATCCCAAAGTCAGAGTGTCTTTGTGGAGCTGTCTGAAAGCCGTCTGGCCAGCCAGAGTTGCATGCTGGATCTGACATGGAGAAGGGGCTTTACGGCTACCAGAGGCTGGAAAACAAAGTTTTAGCCAGGCCGGCCTACACCACTGTCTTCATGGTAGTCCGAGCAAGACCACAGTCTGCCCTAGCAAGGAAAGATGCTGAAGTCGAAAGTACCCAGCCAAAAGGCGCATTGCAAAAATCAGGGTACCATGCATCATTGCCAGTGTGCGTAAGAAGAAGACATCTTGACAAGGCTGAGCGAATTGCTTCATATAACAAGATTTTTAATGCTTCTATAATTTCCTCTCTCCATCTCTTGCATGGGCAGCCTCTTCCCCTGTTACCTACAAATCTTAGTGTGAATGTTTTCTGTTGTACACTGTCTGGCAGTAACCGTGTAACATGGCCAAACCATCTGACTTGCTATATCTGGATATAGTGTAATACTGGTATTACTCCAACCTTTGCCCTGATGGTATCAAGAGTTAATAACAAATTATACAATTACACTGAGGAGAAGGATATGACCGGCACACTAGAAGTGGAGGAGAAAAGCCATTACTTTACTGCCTTAACACGCTACAGTCCAGAGTTCTTTCAGATTTCTGCCCTCATTTCAAAACCATTGTTTCAGTTGTCTTCAATGTTGTTAGTTATGGGAAAAAAAAAAAAAAAAAAACAAGGATTTCCTAAGAATGGTTCTAAATCAGGGGAAATGTCAGTATTACTCCACAGATCTCCATTACTGACATCAATAAGACACAAAAATTTCAGAAGAATTCACAATATTTTCACAAACTCCAGATTTAGAATCACTGTAACTATTTTTAGCTCATCCACTCTCCTCATATCTGTGCCTGGTGGTGAATGTTAACTTCCTCCTCATCACTGCAATCAAACAAACCATCAGAACCTACTCAACAGTGACTCTCCACCATCACCTTCACTGGGACAAGCAGGCAGGGAATCTGAGCACAACCTGGCTTCTATACTAGCAAATCATCCATAACAACATTCTCCATCATCAAGAACAAAATGTCAACTGATAAGATCTCAAGAACTCTTTTTTTTTTCCCCACAAAGAAAAGATGATATATATATTATCATCTTTGAAAAAACAAATACCAGCAAGTAAAAATAACTATGAATATCTGAAAAATCTGAAAAAAAAATAGATGCGCCCCCCCTCCTCCCCCTCCCCCAATAGCAGGAAACCCATCATCCATCAGCAACATTCAGAAAAAAGAATGACAGGGATACCCCCTTATCAGACGGATGTGTTAACATGGTCAAAAAAAGAGACGAGAAAATGTTTATACACACCTGAAATAAAAACTCTTGGAAAAAAAAAAAAAATGGTGATGAATTTAAGGGAAACCACAGAATGATAGAAAATATTTCCTAGGACACACATGAATGGAGAAAGTTTGTCTTTGCCTCATGCTCTAGAAGTAATCACTGTAAACTGCACTGCATACTTCTGTCAGTCCTCATTTACTACCAATCACAATTCAAACATCAGTGACGGCAACAAAGAGGGAATTACTAGCCTAAAACTGTTCAATGAAACATTCTCATTACCTTCTCTTGATCTGTACGTAAGGACTCTAAGTACGCCTCATCCTGCTGCTGTCGTAAGGTCTGGTTAAAGCTGAGCTGTTCTCTTAAATAACGAGAGAGAATGAAATAATGAACTTTATGGTGAAGAAATGGTGAAGAACTGGCCACTCAGGCCCATCTGACTATTCTGCCCTTCTTTTCATTTAACCAGTTAGAACTCTTCTGGATTAAAAGATAAACTAGTGTTTTAAGCATGGGGGGAAAAAAGACGCCATTTTTGAGATACAGATAGGGGGTAAAATTCAAGTTTATTTCGAGATTGAGTGGTAGAATGGTCACACCAACCGACTAGATCTAGCTTACTATATGTGTTTCTAGTAGCTGTAGATCTGTTAGATTTATTGGATGTCCATAAATACTGATTTTTCCGTGTTGAAATTTGAATGACTACATATTCTATATTGGATTATGACACAGCTAAGGTAAGTATAAAGTAGATTTTATTGTTCAGCCCTAAAATTTTTGTAGCGCCAAAAATCGTTCCATCGTTTCACACCAGTGTTTTTTCTTTTCTTTGTTCTTTTTTATGACAAATAACTTCATTTATGGAATCTTCATTCATTTCCGCTTATTTTAATGTGCGATACACGTGTTGATCATGGAATTAATTTGGTACAATAACTTTTACACAGGGACCCCTTCTCCAAAATGTCTGCGCCCTTCTCCAAAATGTCTGCGCCGTAAGAAACTAAGGAACAGTTTGGAAGTAATGCGGGTGGAAAGAGTTAAATAAAATATAAATGAAAACTTTCATGAACTTTTCCACATAATCTCCCTGGTGATCCCACACAATTCTGCCACAGCTCTTCCAGTTTTGTGATACCATCATGACACCTTCTTGGCTTGTCAGCACAAGCATGGGTTCTCAGTCATTCACAGAATTATCCAAAACCAAACTAGCATGTCCTGAGGTTCTCCTTCAGCTTATGGAATAAATGGAAGCCAAGCAGGATCAAAAGACAAGCTACATAGTTGATGATCCAGCAAGTCCTCTAATTGATGAACCAGGCTTCTGAATCTCTTAAGCTGCCCTCTCTCTGGATGGGGAAGTTTGAATACTGCCATGATGAAGTAAGGTGTGTTTGGTATAAAGATGAAATCTTTTAAAGTGGTGCTCCTAATCTTCTAAGAGTCTGACAACAGAATTTAGTATCTGACAGTACAATTTTGAGTATTTGATATTAGAATTTAGTGTCTGACAGTACAATTTAGAGTATTTGATATTAGAATTATAAAGTGGAACAAATTTAAGAACAACACAGAGATAAGACAGATAAGCAAACAACAACCTGTCTCATGTGTGATCAGAAAAATATGGACATATGTAGGCCATGTGATGAGAAGAAACAATCAGAGAATACCAAAACAAGCTATCAAGTGGAGCACAACAGGCCGAAGAAAAACAGGTCGACCACATGAAACACAAAAGAGGACATTGTTAAGAGAAGCCAGTTTAGTGGGCATAACATCCTTTGATGAAGTTGAAAAACTCGCTGAAAACAGGAAAAACTTGACAAACAATCATACAAGCCCTATGTGACGTTTAACAGCACGGGCAGGATGGAAGATAAGATATTAGAATTTAGTGTCTGTCAGTACGATTTAGAGTATTTGATATTAGAATTTAGAGTGTTTGACAACAGAAATTTTAGAATTTACTGTTAATCTATTTTACATAAAGTTTTCAGTGAGAGAAAGCATGCCTAAAATGCTGCTTAAGAGATAATATGCATTGCAGTGGATGGCTTCACTTACTCATAAATAATTAAGGAGTCCCCACAGTTTTTTTTTAGAAGCTTGACCTCATTTCATTCACAACAGATGCTAGCACACCTGAATGTTATTTGGGCCTAATGCTGTACCGGGTCAAAACCACATAACATATGGCCTAACGATTTTAGCACAGAAAACCTGGTCCACACAACTCCGTGGCTTACTGTCAAGGAAGTTAAGTCTTCAGCCATAAACTCTGAATACCATCACAGCTTTCAGCATGCCAGAAAACTGTCCATACAGCTCCTGTGAATTACCATTCCAACTCCGTGATGAAACTCCTTCTCTTGCTCTCTGATTCTAAAAGACACACCCAATTTTACTGCAGCAAATTGTGGGGAAAAAAAAAACTTTCAAATTTATCTATGAAGTAATGCTAATGATGACACAACATTCATCAAACTATCTACACTATTACAAGTATACAATGTTCACCTCTCTGCTTTAACTGCTGCTAGAGACTGCTCGTTATCTGCCATGACTATTTCCAGTCTGTCTATCAGTTCCTGAGTGCCTGTAACAACAACAAGAAACAGCAGCATTAAAATTCCTGAGTGCCTGTAACAACAACAAGAAACAGCAGCATTAAAATTCCTGAGTTCCTGTAACAAGAAACAGTAGCATTAAAATTCCTGAGTGCCTGTAACAACAAGAAACAGTAGCATTAAAATTCCTGAGTGTCTGTAACAAGAAACAGTAGCATTAAAATTCATGAGTGCCTGTAACAACAATAAGAAACAGTAAAAATTTTAAAAGTAGTTCTACATCCAAAAAAAAAAAAAAACCATGCAAAGAAAATGAGGACATGATCTGACAGTATCCGTAAGACCACTACTTCAAGTGAAGAAAGACACCTGATTTGAGCGAACATACAATTATTCTAGACATGACCAGTCAAATCTATTAAGTGTGTATAACTAGGCATGCAAATGGAATGATTATGCTATTGTGAAACCAAATTTTTCCTGACCTAGGCTAGAAACTTTTTTCTCACAAATGAAAGTCCATAACCCCCCCCTTCCTGGAACTATGAGCTGGTATTCCTACCAGCTGATAAAGTGAGGATGTTGAGGCACAACACTGTGTTGCCTCGGGAACAGGCTATGATGGGTATTTTTTCATTCCCCTAGTGCAATGCTTCTTTAGCAGACTCCACTGCCATGGGGGGGGGGGGGAGCTATGTCAATCCATGCACTGTTAGCCAAGCTTGGCCTGTTACTAGGGGTAACAATGGAGAGGTAGGGCAGGGTCTTGATCAACCATGGCATTCCCTCAAAATACACTAAATCTTCCATCAGGTAATTTTTTTTTTTCCTTGCTATTCAGTTTCACAGATCTTTGAACAATGTCTTGCACCAAGAATACCTCTGTATTTCAAAATACCACTTCACTTTGTCAAGTTTCAGCTTTTCAAAGCATACAGACAAGCACGAAAATAAGAAGACAAATATAAGCATAAGAAATTTCAGCAACCCAGTATTTAAGATGTTCCTCGTTTTCATGACAAATTTTCTAAGTGACAAAGGTGCATCTCACAAGTTGGTGCATCTCACAAGTTGGTGCATTCAGCATTCTGAATTATTTCTCAGAATACGCCATATTTTAAAACAAAGAAATTTGAAAAGCAAAATACATGCCTGTGACGGCAAGTTCAAAGCAAGAACTACGTAACAATTATGTGGATGCCACAAGATGGAAGTCAAAGCTCTGTGCTTCTATAAAGGAACTAAAAAAAAAAAAAAAGTTCAGTTTATTTAAAAGACAGAACTGGACTTACAGACCGTAGTGTGTGTAAAGAAGATGAGGTGGAATATTTTCTGCTAACACATTTAATGTAAGACCTTGACCCAGCTTTTCTGATCCCTTGGGTTCATGACATTTCACATTTTTTTTTCCCCCTTACGCCAAATGTGCAGGTCTTTGTTAGTATTTTCTACATCTTTGTAAACTATGCCACTTAAGAACAGATAACATTAATAATATCATTCCAAAGCAGTAGCTATATCTCATGAGAAACACATCTACACAAAAATCTTCATGGAATCTTCAAAACCCACTGGGGATGTTCTAAATAAACAAATAATGCGAAGAAAATGTACCCAACAGCAAAGAAGACAAAAACTTACCAACAGCAAAGAAGACAAAAACTTACCAACAGCAAAGAAGACAAAAACTTACCAACAGCAAAGAAGACAAAAACTTACCAACAGCAAAGAAGACAAAAACTTACCAACAGCAAAGAAGACAAAAACTTACCAACAGCAAAGAAGACAAAAACTTACCAACAGCAAAGAAGACACAAACTTACCAACGGCAAAGAAGACAAAAACTTACCAACAGCAAAGAAGACAAAAACTTACCAACAGCAAAGAAGACAAAAACTTACCAACAGCAAAGAAGACAAAAACTTACCAACAGTAAATAAAACCAAACTCTTTATAATGAACAATGAAAGTGTACAAAGGAAAGAATTCCCATTTTTTAAAATCCCCTCAAAACACTTTATCCTCATCTCTTATCTCATCCTCATAGTAATCCTGACCTCTGACAACTTATCTCATGTCTTCACATTCTTAAACATGTGGTACTTCAGTGAATAACACTCAAATATTTTTCAAAATGAAAACTTCACAAAAAAAGTCTATTCAAGAACACAGACTGTCTCACGCAACTTACTTACATACTGTATTCTGTGCCTCATAGCTGAAAATAAAAAAAATTTTTAAATGGCTTTACCTGGAATGTTCCCCTCAATCCTAGCAGCTATTATCATTCTGTTGTTTCGTAGAACGATCACAGCCAAGAACGGGTGAGCGCGTTCTCTCATGGCTTTAGAAACTGAAACCAACAATCCCAAGATTAATGCAGGCAACCCACAACCCACAACCCACAACCCACACATTTACTCTAACTGTCTAGTCAGTATTAAGAACAATCACACAACTTCTAAACTGCATCACTATTACCTCAGCAATCTGTTATTTACTACACTCCTAACAGCCTACTACAATTTCAGTTATCCTTGCCAGCAACCCATAATTACCACAGCTGTCCAGAAATTACCATCAGCAATTAAAGGATTCTTCGGCGAGTCTTTCAACCTCATCAAGGGATTTTATGCCTGTTAATTTGGTCTCTCTTAACAATGACCTCTTCAGAGTTTCACGCGGTCTGCCTCTTTTTCTTTGGCCTGCTGCGTTCCACTTGACAGCTTGTTAAAACTGGCGAACTACTTTGCGAGCCCTATGTGACGTTTAACGGCATGGGAAGGATATAAGAGATATAAGAGAAGAATTAAAGGATTACTCCATTATGACAACAAGCAAACAGGAATGGCAACAAACCAAACACAACTAAAGTTATCCAGTACTCAGTCTTATAGTTATGTCAACAGTTTGTTACAAATAATATTGTAACTACATGTTCTGATAAAAAAAAGCCTCAATTTCAAACCAAAAAGATAAGATAACAGATAAGAATCAGATATGAACCAGATGTTTTACAATAAATGGTCAGAAAGATGGGAAGGGGTGGGGTGGGGGTGTGTCCAGACCTGACTGAAGTTGAATGTCAAATACAATAGGCTACATGCTTTCAAAAGAAGAAGTCAAATCTTAGGAACAAAGGAAAAAAAAAAAAGGCCCATGGATGCAGAATGTTAGATACACAGGACCACATGCTTAATTCTGCAATGCAAAACAGAAATCACTTAATCATACCACAGACATTCACTAAAAAAGAAAATGAGACAATACAATCTTTGAGAGTGGTTCCATAACAGACTGTTAGCAGGAGCACTGAGGGGGTAGGATAGGTATTTAGGAATTTTTTTTTTTTTGGTTTGTTGATCTTGATGAAGGGACAAGACAAAAACTTATCAACAGTGAATAAGACAAGAACTTATCAACAGTGAACAAGACAAGAACTTATCAACAGTGAACAAGATGAGAACCTATCAACAGTGAATAAGACAAGAACTTATCAACAGTGAACAAGACAAAAACTTATCAACAGCAAACAAGACAACTTATCAACAGTGAACAAGACAAGACCTTTTCAACAGTGAACAAGACTAGAACTTATCAACAGCAAACAAGACAAAAACCTATCAACAGTGAACAAGACAAGAACTTATCAAAAAACAAGAAAAAACTTATCAACGCAAACAAGACAAAAGCTTATCAACAGTGAACAAGACAAAAACTTATCAACAGTGAACAAGACAAGAACTTATCAAGGTACAAGACAAAAACTTATAAACAGCAAACAAGACTTATCAATAGTGAACAAGACAAAGACTTACCACCAGCAAAGAAGACAAAAAATTATCAACAGCAAAGAAAACTAAACTCAATTCCCACTAACATCAAAGTCATCTTCTGTTCACCTTGACTTAACACTAACATCCTCAATATACCTTAAACTACAATATCACAACAATTCAGTGGAACCTACAGTCCATTGCTATACAACACTCAACAAAAATAAAATAATCATGTGAATCTTACATCCTTCCCGTGCCATTATACGTCACACAGGGCTCACATAGCAGCTGCCAAATTTTCCTGTTTTCGGTGAGCTTTTCAACCTCATCAGGGGATTTTATGTCTACTAATTTTGCCTCTCTTAACAATGTCCTCTTTAGATTTCACTTGGTCAACCTCTTTTTCTTCTGCCTGTGTGTTCCACTTGATAGCTTGTTCTGGGATCCTCTGACTGTTTTGAATAAACTCTCTCTCTCTGAACCTTAAGTGCCCAGGGCACATGGGGCTTCCACAAGGGTTTTCCACAAATGCCTGTCCTTCGCCTTTTTTCTGCCCTTGCCCAGGTGAGCCCTCTATTGCTCAACATCCTTTTTGTTGTTCTCCTCCATGTCTCTTTTGGTCTACCCTTACTTCTGTTCCCCTGTCGTGTCCTTCTTAGTGCTATTTTTGGTAGTGAGTTGTCAGTCATTCGGAGCACATGTCCCAACCATCGCCAGCGTCTTTCCTAAATAATTGCTGTCAGTGGCTTCATCTGCATTTCTGCCAACAAGATGTTATTTTTTGTGGTGTTTGGCCAAAATATTTTTCTAATTCTTCGTAAACATTTAGTCTGGGAAGAATTTAAATCTGAATAAACTACAGCCTATAAAACAAGCTTAAAAAGTAGATGTACCTCGATAACCTTCAGGACTCTTCACACTGCAGGCCCAGAACAACATACGAGTATTGACAAAATTTACAAATGCAGGGTTGCATAATATTTCTCTGAAATGACAGAAAAAAAGCACATAAACAGTTATTATAATTTGCACCTGAAATCTGTTTTACAAGAAACAACAAAACAATCATTTCACAAGACAACAACTTGCCAGAAAAAAAAAAAAAAACAAAACAGTTTCCACAAGCCTCTACTAATTACAGGGATGATGAAAGCGTAAGAAGGTAATACATATCCTCTCTTCCTTCATTACACCCAATATGTGGGCCATACTACTCAACAATAAGCCAATCTGAACATACAGAGTTACAGTAAATCCTCAATTCAGCCGACCCTGACGCATAACACATTTCAGATTTAATGGACTAGACAAATAATAAACGAATCATGCACATCTCATATAGCACCTGTTTTTGGTAGCAGTAAAGCAGATCTGCTCTGTTTTAATCTCGATCTGTCTCAAGCAATCATACATTCAGTTTGTGTATAGCGTTTCTGAACTGGGACTTCATTTATTAAAAAATCTTGCAATACTTACAAGTCAAAATTAATCCCCTTCACCTTCCCCTCCCCTCTAAAATTTAATGGACTTTTGGCACTGAAAGACCATCCTTCTCCTCTATCAGTCCATGACATCGAGGATTTACTGAATGTTTTCACAGTTTGTTTTTTTTTGGCAACATGCTTTTCTTGTTTTCACCGTAAACCAACGTTAATATCAGTTTTTTCACTTCAGTTTGATGCTCATTTAACTCCACTAATATTTCTTCTCATACTTCAGATGAGAAATGCAGATCAGAAATTAGGAACAGAATAGGCCAAACAAAGACTGCACTTCAGAGAATGAGAAACATATTATCCAACACATCCTTATCAATGAATGCTACAAAACGTGTCCTAAAATGCTATATTGAACCTATCTTATTATATGGAAGTGAATCATGGACAATAGGCAGGTCTGCACAAAAATCATTGGAAGCAGTAGAAATGTGGTTTATTAGAAGAATGTTGCGAATCCCCTGGACAGCAAAAATAACTAATGAAGAATGTATGAGAAGAGCTGGAGAGACAAAAAAACCTTGTCAGAAAGATAAGAGAGAGACAATGTACTTTCATAGGACATGCAATGAGAAGAGGGGGCATTGAAAATATTATAACAGGAAAAAATAGAGGGAAGAAGATCCAGAGGAAGACCAAGAGAAATGATACTGGACAGTCTGAAGGGATGGTGTGAGAGATCACAAACTGAGCTGATGGCCTGCATGAAGGATCGGGTACTCTGGAGAAGAATAATCAACACCAGTTGGCACAGCACCTGATGATGATGATACTTCACAAAAACTAATCTTACCGCACATGAATCCACATTAACAATCTCATCTTTCATTCCTCTCTGAAATCTCCCTGATTTAATTTCCATCCCATTAAGGAATATTGTATGCCTGTTAATTAATAAAAATTTTTCTGTGTTTTTTTGTGTATCAAATAGTCTAACATTCTGTTATCACAGCTTTACTGCAGTGGCTTTGTGTATATTTATATTTAATTTTATTTCTAGTTATACTCCAAAACCTATCTGCCTATCCATTTCCCACTGTAACTTCCATTTTCAAATAATTTTCCCTCTGCCTACCAGACCCACTTTTTTGTGTCGTTTCTATGACCTTACTGAGATATCTGCGTGTTATTCTTTCACATGACAAATTTATCAACTTTAACGATCTGTTTTCCTGTATGCCACCTCACCATTTTCTGCAGCACCTGAATGGTACAGTTTGAAACTCACTGATATTATCTTGAACCACTATGAGGGCTTCAAAATAGTGTGTATACTTGTATACTGACTTTTACTCCCAGTAATGCATGTCACAGTACCTCTGCTCTAGAGGTCGGTCACGTCCCAAACACGCCTATATTGGGATAACATGCCTAAACCGGCTCAACCCAGGGGTGGAAGTCACTAGTGGGGAGGATTCGTCCTCCTGGACAAAAGCTCCATCCTGGTCACAACTAGGAAGGGTAGCGGCCATGACCACAAAATGCTGAAGTCGGAGACACTGGACCAGGGCAGTCTAGATAGGCAACCACCTCTCACCCGACGGGGATGTTTGCGTATCCTAATCACGCTGAGGTTTTCCGGTGAGAAAGTCCAACTCTGGCCTGGGTGGGCTATCACCTCTCACCCGGTGGGGATGCATCGATATCCTAAACACGTCGAGGTCTTCCGGTGAGAAAGTCCAACTCTAGACTAAACTGGTGCAACGAAAACCATAGTGTCATGCAGTCCGCTTCAGAGACTCACCAAGAATACAGGCTAAAGCCCTGCGATACTCTGAACCTCTTGTGGGCCTCTCGGGGACCACACAGGAGACCACGGGACTTAACGAGGACCACAGGAGTAAATTCAGTAGGATCACAGTGCGGTCTTGGTGGTAGAAGCAAACGAAGAAGAAGACTCCCAGTAATCCAAAATATCCACACGGGAACATATGAAACATGTATTTTATTCATTTCTTAAATCACAGAGAAAAATACTGTAGAGACTGAGGAGAATTACAGAAGAAAAAAAAGTCATTTAAAAAAAAAAAAAAAAATTAAGTCAGATAAATGCATAATGTGATATGTAAACTAGAAAAATCTCCCAATGCCATAACCAAACTTTAAAGTGACTTGTAAAACAAGACAAACTTATAAAAGATTATATAACATGATCTCTTTTAAGACTAATAGAGAAAATGACAAACTAAGGTATACGTATTATTACTGAACTGTAACATATAACAAGCTCTGCTGATGTGGCAAGATTTACCTGCAAAACTGGTCCACATATTGGTTATCTTCAGCATGAAGATATACCAGCACAAATCGCAGCTCTCGTTTGGCATCATTTAATGCCTAAAAAAATGAACAAAATAAAAGTAATACTTCTGCAAAATAAGGCCAGATTAATCAGATTAATCTCTCAATATGAGGTCAGATTATTCATTTAATCTCCCAGCATGAGGTCTGAGAAATCTTGAGTAACTGGCCAGCATTTTCTGATTGACCAGACTGCCGTGTTTCTATCATTGTGGAATTGAAAAAAAAAAGCCTTTACAACAAAAGAAGACACACAAAATAGTTTTAAAAAAACACTCTTTATAGTCTTCTACATGCATTTTCACGCTTCATCTTGAATATTCAGTTGCAATAGTGTAGGGTTAATGGACCTGCTGCCAATCAGAAGGTGCCTGGTTCAATTTTGCACTGGGGTGGAATTTTTCATACTGACCGGCACTAGGATCAACCCAGTCACAAAAAAAATGGGAAAACAAAGACAGTGAGGACAAGTGCTGGCATGCTGTAGTGGCCTAGAAATGTGAAGACACTAACATTTCACACCCCTTACAGCATGCACATGTTACAGGCCATAACATCTTGAATAAATGGTCACCATTCTGTGACTCCACAGGCAGCCATGCTTCTTGTCCTAGATCAGGTCTGTGGATGGCCATGCTTCCTGTCCTAGATCAGGTCTGTGGATGGCCATGCTTCCTGTCCTAGATCAGGTCTGTGGATAGCCATGCTTCCTGTCCTGGATCAGGTCTGTGGATAGCCATGCTTCCTGTCCTAGATCAGGTCTGTGGATAGCCATGCTTCCTGTCCTAGATCAGGTCTGTGGATAGCCATGCTTCCTGTCCTAGATCAGGTCTGTGGATAGCCATGCTTCCTGTCCTAGATCAGGTCTGTGGATAGCCATGCTTCCTGTCCTGGATCAGGTCTGTGGATAGCCATGCTTCCTGTCCTGGATCAGGTCTGTGGATAGCCATGCTTCCTGTCCTGAATCAGGTCTGTGGATAGCCATACTTCTTGTCCTGAATCAGGTCTGTGGATAGCCATGCTTCCTGTCCTGAATCAGGTCTGTGGATAGCCATACTTCTTGTCCTGAATCAGGTCTGTGGATAGCCATACTTCTTGTCCTGAATCAGGTCTGTGGATAGCCATACTTCTTGTCCTGAATCAGGTCTGTGGATAGCCATGCTTCCTGTCCTGAATCAGGTCTGTGGATAGCCATACTTCTTGTCCTAGATCAGGTCTGTGGATGGCCATACTTCTTGTCCTAGATCAGGTCTGTGGATGGCCATACTTCTTGTCCTAGATCAGGTCTGTGGATGGCCATGTTTCCTGTCCTAGATCAGGTCTGTGGATGGCCATGTTTCCTGTCCTAGATCAGGTCTGTGGATGGCCATACTTCTTGTCCTAGATCAGGTCTGTGGATGGCCATGCTTCCTGTCCTAGATCAGGTCTGTGGATGGCCATGTTTCCTGTCCTAGATCAGGTCTGTGGATGGCCATACTTCTTGTCCTAGATCAGGTCTGTGGATGGCCATGCTTCCTGTCCTAGATCAGGTCTGTGGATGGCCATGTTTCCTGTCCTGAATCAGGTCTGTGGATGGCCATACTTCTTGTCCTAGATCAGGTCTGTGGATGGCCATGCTTCCTGTCCTGAATCAGGTCTGTGGATGGCCATGCTTCCTGTCCTGAATCAGGTCTGTGGATGGCCATGCTTCCTGTCCTGAATCAGGTCTGTGGATGGCCATGCTTCCTGTCCTGAATCAGGTCTGTGGATAGCCATGCTTCCTGTCCTGAATCAGGTCTGTGGATGGCCATGCTTCCTGTCCTGAATCAGGTCTGTGGATAGCCATGCTTCCTGTCCTGAATCAGGTCTGTGGATGGCCATGCTTCCTGTCCTGAATCAGGTCTGTGGATAGCCATACTTCTTGTCCTGGATCAGGTCTGTGGATAGCCATGCTTCCTGTCCTGGATCAGGTCTGTGGATAGCCATGCTTCCTGTCCTGGATCAGGTCTGTGGATAGCCATGCTTCCTGTCCTGGATCAGGTCTGTGGATAGCTACAGATTCTTCACTTGATGCTTTTGAAACATGTGTAGAACTGTCAGTATTCCAATGCTACAAGCACATAAGTGTACATTTTTTCATATTTCTGACACTGCAGAACTCCCTGTAGCTGCAGACTTTGAGCCTGTGATGGATTGAAGAAACGTCTTCAAAAAATATATATATATATTATATCCTTCCCTTGCTGTTAAACGTCACATAGGGCTCGCAAGGTAGTTCGCCAATTTCTCCTGTTTTCGGCGAACTTTTCAATCTCATAAAGGGATTTTATGCCTATTAATTTGGCATCTCTTAACAATGCCCTCTTCAGAGTTTCACGCGGTCTGCCTCTTTTTCTCTGCCTGTTGTGTTCCACTTGATAGCTTGTTTTGGGATTCTCTGATCATTTCTTCTCATCAAGTGACCAACATATGTCAAGCTCCTCCTTTTCCTGATCACCCATGAGACTGGTTGTTCAGTCATCTGTCTTATCTCTGCATTGTTCTTGAATTCGTTCCACTTGACGCCAAGTATTTTCTTTAGGCACTTGTTTTCAGAGGAGTCTAATTTCTTTTATACTTCTTTAGTTGTTTTCCAGCTTTAGAGGGCATAAATGAGGGTGGATATTACATTTGAATTGAATAGTCTTAACTTGGTTTTTGTGCTTATAACCTTTGAATTCCATATGCTCTCAAGATTCTTGAAGATCGATGTTGCTTTTGCAATTTTAATTCTAACTTCTTTTCTGGTTTCACCATCCTGGTCTATGTAGCTGCCAAGGTATGCAAATTATATATATATATATATATATATATGTTTCATTAAGGGCACTGCACTGCAGTTAATTTCATTACTTTCTTGCTGAGAACAGGATTCCAACAGCCTCTGTCACAACGGAGTACAATGGAATCTTGAGCTGGATGTTCTTATTAACTATGCCATCACTCCAGCAAAGTCATCAACCTCTTTCAACATTGTATGACAACAGCCCGTTAACAGGATCACCAAGTGGAGGTAGGACAGGTCTTCAACCAACATTTTTTGTTGCTGCTGGCCCTAATGAAATGTCACCTCTTACAACCATTCAAAGCTCTCTGCATCATTTAACAGGTGATACCTCAATGGGATAGACTGAAACTGAGATACAAGTATATTTAAAAGTCATACATAAAAGATTTTTCAGTCAGTCATATAAGAGCTAGGAAGAACCGGCAAAAGACTGAGTCACATAGAGAATGCATAAAGATGCAGCATCATCTGTGGATGAAACAGGTGGCAAAACTGAAGACAAAATATGACAGCACCAGGAAACTGGACTGGACTTGAAATACAGACACTGCTTTTACTGCAGCCAATTATATAGATCAGATCATGGTGGAACCCACCAGTAGAGCTTGCTCACCAAATATAATGGTTAGCAAGTTCCACAAAGGCCAAAATCTGCCACAAAGACCAACATTTGCCACAAAGACCAACATTTGCCACAAAGGCCAACATTTGCCACAAAGGCCAAAATCTGCCACAAAGACCAACATTTGCCACAAAGACCAACATTTGCCACAAAGGCCAACATTTGCCACAAAGGCCAAAATCTGCCACAAAGGCCAACATTTGCCACAAAGACCAAAATCTGCCACAAAGTCATCTTTTAAAAATGTGCCTTCACGTCAGCTGTGATCTTTAGAATGCCTAAAGATTTTCAGTGCATCCCAGACTGAGAAAGACAAGAATAAAACAAGCAAAACGGTTTATATTTTGAAACAATAAACAAGAATCTCATCTGGTATTACACTGGCAAACCCTCCTGCTCACTCACCTGACTGTATGAACCCTGATAAAATACAGGATGGTTCTGTCCAAATCTGGACTCGAAGGATGAAATGAAATTTGTTACATCGCTCACAGGGTCTGTCACATCTTCAAAATGAATGAAAATAGTTGCTAAATAAATGCTTCATGTGAAGGCATTACTTAAGATAACAAAACAGATCAGAGATTGTTCACAAGATTTATAAAGCACAATGAAAAAGATAACACATGGTAAGAAAATAAAAATCTATCTAGTAGTAACTTTTTCAAAGGCTGAAGCAGCTCTATTTCGCAGTGAAGCACACAGTTCTGACATTTAAATTTTTATCTTATTCCTTAAAGAAAGAAAAATCACACAGAGCAAAGAAGAATACTAAATGTAACAATAAGAGACAAAATCAGGAATGACACCATCAGGGCAAAATGATTGGAGTAACACCAATATTACACTATATCAAGAAATAAAAACAAGGGGTTTGGCCATATTACCTCACTACCACCAGATGGCATAGCATTAAAAAAAAAAAATTCGAACTAAGAACTGTAGGAAACGAACAGGCTACCTATGAATGAAGTAAGGTAAAGGTAATCTACACATAGGGATATAGTGTTAGTGCGCATATTTTCCTTGACTTGTCAGCACACTAGAGGGTGATATGGTCAGTATCATGCCTGGCCGCCTATCCTTCCCCAACTCCAGAAGAAGTCGGGTACCTATTTATACAGCTGGTTGTCTGGGGTGCCTCCGGCTGGATTCAAACCTCCGACCTTCACCATAAGAGACCAGTGCACTAACCACTTTGCCACCCAGACAAGATAAAGCAGACCACAAAAAGAAAGGAAGGGAAAAATAGACTACTGTATGTGTTAGAAAAATGAGAGATATCGTCACACATGTCTCATGAAGCTCTGTGGTGGAAAAAGCACACAAAATTGCACACAAAACAAAAGACAATTTTACTGCAATGACACTGTGCAATAATTATAGTGGTGTTGGATCTTTCTGCTGACTGAGCTAAAAGTCCTTGACAGCTGATGCTGCCATAATGAAGAACTTGGCTGCAGGTCCCATGTGAGAGAGAGAGGGGGCTAGCTAGTGCACTGCTCTGGGACCTTGAGATCTTCACAGGGACTGCAGTGTGTGAAAACAGCTAATCAGTGATGTGGAGATGTTGGCCTGATCTTTGTACTGGCTTACACAATCTCTCTCTCAGAGGCCCTGTTTGGTTGTCATCCTCTGTCATTTTTGGAACTCTAAGCAGTTTTGAATTGTGGGGTGTCTTGAAAGCAGCTTCATTTGTTGTTCATCAAGACTTTGAAATTAAGGAAAATTCAGCTGTCTTATCCTCATTATAACAGTGTCTGTAGAGTGGGCTATATATTAGAGTGGTCCGTGGGTTGAGAACCACTGGTCTACAGAGACTGACTCACAAGGCAGCAGGTACCCATTTTGGTCTGCTGCAATTTATTCAAATATTCACAGCTGATCTTTACATCTAAAGGTCACTCCACCACCCGCCAACTGGCAGAAGAACAGGCCCCTCCTCAAACCAAGGATTGCACATGATGGAGAAGCACAATCACTCAAGCTATTTAGCATGACACATAATAATAATATTAATAACAAATAAATAAATAAAAATAATTACTGAAGTTTCTCCTAGTTTAAAACCAGTAATGTATTTCATTGCATGCATCAGCAGCAGGCCATCTTGCTCACAACCAAGAGGCCTACATGAGTGCTGTTAGGGAGGCAAAGTTCCACAAGGGACATGCAAATGAATGAATGATGAATATATTTCATTACATATTAAATTTCACACATTAATTCTAGCAGCACTCACTGGTTAGTGAAAAGACATACAGTTCAGGTTAAACTGAATGTGCTGACAGGTAATGCATATGATTTATCTGTGTTTAAAACACACTGAAATGATAGCACACACTTACATTGTCGAGGGTCTGGTCTCAGGATACTGACTGAAGAATCACAGAGAAATAAAAGGCATTAGCTGTCACACTATTAAAACTAAAAACTGTGACGTAATAGATAACAACATCGCTGGCATATAGTAATGTGATTACTGAAAGCTTCTGATGCCTTTTTTCTTCAGCATTCATGTGCCCAGTCATGATAAATCTGAAGACAGGTCATCAGTTTTCTCCAGGTTTTAAATAGGTAATGGCAAAATCCCCATTACCATGCCATTAAGGCATGCTGAAGATACGGTGTTAGCCAAGACCGTTGACACATGAAAGTGTGATGCGGTCAGTATCATGCCTGGCCATGTTAACCTTCCCAGATTTCTCTGGTAACCATTTATAGAGGCTGGGTGGACCCCGGGGCCCTTCTGATGTGTACGAGAGGAAAAAAAATCCCACTGCTGGGACTTGAACCCAGTACCACCAGATTAGTAAACTGAGCGCCTAACCACTTAGCTAACCAGGCCACCCCCAGATTTTGATGTCTAATCTATTTTTTTTTTCCACATCTGGACTGTTAGACCAAGTGCTGTTGTATAGGTCTCAGTATTTTTTCACTCTTGATGTATATACTCAGCAAACTGAATTCCACTTCCAGTCACTCTTAATTACTGTTCATAAAACTGAATTCCACTTCCAGTCACTCTTAATTAGTGTTCATAAAACTGAATTCCACTCCCAGTCACTCTTAATTACTGTTCATAAAACTGAATTCCACTTCCAGTCACTCTTGATTACTGTTCATAAAACTGAATTCCACTTCCAGTCACTCTTAATTACTGTTCATAAAACTGAATTCCACTCCCAGTCACTCTTAATTACTGTTCATAAAACTGAATTCCACTTCCAGTCACTCTTGATTACTGTTCATAAAACTGAATGCCACTTCCAGTCACTCTTGATTAAAAAAAGGTAATCCTGTCAGCCTTAAAGACACATAGGGATATGGTGTTAGTGCCCATATTTTCCTTGACTTGTCAGCACACTAGAGGGTGATATGGTCAGTACCACACCTGGCTGCCTTTCCTTCCCAACTCCAGAAGAAATCAGGTACCCACTTCTAGAGCTGGGTGACTGGGGTGCCTCTGGCCAGAGTTGAACCCCTGACCTTCGCCATGAAGGACCACCGCACTAACCACTTTGCCACTCAGACACTCTTGATTACTGTTCATAAAACTGAACTTCACTACCAGACACTCTTAAAGTGTGTATTCAAGAGACTGAATTCCATTCCAAGACACTAGAAATGTATAGTCTGAGGTTTAAATTCCGGTTCCAAACTCTCTTAAAAGTATATATTCAAGAGAATGAATCCCACATACATATATTCATTCACTTGTGCAGAATCTTTCTGTCTTAAATAATCCTTGCCCACACCACTACTGTATTTCCCATTTCCCAGAAATTTCTGATTTTCCATTTCCCAGATGTTTCATTTCCTTTGTGACTACTTTTGGTTTTACTACTGGACATGTATGACTGACCAAGGGATGGGAAACAATGTATCAAACTACTGCAATAAACAAGAAGAAATATGGAGAAATGAAACTAGACAGAGGATTTGAAGGAAGATGCCTCAGAAAAATTGTAAGAATATACTGAGAAGAACATATGACAAAGGAGGAAATAACCGAACAAACAGGCATTGAGAACATTATTAAAGAGGTCAAAAAGACGAAGATGGAAATGGCTGGGCCACATGCTATGAATGGAAAGAAAAAGACACCCCTATACTGCCCTGACTTTGACACCTCAAGGGAAATGAAAGAGAGGCAGGCCCTTGGGGACATGGAGACGCACATTCAGGAAGAACTAAAGAAGGAGAGAGAGACATGGTTTGAGATATCCTGACTTGCTCAAGACGGGACTGGCTGGAGAATCTTTGTTGATGCCTTATGCTCCACTGGGAGTACAGAGGACTGATGATGATGATGACTACAATATTTCAATGATAAGTCTGTGCTTATTTACAACATATTTTCAATATTTCTTATGCTCACATGTCCAAGTGCTAAATTACACATTATAAATAAGTTCTAATGAGCAGCTACCTTGTTTACTAATAAAAAAAAAATGAATAAATGCAGTGTTGTTGAACTCATGTTTCATTATAGTCCTATACTAGATGTTCCTGACAGCTATAAAGATCTTGCCAAAGGGATCAAAAAGGGTATCCAATAAACTATTATGAAGGTCTCTACCTTAAACACATCACACCAGATACCTAAAACACCACCATGAAGATCTTGCCATAAAGGGGTCACAATATATTTTAATACACCATAGTGGTGATTTCTTTCCTCAAAAGTGGCTTCATTTCAGATCCTACTGCCATGCACGGCTCTCTACCCTCTCTGGCCGACTCTTAATTTTAAAACAACAGGATTCTGACCACACTGACCCTGTTTACTAAACCATCTAGGGCAGCAGATCCCCCACAGTATACTGAGCGTGACCCTAAACCACAAACTGTACTTGACCCATGACCCTAAACCAAAAACTGTACTTGACCCATGACCCTAAACCAAAAAAAATGGAAGTTGACCTGCAATCATTACTAGCAAATGTTATGTGACCTGCAGCCTTTTCACGTGAAGCAGCTTCAACACTGGTTGTTGTTATTTAATATTCAGGTTTCAAATCATAAAGTAGTAACATTTCCTAAACATTCTTCCACATTATGTTTCTTACTCATATCTTCTTTCCACCCTACCCCAGACCAGCTCAGACCCCCTTCCCCCAGGTCTGCATCACTCCCTGAGGTTGGGAAACACTCATCCAGAGACACAGACACTCTGTCTTCAGTGTTGCAAGCCGCAAAAGAACAAAAAGGTATATTTCTGAGGACTTACGTAGTGCCCACAGAAGGTCAAAACATGATGTCCATATAAAACGTAAAGGCACCGTCAACAGGTGGTATGCCCATGAAAGAATGCCCTGGGGCCTTCTTCTGGGGAACTGATACACTCTGAATGAAACAGAAAGTAGAAAGTTGGAAGAATTAGAAAGTAAAGGCAGCATACATATCCTTTAATACTGATAACTATGAGCAAATGAACATAATGATTAAATATATATATATATACACTGTTCAAAAAAAGAAGCACAACACTACTGTAGTCGTAATGGACACCAAATTTCAAACTTGTATCAAAATTTTATTTTAAGGAATTAATGCTTCAATCTTGGCATGAAGAAATTTTAAGACTTTAATTATGAAATTTGGTTTGGACTTTTATTCTTTGCGACTGAGGCCTCCGTTTCAGTAAGGTGTATGGCCTGCTCTGGCCTGTATCAGAGAATGACATCTCCTTGACATGGATCCGATTAGCCGTTCAATCTGTTGCTGTGGGATGGCTGCCCACTCTTCCCACAATGCAAAAGATAACTGTCAGAAATTGGTTGGTGCCAAGTCTCGCTGGCGGACTTATCTGTTGAGTTCATCCCATAAGTGTTCTACTGGAATGGTCTAGACGTTGTTGTGAGCGAGGAACTGGGTGGTGAGTTGTGCCACATGAGGTCGAGCGTTATCCTGCTGAAAAATCGACCCCAGTGCAGCCAAAAGTGAAAGGATGCGAGGACGAAGAATTTCAGCGACAAATCATTGGCATTCAGGCGTCCTTCAATTTGCACCAGGTCACTTCTTCCCATGAAATTGATTATCCCCCACACCAGTACACCTCCACCACCATGTGGAGGAGCCTCATCCACGCAGTTCTGGGCGTAGCGCTCACGGACTCTGCGGTAAACTCTTCTCCGTCTATCGTGTCGCCGGAGCAGAAAGAATGATTCACCACTAAACCAAACCCTTCTCCAATCATTCGCAACGGTCCACTGATGATGCTGGTTCACCCACTGCAGGGTTCTGGTGATGCCAGTCCGTAAGAACAGGACCTCTGTAGGGTCTTCTAGCCCAAAGACCAGCGTCGTGCAGCTGGTTCCTGACCGTTTGATCTGAAATTCAACAAGGTGATGTCATTGACCGGACTGCTGAGGACGCAAACGCAAATCGATTCCTGAGGTGATGCAGATGTATGAAGCAGTCTTCGGCAGGAGTTGCGACTATGAGTCTTCCACTGCATGGTCGGTCTGTAACTGAGCCAGTTTCTTGAAATCATCTCCAAAGGCGACTAACAATGTTTCTAGCCACATTAAATGCATTTATATTTTCTCTATCTATACATTCTGATTTTTAAAAAATGTTTGCTCCCGACTTTCAGTATGACCCTCATACATAAATATCTTAGATGAATGATTCACACACTGAACACTGTAACCTGCTGTTATTTGAAGTCACATCAGTGTAATACATACATATAAATCAAAAAAAGAAAAAAATTCAGAAATGAGTTCTGATCTTAAATTCAGAAATGAGCTCTGATCTTAATAAGCATCACAGACAGAAAAACAAAAATAAATAGTAGTTGAAAACACACACAAAACACAAATCTTGTAAATAATTCTAAGAAAATGCTGCACATAAACAAAGCTTTTGGACTTCCCATCTTGAGCAAATACAAATAAGATTCTTTGGACTTTCCATCTTGAGCAAACACAAATAAGATTCTTTGGATTTTCCATCTCAAGCAAACACAAATAAGATTCCTTTGGACTTTCCTCCTCAAGAAAACACAAATAAGACTCTTTGGACTTTCCATCTCGAGCAAACACAAATAAGACTCTTTGGACTTTCCATCTCAAGCAAACACAAATAAGATTCCTTTGGACTTTCCATCTCGAGCAAACACAAATAAGATTCTTTGAACTTTCCATCTCAAGCAAACACAAATAAGAGTCTTTGGACTTTCCATCTCGAGCAAACACAAATAAGATTCCTTTGGACTTTCCATCTCGAGCAAACACAAATAAGACTCTTTGGACTTTCCATCTCGAGCAAACACAAATAAGACTCTTTGGACTTTCCATCTCGAGCAAACACAAATAAGACTCTTTGGACTTTCCATCTCGAGCTAACACAAATAAGATTCTCTGGACTACCCACATTTCAGCACATGGTGTACAAATGATTCCACATGTTCTTTTTGTCTGCACACACATGACCACCTAGTGTAGCTGTGATAATTTATGCATTTTCTGATTAGTTTTATGTTTAACTTGTTTCGTGAACTCACCACTGAACGAAATATATTATCCTCAGTAGCTTCCACTCATTATTATTTTTAAAAAAAAACATACAGGATGATACGCCTGGCATCAGCTACCTTTCCTCCCGTTGCTCCTAGGGGGGATCAAGTACTCACTACTACAGCCAGACTGACTGAGATGTTTCTGGCAGTGATCAAACCACTGACCTTTGCTTTGACAGGTAAGTACATAAATCACTTTTCTAATCAGACTCTCTAATATTGAGCTTATCTTCTTTAGTGGTCTCACTGGGCCAGTAATTATTTCTCAGTGACTCGTAGTTGATGCAGTTCTGGAGGATATGTTCCACAGTTTGGGGCACCTGGGCACATGTACACAGATTAGTAGTACCAACCTTAAACTTTGTATACATATGACTTCGGAGTCGGCTGTGTCCTGTTCGGAGACGGAAGATGGTGACTTGTTCCTTTCTGTTTAGCATGTGATAGTCATCATGTGGTGGTGTTTGTGGCTTCCTGTAGGTTTTTATCATGCTTTTCTTCTGATTATAAGTGATTGGTATGTCTGGCTGCTCCATTTCAGTGCCCTCTTTGGCCAATTGGTCAGCTTTCTCATTGCCTGGTATCCCACAGTGGGAGGGAATCCATTGCAAAGTGACTCCATGTTGTAAGCCAATTTTTGACAAGGCATCCTTAAGGTCTGGTAGTTTGTTGCACTGAAGAGCCTCCAGTACTGATCTTGCATCTGTGAGAATTACTACAGGACATGTATCAATTCTGGAGTCTGATAGTTTTTCAACTGCAGCAATAATTGCCCTAACTTCTGCATCAAAGTTGTTGCAGTATTTACCAGTGGGTATGGAAATCTTGTCAATGGTGTTGTTTGGATATTCAATATATGCTCCTGCCCCTCCATTCTTTATGGCATTATGTGCAGATCCATCTGTATACACACGTATCCAGGTGTCACATGGATATTTGTCATCTAGAACACTAAGTGTGGCTGTTGATCTTACAAGACTGCTCTGCATCTCACCATTCTGCACACCTTTCACTTCAGTCTGAATAGTTATTTGTGTATAATCTGCTTCTTTCCATGGTGTATGCTCTGGTACAGATGATAATGGAGCGACTACAGTTGGAAGGTCAGGTATCAGCTTACGCATACGCTTGGCCTGATGAATGAAGCTGCTTCTTTTAAGCCATCCTAATGCCAAGTTATTGAATCTCTCCTTCAGGGGATGGCTTACAGAGCTAAGGAATTTCTCTCCCATGGTCATGACCTTTGTGTCTCTACGTTCCTTTAGCGCTTGAACACCAACTATTTTCTGCATTTCTACTATTGGTGTGGACCTCATGGCACCTGTGATAATCCGTAGTGACTGATTTTGAACCTTGTCTAGATTATGCAGCGTAGTGTTTGATGCTGTGCACCAAGATGTTGAGCCATATTCTAAATGTGGTAGAATACTTTGCTGATATACATTCTTGAGGATTCTTTCACTAGCTCCCCATGTGGTTCCACTCAATTTTCTTAATATGGCTAGTTTTCTTCTGGCTTTTGCTTCTGCACTGTTGATGTGTTACTTCCACGTCAGTTTTGAGTCAAGAGTCACTCCTAAGTAAGTGGGTTGGTTGTCCATCCTTAAGGGTATTTCATTTACAAAGATCTTACCTGCTTTCTGTTTAGATGAGAGGGTGAACAGAGTGGTACTTGATTTCTCTGTGTTGATACTTACACACCATTTGTTTGTCCATGATGTCAAGATGTCTGCTGCTCTTTGGAGTCTCTGTGTAGCAACTGTCGCATATTCATCTGTACACCACATGACCAGATCATCTGCATACAGTGCCGCTTTGATTCCATAGGGAAGTTCCTTGACCAGGTCATTAATGAATACAAGGAATAGTGTAGGTGAAAGGACTCCTCCTTGTGGTACACCGTGTCGCAGAAGTACTTTCTGGCTGTTGTGTCCATCCATTACTACTCTAGCTCTTCTATTGTGTAAATAGGACTTTATCCAGTACTATTTAAAGATAAAAACTACCATTTATAACTATCAACAGAAAGTAGGGATGTCTACTATTTATAGTTAAAACTACAATTTATAACTATCAACAGAAAGTAGGAATGGCTACTATTTATAGACAAACCTTTCTATAACCACCAACAGAGAGTAGACAAGTCTTCTCTAACACCAGAACCAGCCAACAACACCTGGTTAAGAAACACCAGAACCAGCCAACAACAGCTGGTTAAAAAACACCAGAGCCAGTCAACAACAGATGGCTAAGACCCTGCACAATTTTCTCCAAAAGAAAACAGTCTACAGTACAGAAATCTGACAAATAAGACAGAGATTTTCATTTAACTCCTACCACAACTAAGCTTCCTGAGGAAATTAAGATGAGTGCGATGATAGATGTGGTAAGAAAACCAGTACCAGTGGAGTAGATGTAAACAAAGGTGAACAGCTGAGTATTCATCATCATCAAGTGCCATGCCCGGAAATTTGTTACAAACCTGTAAGCTTTGTTTATACACAGTATCTCGCAACCTGCTCTCGTTTATTTGTCTAAATGGCGTTGGCTATTATGCTTCTCCAGAGTACACGTTCCTTCATGCAGGCCATCAGCTCAATTGGTGGATCTCCTCTCACACCATCTTATCAGACTATCCAGTATCACTTCTCTCGGTCTTTCACTGGCTCTTCTTCACTCTATTTTTCCTGTTGTTATAATATTTTCAATGCCCCCTCCTCTCATTGCATGTCCTATGAAAGTACATTGTCTCTCTCTTATTTTTTTGGCAAGACTTCTTCTATTTAGCTGAGTATTGCTTTACAAACAAACAAACAAAATCTGGAATAGAAGAACACACATAAAGCAAAAGAAAAAAAAACACAAACATTTAGCAATAATACAAGGACACTGCAGAAGATGACTATACAGAAAAGTTATATTTCTACGGTACAGCAGCTTACAGGAAAGATTCTACCCCATATTTATGCACATGAAACAAACAAATTATTAGACTATAACCGCTACTGGTAAGAAAAGCAAAGAACTGCCAGCATTTGAAACAAAGCCACAATACCATAAAGTATCATATCATATATGAACTTACGGGATATGGTGTGAGCGCCATAGCAGAATGGGAAGAACATGTGGCAACGTATAAAAATTTTTTTATTAATAAATAATTTAAAATTATTTGTTTAAACATGCCACTCCCCATCGAACAGGACATCTTTGTTTCAACATAATGTGATCAGCGTTACACATGGGCACCTTCCCTTGTCCTGCTATAGAGGGATCAATTAACTCAGATGTACAGCTGGGATGACCAGACCACCCCTGGCCAGACTCGGACGGCTGACACCGCCACGAGAAACAAATGCGCTAACCACATAACTACACAAGGATCCACAACCACCCCAACATTTTCTTTGACAGCATCCACTTACATCAATTTACCTTTGGCTGACTGGCTGAGCGCTCACTTGTGGCGCTCTCTCTTCTTGCCACAGCCGCTGGTGGTAAACTGTAGGAGCACCCTCTTGCTCATTGAATGTATCTTGTACAGCAGCCTCAATATTCCACTCATGAGCTTCAAGAATCTCTCGACAACGGTGAACCTGCGCAATTCCGGTCAAGTCCTGAAATTAAGGCTATTAAAGTAACTGCTTTGCTTCATCAATACCTACTGAGGCAAAATGAACTGAAATGACTTTCAGTGTGAGGTAAACCCTCTATCACTTCAAAAATATCACACAGTAATAAATGAGTGTCCCTGGAGCTTTGGTATCCAGACACCTGCAAACCTGTCCAACCTACTCAACCTGCGAGCACAGATCTGGCCCATGGGAGAGGAATTGAAAGAAAAGCTATGGGGCTCCCACTCAAGCCTGGAGAAGATGGTGAACTTTATTAGGGCAACAGGGATACAGATTTAGCATGACCAAACTTCCTCGAACACTGAAGAAGAAGAAGATAAGAGAGGTAAATAGTGAACTATAACTAGCTAAGTCAGTATTCACAGGAGACAGTCTAGTGTAATACTTCTTCAGGGTTTCTGAGCCATTAAGCCTCAATGCTGCAGATAAGTTCATCTCCATTTCTCTCTATTCCTAATCTTCTCTCTCCAATAGGTGGCACCAATTTCTTTTATATCCTCCTCTATGTTGTCCTTCCATCTCTGTCTTGGTCTACCCCTTGGGCTTGTTTCCCTCATCTCTTGTGCACTCATAATTTTCATTTCTCCGTTCTCATCCATTCTTTCTACATGGCCCAGCCAGCATAGTAAGTTACTGTAACACACAAGGTACAAACTTAGCAAACTGAAAGTAAGGCTTCCTCACAATCAGTGACAGAGTAGAGTGTACAGTTGGATGGCTCAGGGACAGAGTAGAGTGTACAGTTGGATGGCTCAGGGACAGAGTAGAGTGTACAGTTGGATGGCTCAGTGACAGAGCAGAGTGTACAGTTGGATGGCTCAGGGACAGAGCAGAGTGTACAGTTGGATGGCTCAGGGACAGAGTAGAGTGTACAGTTGGATGGCTCAGTGACAGAGCAGAGTGTACAGCTGGATGGCTCAGTGACAGAGTAGAGTGTACAGTTGGATGGCTCAGGGACAGAGTAGAGTGTACAGTTGGATGGCTCAGGGACAGAGTAGAGTGTACAGTTGGATGGCTCAGGGACAGAGTAGAGTGTACAGTTGGATGGCTCAGGGACAGAGTAGAGTGTACAGTTGGATGGCTCAGGGACAGAGTAGAGTGTACAGTTGGATGGCTCAGGGACAGAGCAGAGTGTACAGTTGGATGGCTCAGTGACAGAGTAGAGTGTACAGTTGGATGGCTCAGGGACAGAGTAGAGTGTACAGTTGGATGGCTCAGTGACAGAGCAGAGTGTACAGTTGGATGGCTCAGTGACAGAGTAGAGTGTACAGTTGGATGGCTGCTCATCCTACTGGAGTCTGTGGTTCAAGTTACAGTCATTCTCTATGTTTCTTTCTCTTGTATATATCTACTATTTTTCACAGATAACCACACACTCTATCACATTACAATCTTTCCACAACAAGCACTGATCTATGTATCACAACTGTGGTACAGCTTGCATATGTATCTTATATCTTATATCCTTCAGGTGCCGTTAAACGTCACATAGGGCTCGCAAGGTAGTTCGCCAATTTTTCCTGTCTTCAGCCAGTCTTTCAACCTCATCAAGGCATTTTACACCTGTTAATTTGGCCTCTCTTAACAATGTCCTCTTCAGAGTTTCACGTGGTCTGCCTCTTTTTCTTTGGCCTGTTGTGTTCCACTTGATAGCTTGTTTTGGGATTCTCTGATCATTTCTTCTCATCAAGTGACCAACATATGTCTATCTCCTTTTCCTGATCACCCATGAGACTGGTTGTTGTTCAGTCATCTGTCTTATCTCTGCATTGTTCTTGAATTCATTCCACTTGATGCCGAGTATTTTCCTCAGGCATTTGTTTTCTTGTCTATTTGTTGCATATGTATATAGAACCTTTATTCACATTTGGCACTTGAGTAGTGAAGTGGTCAATGGTTTCTCATTGGAAAGGTTCACAGTTCAACTACAAATGGAGTCGCACCAGTCAATTCAGCTGTACAAATAACCATCTGACTACTCCTATATCTGCAGAAGGAAAAGCGATCAGATTTGATATTAACAGCATCAACCTCTAGTCTGCTGATGGGTCAATAAAAGTGCCATGGGGTTACCTCTTCTTCATGTGACATGTCCTTTCCAGAACACTGTCTCTCTCATGGTCTCTATGAATGCAGTACGGTCTTACACAAGTGGACCAGTGCCTCGCAATGACACTTCAGACTTTCTGAATGTCCTGAATCCATCTGCAGCAAGGTTGTCCCTTTTCTCTTTTACTGGGCACTATGCCTACTATTATTACCAAACATCCATAATTAGTATGTACAATCTGCATTTAAAGGCTCTGTGTCCATATTTAAAGGCTCTGTCTGTGTCCATATTTAAAGGCTCTGTCTGTGTCCATATTTAAAGGCTCTGTCTGTGTCCATATTTAAAGGCTCTGTCTGTGTCCATATTTAAAGGCTCTGTCTGTGTCCATATTTAAAGGCTCTGTCTGTGTCCATATTTAAAGGCTCTGTCTGTGTCCATATTTAAAGGCTCTGTGTCCATATTTAAAGGCTCTGTCTGTGTCCATATTTAAAGGCTCTGTCTGTGTCCATATTTAAAGGCTCTGTCTGTGTCCATATTTAAAGGCTCTGTCTGTGTCCATATCATACTTAGGAAAAAGAAACTAAATATCTCTATTTTTTCAACTGATCACGCAGTTAATAAAATGCAACAGAAACAGTCAATAAAAAAAAACAGAGGAATGACAAATGTGCCTGAGAGTATTGGGTTTTTTTGTACACGAGTGGGAGAAAGCACGTAAGAATTCTGCATTGAGTACAAGAAAATCTTACTTCATTTTATATGTCCCAAATGTACTAATTTAATACTTAAATGGTCTGAAAATGTGCCCAGACTTATTTGTTAGCAGCGAAACACGGCTTCAACTGCCATATTTCCTTTTGTTTTGCTGCTCAAAGCGGGATGCCTTGTTACGTCACAATTTTTAATGCTAACTTATCTGCACTTCAGATTCATCAAGTTGTAAACATAAGCAGCCAACATATTCAGAGTCTCAGAATTCATGCAGCTTTTACATAATGAATTAATGCTTCCATCTGATTAGGCAAAGGTAGAAGAATATCTGTGTCCTACTGTTAAGGATCAAGTGATTTGATATAAGTGCATATATTTAGAGTTACTATAAATGACAAAGGTAAAATATGGATAAATTATATAAACAATGATGGCAAAATGCAGACAAATTACACAGACAATGATGCAAAATGCAGACAAATTACATAAACGATGATGGCAAAATACAAATTACATAAATGACAATGGCAAAATACAGATAACATACATTGATGATGGCAAAATACAGACACATTAGATAATTGATGAAAGCAAAATATGGGCAAATTTGATATTTTGCCATCATCATTCACGTATTTTGTCCACATTTTCCCCTCATCAGTTATATCATCATCTCATTCCATGCCGTCTCCCCACAGAAGGTTGACTGCACCGCATCTCCAATCTGTTCCGCTTCTTGTCTTTGTAGAACACTCGCCCAAGCTTGTCCCTGTCCATCTCTTGATGCTGTCCACCCATCTATGTCGCTGTCATCCTCTCGTTCTTTTCTCTTCAATCTTGCCCTCAAGAAGGGTCTTCAATACAGTATCGTGCCTCTTGACATGTCCAAAGTTATCTTAGCTGTCTTGTTTTTATGATTTTCAATATTTCTCTTTTCACTTCTAGCTGGTTTAGCATTTCACTGTTTGCTAGCATATATCTGCTAAGGGTGTTTTTCTGTCCATGGAATACACCCTACTCTTCTGTATAACCACATTTCAAGGACCTCGATTTTCTTTTCTGTTGTCTTACTCAAGGTCCAGGCTCTTACACCATAAAGGAATATTAAATATATGTGGCATTTTATGATAAGTAATCTCAGTTGTTGTGATATTTGTTTTGATGTAAAGATCTTCCTCATTCTTCTGAACGTGTTTTTTGCCAGATCTGTTCTTTTGTTAATTTCCGTTTCACATTTTCCACCCTCTGTTATCATGCGCCCCGGATACCTGAAGCTTTTTCACCTGCTCTAGTAATTCTCCATTTATTTTTATATTTACTGCTGACTTTCTTTCTTCTCTGCTGATTATCATGACAATTATGTTTCTGATATTTATTTCCAGTCTGTACTTTTGACTGTACTTTTTAAGATATCTTAATAACAACAGCTAAAGACATGGTTCCAGTAAAGAAAACACAAAAGAATGGATGGATTACAGCAGGTACACTAGAACTGATAAAACAACAAAGAGAAATGAAGACGCAATGGAAAGTGATAAACAACAACAAAGAGGAATATAAAACTTTAACAAAAGAAGTACAAAGAAACATAAGAAAAGACAAAAAACAATACATACAAGATTGTTGCGAAAGAATAGAAGAACATCAGAAGTGTGGAAGAGATAGTGAAATGTTTAAAGAAATGAAGACACTGACGAGAAATGTTACACCTAAGCTAAATGTAATTTATGATGAGATGGGGAATACCTTGACAGAGACAGAGGAAATTCTAGAAAGATGGAAGGAATATTGTAGAGGAATGTATGAAACAACTGACTGTGGAAGCAGAAATCAACAGTATGAATTATTATTGGAGGAGAAAGAACCCGAACTGACAAAAGAAGAAGTTTATGGGCAATAATGAATCTGAAAAATGGTAAATCACCAGGATGTGATGAGATAACAGCTGAATTTATTAAAGCAGGAGGGAAGGAATGTGCAACAATCTATCATGCACTATGTAAAAAGATATTTGGCCAAAAGAATGGAAAAGAACTGTATTCATACCATTGCCAAAAAAGGGTAACCTGAAATTATGCACAAACTACAGAACTGTTGCCCTGATTAGTCATGCCAGTAAAATTCTGTTAAAAATCATAATGGGTAGACTTCAAAAGAAAATAGAAGAAGAAGTCAATATGGTCTAAGCTGGTTTCAGGCAAGGAAGAGGATCAAGAGATCATATATTCAATATAAGATTAATAATAGAGAAATGCAGAGAGTTTAATGTGAATCTATATTTATCCTTTATAGACTACTCAAAGGCATTTGATTGTGTACAACACCAGAAACTTTGGGAAATAATGGAAAAAGTGGGATTTCCAACACATCTGATACAATTAACATCACTGCTGTATCTAGACCAACAAGCAGCAGTAAGAATAAATGGTGAAACAACAACTTGGTTTGACATAAAACAAGTGGTCCGTCAGGGGTGCATATTGTCACCTTACTTATTTAACTTGTATACTGAAAATATAATGAGGAATGTTAGAGAAGATGAAGACAAAGAATATTACGATGCCATAACAATTGGAGGTTATGAAATACCAGAGATTAGATATGCTGATGACACAGTATTACTGTCCACAACACAAAAAAGGAATGGAAAAACTAATTATATCAGTCCGTAAGAACAGCGAAAAGCAAAATCTCTATCTTAATACAAAGAAAACTAAATTGATGACAACTGACAAAACAAACAAGGCAGCTGAAATATGTATCAATGAAGAAAAACTGGAAGAAGTGGAGAGTTCTGAATATCTTGGATCACTACTAACTAATAATGGAGATACAATGAAGGAAATTAAAATGAGGATATCTATATCTCTTCAGAAAGTAAAACAAATAAAGAATATGTGGAGAGGAGCAGACAGAACTACAAAAATAAGATTTTTAAGGGCATGCATCTTTCCCATCGCAACATATGCCTGTGAGACCTGGACACTTAACAAAACAGCTGAGAAACACATAAATGCCTTTGAATGTAAATGCTACAGAAGAGTTCTTCAAATATCGTGGACACAAAAAAGAACAAATATATCTATACTACAAGAACTTAATACCGAAGAAGGCTGGCTAGTAAAATGGATTAAAGAGAGAAAACTTAAATATTTTGGACATATTAAACGTCATGATAATCTAGAGAAGACCATCTTGGAAGGGTACATAATGGGAAAAAGAAAGAGAGGAAGACCAAGGTGAAGATGGCTGCAAGACATCGTTGATGATCTGCAAATGGATGCATCAGCAGCAGGCCATCTTGCTCACAACTGAGAGGCCTACAGGAGTGCTGTTTGGGAGACAAAGTTCTGCAATGAACATGCAAATGAATGAATGAATGACTTTTGACTTTCTATTCACATGACTAGGTTCTGCAGGTCTGTTTGATTCTCTGCCATCAGCACGGTGTTATCCGCATATCTTAGGTTACTGCTATTCCATTTATTTTTAATCCAGGCATCACAGTAGTTTCTCTGAATACCTTCTCTGTATAAAGGTTAAACTGACATGGAGAAAGGACACATCCGTGTCCGAACCCTCTCTTTATATCAATTGGTGCTGAGTAGTTTGTGTTGGACTGCACAACTGCTGTCTGTTCCCAACACAGTTTACTTATTATTCTGATGTCTTTGCCATCAACATTAATCTCTTTCAGACATTCCATCAGCTGTTCATGCCTGACTCTGTCAAAGTCCTTTTGTGTAAATCTATAAAACATGCATAGATCTTCCATATTCTTCTCATTTATCATCCTAATGCTGAATATCGCTTCTCTTGTTCCACTGTTTCTTCCAAATCCAAACTGCTGATCACTGATTTCCATATTTATTTTACTTCTGATTCTTTCTAAAATGATTTGACATAATACCTTTGTCACATGGCTCATTAAACTGATGGCTCTAAAGTCAGTGCATTCTGCTGAGTTTGTTGTTTTTTATTTTTTTGCAGTGCTGAGAATGTATCTAACTTTTACATAATGAATTAGTGTTTGTATCTGACTGGGTAAAGATAAAAGTATATCTTTGTCCTTTGGGGCATCAGGTGATTTGATTTTAGTGCCTATATTTAGGATTAACGTAACTAATGAAGTCTGCTTGTGTACGGCAGCGCCACCCCCTGGGCAACGGCTTTGGTTGACTGGCAAAACTATGTGGAGCAATCCCTATATCCATTACTAGTATACGAAGTCTGGGACGACAAGTGAGCAGAGGAAATGCAATGATCAGTGGCTCACAGAGCAAAACAGCAAAGTGTGTGACACACATGAGGCATTTTGGGACATGTAAAGAACAATATGGCTGGCCACTGTGGAAAAGACAGGGACCTTACCATGTATAACCCAAAGACAGCTATGGATCTACCAGCAGAGGTACAAGTGATGCAGGCAAAGTATGGGCCCCTAGAGCAGAGCCTGCTGTATATACAAATAGGGAAGAGAGTTTACTTCTAAAAACTAGGGCAGGCCATAATGATGAGCTTGTCCTAAAGTCATCTAATGAGGGGGCATGGTCCAACAACAGTGCCTAAAAGCTACAGAGAAACATCTACAAATAGGAATATGGAATGTCAGAACACTACACCAAAGTGGAAAACTGGCATATCTAATTTTGGAAGCTGGCAGTATGGATTTAGACATATTAGGACCAGCTGAAACTGTATGGAAGGATGCATGGTGTATTAAGGAAGAGAACTACATATTTATCTCTTCAGGAGGAGAAGAACATCAAAGAGGCTTAGGAATACTAATAAGAAGATCACTGGGAAAATTCATATGTGGATATCAGATGCACTGCGACAGAATGATGTTATTAAAGCTAAGAGCAAAAACACTTCAACATCATATTCTTACAGATGTGTGCACCAACACAAGAACATGGAGAGGAAGAGTTAGAGGCTTACTGTGAGGAACTGCAAGAGGTTTTAAAACATGTCAAATCAACAGATATTCTGATAATAATAGGGAACATGAATGCAAAAATAGGAGAAGGAAGTTGTAAGAACATTGTAGGAAAATATGGACTCAGTAAAAGGAAATGAGTGTGGTGACATATTGATATAGCCTCGTGAAGAAGACCAGCTGATTATCTGTAACACATTTTACAAACAAACAAGAGAAGAGGAAGCTGTATATACGGAAAAGCCCTGGAGACTTAACTCTTCCCGTACCACGTATAAAAACACGGACGTTACGTTGGTACCGATGATGATGTTACATGGCCGAGCGGGTGTATTCATATAAGGGGGTACCTTTATAAAATTCATTGTAACAAACAAACTCCTTCATCAACACGTGTGTATCTCATATTAAAATAAGTGGAAATGAAAGAAGATTCCATAAATGAAGTTATTTATCATTTTAAAAAAACAAAGAATAGAAAAAAAACAACTGTTCTGAAAAGCTGGAACGATTTTTTGGCGCTAAAAATATTTTTTAGGGCTGAGCACTAAAATCAAAGTTTTACATACCTGAAATGTGCCAGAATCCAATGCAGAATGTTCATATCGGTATAGAAATATCGATAATTGAGGATGCTTTTGATATCCAATAAATCTAACAGGTCTACAGATGTGAAAAACACATTTAGTAAGCTAGGTCTAGTCGGTCAGTATGACCATTCTACCAACCAACCTCGAAAAAACTTGAACAATTTACACTCAAATCGATCCACTTCTTCATTTCCTTTCTTTTCCGGCATGACCAGATGTTAAACTAGCTACACTTTGGCCTAGAAGAGTTCTGTTTGGCTAAATGAAAAGTTGCATCGAGTTTTCAATGAAACAAATCTCAGAAGACTTAAAGGGTGGCGTGGGATTCGACGGTAAACTGCAACTGGACTTAAAGGGCGGCGCGGTACGGGAAGAGTTAAGAAGAAATCAGACTGATTTTGTAATGATCAAAGGTAGATTTAGAAATAATGTTAAGTCAGCAAAAACCTACCTAGGGGCGGACATAAACTCGGACCACAATTCAGTAGTGATGAAAATGAAAGTAAAACTAAAGAACAGTAACCAAAATAAGAAGCACAAGACACCTAAGCATTCATATTTGTTCTTCACTTCCACTGAATATTTCTGTTTTAGGTCTGTACTTCTTACGGCTGCAAAACATTTTACAGGTCATTCAGCTAGTCATTAGCATGACCCTTGTGGAACTTTGGTCTCCCTAACAGTTCTCCTGAAGGCCTCTTGGTTGTAAGCAAGATAATCTGCTGCTGATGCATCCTTTCACTGATTGTCAATGATAACTTGCAGACATTTTCACCTTGGTCTTCCTCTCTTCCTTTTTCCCATTATGTACACCTCCAAGGCCATCTTCTCTGAAATCTCATGACGTTTAATATATCCAAGATACTTTACAGGACAGATGGTATATTCATTAGCTATTATATACATATGTTATTATGTTAGTACAGTATACATCAAACTCTATGAGTTGAGTGTTTATAAACAAATGTAAGACTTTTTAATGACCTTGGTCAAGCTTACTTTACTCTAAGCATGTTGCAGAGATGGGGTAAGGGGCATTACCAAGTAAATGACTGTAAAGTGAAAAGGTCCTAATCTGGAAAAGTCTCGTTAACTTTTTCCTGTCTGATAGAGTGCTGTTAGGGAGGCAAAGTTCCGTAAGGGGCATGCAAATGAATGAATGATGGGGCAGATGGGCGCAGCATCATTATTAGTTCCATGACGCCACAGTCTAAGAAAAGCTCACTTCTTGTGTCCACTCTGGTCTGTTTAAAACACGCCACTCCCCATCATCACAGCACCGGCTAACAAGAGTTCCTAACTCAAGGGAGACTACAACAAAAATGACGTACACATTTGTTATTATCTAACCTATTATCGATATTGAAGTTTTCTTGTATCATGTTTCTGATGAAAAGTTTCAGTGTGTGACAAAATAAATGAACAAACGAAAGAATGTACTGCAATTCATGATATAAATCTACTTAAACAGTACCTGAAGCTGTAAGATTTTATCAACTTGCTCTGGAGAGAGATAGCCCTGGCGTTCCATCTCTTTTCCTGTACCGCGCACCGTTAACGTAAAAATTGACCAGGAAATCGTTCCTGAAACAAATATATAAATATTTTTTAATCAGCCTTGCTTTTATTGGAAAAAAAATCTTCACAGAGATGCTATAGTGATATAACTCCTTGTAAACGTCTTAGCTTTATTAAATCTAATTCTTTTATATTATTCTACACAACACTGTCAGTTTTTTTTTCTTGCCCAGTCTTATCACAATTAGCTAAAGAGACCAACCGTGACGTTCTGGAAAAATCTTGTATTGTCTTAGGGATCATATTACTTCGGCCTAAATGTCCTGTGATATATATACATAAAATAAACGTGCCCCATTTTATCCCATTTTGTCATTTTGATCTCAGCAGTGTCGGAAATGCCCCGCCCCACCCCCACCCACCTTTCTTTTTTTTTTTTCTTAATGGTAAATTCATTCCTTAGAGAAGCACAAGCAGGCCTGATAGACACTTTTGTAAGAAAAGTTATAAGCCTGGTCTAGTGATGACACTTTTTAATCTAAATTTAAACCTAACTTTATATATGACCTACTCTACCTACTCAGTAGACTCGCCCACTTCTCCGACCATCACATTACCTTCTTTATTACAAACAAACAAACAAACAAACAAAAACTTATCTGTCTCCGTTTATCGCTTCTTATAAGTCTGTCTATTCTCGTCAATCCTCTCCAAGTGTCCAAGTCACTTCAGTCTGTGTGTTCGTAATGGCAGTTATAAGTGGAGATTGAAATAATTTGTGGATTTCTTGGCGGGAGTGTGGGGGGGGGGGGGGTCCTAATTTTCCGTTCTTACGAAGTAGATAGCGAAGTTTGTTAATGCGCTGTTCTCTCGTGGCTAGGCGGCTCCTCGTCCTACCAGAGTCCCATGTTCAAGTCCCAGGTAATTATTTCGCAATTTTTCTTTCTCTCGCTTCTAGCTATACAGCAAACTAATAATAATAATAATAATAATTATACCCTATCCTTCCTATCAGAGAACAGATTGAGGAGAAGGAGGAGGAATAGAATGAGGGCGGTGAGTTGTATAGATGAAAATGTCAAGGTTCCAAAAAATACAATCATTTTTTTCCTTGATTTTTTGCTAATGGTCATAAATAAGAGAGAGAGAGAGAGAGAGAGAGACTCGAGGACGATGCTCTTGCTTCTGATGAGACAAAGACCCAGAGCACTGTCTGCGACATAACACGGAACACTCAGCCACCCACTTGTTACAGTTGATGGTGTGGATGAAAGGCCGTGTGTTTCACAACTAGAATGCGTGTACATGAGCTGGCAGTATCAGCATCACAGTTATCACGTGAGTGTGAAACCTGCTAGAGTTCTACAGCGGAAGGTGTTAGTGCCATTGACGATAGGTAAAAAATTTGATACATTTGCTTGATACCTTGCCAGAAGCTTACATCTTACATCCTTCCCGTGCCGCTAAACGTCACATAGGGCTCGCATGTAGTTCGCCAAGTTCTCCTGTTTTCGGCGAAATTTACAACCTCGTCAATGGGTTTTATGCCAGAAGCTAAAAACGAATAAATACATGATACAAAATACTCCAGATTGTTTCCCTTTCATATTTGATCTATTGTTGTACCATGGACAAGTATATGCTTTGGACTGGAATATTCATGTCTGACAATTTTCTGAGAATACATTAACTTAACACTGAGCCAGTGGAGGCTTCTATGGGAAAGAAACCAAGAAAATTCTCATGAATATTGATATCACTTGGAACTTACATGAACACATCTTGCATACAATGTTAATTTTTCAGTATTATATGTATATCTGGAGACATAATAGAAATAACAACTGCGGTAAAACTGGTTCTAGTAATGAAAATAAATGGGTGTATGGTTCAATTTTATAAAAAAAAAAAAATTATAGAAAAAGTGAGGAAAGTAGGTAGTACAGTATGAAGTATGGTTTGTAACTGCGGTATAATATTTAGCTTTCTGTACTATATAAACCACTTCCTTTTTTAATGGCACCAGTCAGTCAGTAATTTGCATGTCCCCTGTGAAACTTGTGGACCGGCTAGAGTAGTGGTTAGAGTATTCGTCTAGCAACCAAATGGTCGAGGGTTCGAATCCCCAGCTGAGCAGCGATTTTTTTTTTTCGGACCAATACGGCCCCGAAGTCGACCCAGCCTCGTAAATGGGTACCAGAGAAAATCTGGGAAGGAAAGGCAGCGAGGAAAGGAACTGGCAACCCTGCCTCATACGCTGATGGCACAGCATAACTAGGTTTCTAAAGCTTCATCTCCTACGGCATTTGCTATGGGACTATCTTTACCTATCTTTTGTGTGGAATTTCCCCCCCCCCCTCCCCACAGCTCTCCTGTAGGCATCTCTGTTGTAAACAAAATGCCCTGCTGCTGATGCGTCCATTCGCAGACCATTAACGATGTCTTGCAGCCATTTTCGCTTTGGTCTTCCTCTCTTTCTTTTTCTCCATTATGATGCCCTTCAAAGACAGTCTTCTCTAAATTATCATATATCATATTACATTACAATAATATATAATAATATATTATATTACAATTATCATATAGCAAAGGTAACCCTTTCATGCCTTAGAGGCACATAGGGACATGGTGTTAGTGCCCATATTTTCCTTGACCTGTCAGCACACTAGAGGGTGATATGGTCAGTATCATGCCTGCCGCTTTACCTTCCCCAACTCCAGAAGAAGTCGGGTACCCATTTCTACAGCTGGGTGACTGGGGTGCCGCCGGCCGGATTCGAACCCCCGACCTTCGCCATGAGAGACCAGTGCACTAACCACTTCGCCACTCAGACACCCAATTATCATATATATATGTCTAAAATATTTAAGTTTTCTCTGTTTAATCCTCTTCACTAGCCACCCTTCTTCAATATTAAGTTCTTGTAGTATAGATATATTTGTTCTTTTTTGTGTCCATGATATTTGAAGAACTCTTCTGTAGCATTTACATTCTAATAACACCAGAGGAGAGAGAAATCAATTCATTTTGAATCCTTTTCTCAAGATAATGTCAGGCCGATCCACTACTAAGGGTGGTCAATAATAAATGCAAATTACTTTTTTAAAAATTATTAATTTCCATATTATTTAAATTTCTTTTCAATTCATCCCTCATTTAACATTTTTGTTGCCCCCCCCAAAAAAAAAAAAAAATAAACTGCCGTCCCGTGCAAATGCACACGGTGCACCATCGGTAAAACAGACCCTGCAAGTTACAAGGCAGGCAGTCTAATTCAAAACTCTTTTAGTTTCAGTTTTAGATCGATGGTTTATTTCTAATTAACATCCTGTTGTATCTAGACCAACAGGCAGCAGTAAGAATAAATGATGAAACAACAACTTGGTTTGACATCAAACCAGGGGTCCGTCAGGGGTGTATGGTGGTGCTTACTTATTTAACTTGTATACTGAAAATATAATAAGGAATGTTAGAAAAGATGTAGACAAAGAATATTACGATGCCATAACATATGGAGGTTATGTAGTGCGATTAGATATGCGGATGACACCGTATTACTGTCCACAACACAAAAAGGAATGGAAAAACTAATTATGTCAGTCCGTAAGAACAGCGAAGAGCAAAACCTCTATCTTAATGCAAAGAAAACTAAATTGATTACAACTGACAAAACAAACAAGGCAGCTGATATATGAATAAATGAGGAAAAATTGGAAGAAATGGAGAGTTTTCAATACCTTGGATCACTGCTAACTAATAATGGAGATACAACGAGGGAAATTAAAAGGAGGACGTCTATCGCTCTTCAGAAAGTAAAACAACTAAATAATCTGTGGAGAGGAACAGACAGAACTACAAAAAATAAGATTTTTAAGGGCATGCATCTTTCCCATCTCAGCATAGGCCTGTGAGACCTGGACACTTAACAAAACAGCTGAGAAGCACATAAACGCCTCGGAATGTAAATGCTACAGAAGAGTTCTTCAAATATCATGGATACAAAAAGAATAAATATATCCATAATACAAGAACTTAATATTGAAGAATGCTTGCTAGGAAAGAGGATTAAACAAAGAAAACTTAAATATTGTGGACACATTAAACGTCATGATAATCTAGAGAAGACCGTCTTGGAAGGATACATAATAAGAAAAATAAAGAGAGGAAGACCAAGGCGAAGATGGTTGCAAGACATCGTTGATGTTCTGCAAATGGATGTATCAGCGACAAGGCATCTTGCTCACAACCGAGAGGCCCACAGAGGAGCTGTTAGAGAGGCAAAAGTTCCGCAAGGGAGGGACATGCAAATGACTGACTGAGTTTCTTTCTAGCATCAAATCTTGTGAAAAAAATTAACCAGGTATGAACACGTCTGCAGGAAAGAATATGAGAGATGGTACATCAGATTTAGGTTCTGATCAGAACTCCTCACAAAATGTTTGAAAAAAAAACTGTTTTATGCTTTAAAAAAGTATCGCTACCTAGTTTTTATGTTATTTCAGGAAATCTCACAGAAATTTAAAAAAAAAAAACTGCCGTCCCGTGCAAATGCACACGGTGCACCATCGGTAAAACAGACCCTGCAAGTTACAAGGCAGGCAGTCTAATTCAAAACTCTTTTAGTTTCAGTTTTAGATCGATGGTTTATTTCTAATTAACATCCTGCTGTATCTAGACCAACAGGCAGCAGTAAGAATAAATGGTGAAACAACAACGTGGTTTGACATCAAACCAGGGGTCCGTCAGGGGTGTATGGTGGTGCTTACTTATTTAACTTGTATACTGAAAATATAATGAGGAATGTTAGAAAAGATGTAGACAAAGAATATTACGATGCCATAACATATGGAGGTTATGTAGTGCGATTAGATATGCGGATGACACAGTATTATTGTCCGCAACACAAAAAGGAATGGAAAAACTAATTATGTCAGTCCGTAAGAACAGCGAAGAGCAAAACCTCTATCTTAATGCAAAGAAAACTAAATTGATGACAACTGACAAAACAAACAAGGTAGCTGATATATGAATAAATGAGGAAAAATTGGAAGAAATGGAGAGTTTTGAATACCTTGGATCACTGCTAACTAATAATGGAGATACAACGAGGGAAATTAAAAGGAGGACATCTATCGCTCTTCAGAAAGTAAAACAACTAAAGAATCTGTGGAAAGGAACAGACAGAACTACAAAAAATAAGATTTCTTTCCCATCTCAGCATAGGCCTGTGAGACCTGGACACTTAACAAAACAGCTGAGAAGCACATAAACGCCTCGGAATGTAAATGCTACAGAATAGTTCTTCAAATATCATGGATACAAAAAGAATAAATATATCCATAATACAAGAACTTAATATTGAAGAATGCTTGCTAGGAAAGAGGATTAAACAAAGAAAACTTAAATATTTTGGACATATTAAACGTCATGATAATCTAGAGAAGACCGTCTTGGAAGGATACATAATAAGAAAAAGAAAGAGAGGAAGACCAAGGCGAAGATGGTTGCAAGACATCGTTGATGTTCTGCAAATTGATGCATCAGCGACAAGGCATCTTGCTTACAACCGAGAGGCCTACAGAGGAGCTGTTAGAGAGGCAAAAGTTCCGCAAGGGAGGGACATGCAAATGACTGACTGAGTTTCTTTCTAGCATCAAATCTTGTGAAAAAAATTAACCAGGTATGAACACGTCTGCAGGAAAGAATATGAGAGATGGTACATCAGATTTAGGTTCTGATCAGAACTCCTCACAAAAAATGTTTGAAAAAAAAACTGTTTTATGCTAAAAAAAAAAAAAGTATCGCTACCTAGTTTTTATGTTGATATTTCAGGAAATCTCACTGAAATTTTAAAAAAAAAAACTTTGACTGTCTCAAACTTCAACAATTTCTATGCTATACTTTTCTTAAATGAGGCAAAACATGACTTCCATGGCTGTGTTATATTATAAATAGCACGATGTTTTCAGTAATAAAATGAACATTTTAATCTTCAATAGTCTCTAGGCACGTTCGTCAAAACAGAGATTTAATGAAAAGCAAAGCACGCAGCCAGCCAGCGTCATAAAAGGCGTATTTTTATGGTAAATACGGGGGTTCTTAACATTTTTTAGGAATACAGACCATCTACAGATTACCCAAAATATTCCCATAACTCCTTCGCAGTGGCGAAGGATTGGACCAGACAGAGTTAAGCCTAGGAGCGTGTAAGGATTAGACCAGATAGAGTTAAGCCTAGGAGCCTGTAAGGATTAGACCAGATAGAGTTAAGCCTAGGAGCCTGTAAGGATTAGACCAGATAGAGTTAAGCCTAGGAGCCTGTAAGGATTAGACCAGACAGAGTTAAGCCTAGGAGCCTGTAAGGATTGGTCCAGACAGAGTTAAGCCTAGGAGCGTGTAAGGATTAGACCAGATAGAATTAAGCCTAGAAGCGTGTAAGGATTAGACCAGATAGAATTAAGCCTAGAAGCGTGTAAGGATTAGACCAGACAGAGTTAAGCCTAGGAGCCTGTAAGGATTAGACCAGACAGAGTTAAGCCTAGGAGCGTGTAAGGATTAGACCAGACAGAGTTAAGCCTAGGAGCGTGTAAGGATTGGTCCAGACAGAGTTAAGCCTAGGAGCGTGTAAGGATTAGACCAGACAGAGTTAAGCCTAGGAGCGTGTAAGGATTAGATGACTCGGCATCAAGAAAAAAAAATCCTTTACAGATACGGATTAATGTTAAAGAGCAAAATAGGTCGGAGAGATCTAGGCGCTTTATAAGGTAGATTAGCACTGGGGGGCCTGTATATTTCTGAACTATTCTTTTGCTGGACTGTCAAGATGATGATGATGTTCATCATCATCATCAACAACAACAACAATAACAACAACAGTAACAGCTCGATTTTATTTCACACGTGGATACCTAAGAACAGAACAAATGAAAGAAAAGCATCAGCATTTGATATTTATTTACAGAGGGAAAAAAGACAAATCACAAACACACAAGGTAGCTACAGTTAATGGCATATATGCTGCTTCATCTGTGCAACAAAAACAAAAACAAACAAAAAAACACGGAATCTCATACTTCCATTATTTGGGAGTCATGCATACCATTGCTTAAGAACCGCTGGTGTAGATGTGTTAGCGACGCTCTGTATTGAGCGAGCTTTCTGAATGCGATCAATCAATTCGTTACCGCTAGTGTCGGCTTTCTTTATAGTATTCTTCAATATACCGTGCTGTGCTAACATAGAGCTGCCCCCTTTAGTCGACGAAATATCGTTTACCCCAGGTCTTTTGATGTTATAAATAGCTGATCACGCTTAAAGGGATAGATAGATAGATAGATAGATAGATAGATAGATAGATAGATAGATAGATAGATAGATAGATGGATAGATGGATAGATGGATGGATGGATGGATAGATAGATAGATAGATAGAGATAGATAGATAGATAGATAGATAGATAGATAGATAGATAGATAGATAGATAGATAGATAGATAGATAGATAGAGCAAATGTATTCAAATAATAATGTTATTTTCCCCTATGTGTTTGACAATAGAAAAGTCGGTGTAATATGTGGATTTTCAATTATCATTTCAGTAATCATCATCATCATCATAATCATCATCATCATCATAATCATCATCATCAATATAGACACGCAGAGGTGGAGAGTACGCAGAAAAAAAAAAAAAAAAAACGAAATTATAGAGTAAGAAAGAGATATTATAGAAATTATAGTGTAATTCTAGAAAAATTAAAGAGCAAACAGAGATAGGAAAGCATAAGAGAAAGACTAGACTCCAGATGACGACACGAAAGGCAGAAGCTTTCACTAGCACGGCAACCAGGTATCTCATAGACTAAAACGACTGGTAAAGAAAAAACAAGTTGTAAATAGGCCGTGTAAACACATGAACTGTTATCACTCGCAAACATGGCGGCAGAGATTGCATGTAGTTTGCTGGTTTACTATGATACTGACAGTTGTTACAGTAACAGTGTGTTAAAAAATAATAAACGTAGCGTAACAAGTGTAATAGGTGGATCGGCCACACGCTGAGGAAACCCCGACATCAGCATTGTAAGACATTTACTAACGTGGAATCCTCAGGGAAATAGAAATCGAGGAAGACCTAGAACTACTTGGAGATTGGGAATTTATGAAAGTGCTCAGAGACAAGGGACCATACATGGAGGGAAGTAGAGAACAAATCCAAGAATAGGGATGACTGGAGAGCCTTTTCCCGGGGCTCTGCTCCCAAAAATTATATATCCTATAACAATTGGAGGTTATGAAATACCACAGATTAGATATGCTGATGACACAGTATTACTGTCCACAACACAAAAAAGGAATAGAAAAACTAATTATGTCAATCTGTAAGAATATTGAAGACCAAAACCTCTGTCTTAATACGAAGAAAACTAAATTGATTACAACTGACAAAACAAATAAGGCAGCAGAAATATTTATCAATGAGGAAAAATTGGAAGAAGTGGAGAGTTTTGAATATCTTGGATCACTACTAACTAATAATGGAGATAGAACGAGGGAAATTAAAAGGAGGACATCTATCGCTCTTCAGAAAGTAAAACAACTAAAGAATCTGTGAAGAGGAACAGACAGAACTACAAAAAATAAGATTTTTAAGGGCATGCATCTTTCCCATCGCAACATATGCCTGTGAGACCTGGACACTTAACAAAACAGCTGAGAAACACATAAATACCTTTGAATGTAAATGCTACAGAATATTCTTCAAATATCATGGATAAAAAAAAAAGAATAAATATATCCACACTACAAGAATTTAATACTGAGGATTAAACAAAGAAAACTTAAATATTGTGGACACATTAAACGTCATGATAATCTAGAGAAGACCGTCTTGGAAGGGTATATAATAGGAAAAATAAAGAGAAGAAGACCAAGGCGAAGACGACTGCAAAACATCGTTGATGTTCTGCAAATGGATGCATCAGCGACAAGGCATCTTGCTTACAACCGAGAGGGCCACAGAGGAGCTGTTAGGGAGACAAAAATTCCACAAGGGACATGCAAATGAATGAATGCTCCTAAGACAATGAAAGGCGATGATGATGATGATGATGATGCTGATGATTAACTCTAATAATATTAGTAGCAGTAGCACTGCTTGCTAGCACAAAAACGTTTCATATCAAACAGCTACACCTATCAAAGCACTGAGGCCTTTCACATTAAATTTAATGTATGTTACAACTTTATAACACATCGATTAGTTAAAACCCATGAAACTGGTATATCTGTCGACCCTGCTATGACATTCAAGAGTTGTCATAGAAAATGATTAAAACATTGCAAACTTTTATATTTCAGAGTGAAGCAGTCTAAAGTAGCACATTTTTAAATAACTCGTTAAAAAAAATAGAGAATAACTTACTTTCAATTTCTTTCTATTAAAATTCAGAAAAATGTATCCCTGCAGATCATAGAAATTAACTCAAGGGTTAAAGTATAAACAACGGATTTGCGTCTGAAAACAAGATGAGTATGAGCTACGAAATAAAATGTGTTACATATTAACTAACAAAATGTTTAATGTTTTTAGCAACAAATAAGAAATAACATTTTGTTGGCAGAAATGCAGATGAAGCCACTGACAGCAATTATTGAAGAAAGACGCTGGCGATGGTTGGGACGTGTGCTCCGAATGACTGACAACTCACTACCAAAAATAGCACTAAGATGGACACCACAGGGGAACAGAAGTAAGGGTAGACCAAAAGAGACAGGGAGAAGAACAACAGAAAGGATGCTGAGCAATAATCTGGGCAAGAGCAGAAAAAAAGGCGAAAGACAGGAATTTGTGGAAAACCCTTGCGGAAGCCCCATGTGCCCTGGGCACTTAAGGTTCAGAGAGAGAGAGAGAGAGAGAGAGAGAGAGAGAGAGTAAGGCAACCATATAATTCTTTACGCCCCAGAAAGATTCTGAAAGTATTAAACTAAAGATCATCAGTAACAGTAACAGATACACACACTCACAGCGGACAAAGAAGTATGCGCTAGAAATGTACAGTTTTAGGCATTTCGAAATCACGTGCCTTAATTCCTAGGTCTTCAGTGTATGCGAGAAATGGAAGAACGTTGCGTGACGCTGCTCTGGAACAATTTTAAAAGTTACTATAATTCAGATAATGCATCTAAAGTAGGAAAGAGCCATTAGACACATTGTATCAGAGCGTGTTAGAGGTGTGTTCATCTAGTGATATTGCTATTTATTATTAATATTTTATTTATATCAATTTTTATTGATAGGAATGCGTTATTAATAAGGCATTAAACTGTTCGACTATCTATCTATCTATCTATCTATCTATCTATCTATCTATCTATCTATCTATCTATCTATCTATCTATCTATCTATCTATCTATCTATCTATCTATCTATCTATCCTTTCATCATATTATCCTGAAACAAGCACACAGACACCTTCTCTCTCTCTCTCTCTCTCTCTCTCTCGCTATTCTTCCATCATATTACCTCAACACAGTGTCTCTCCTCTCTCTCTCTCTCTCTCTCTCTCTCTGTACATTCTCAAAAGTAAATATTTGAATGCGCCTATAAGCGTATATTAATTCTCCATTCGGCTTCATAAAATGATTTCATTGAAATGCTAAAGTTATGTTTAAAGACCTAGCCGGCCTCTCTTCGCGACCAGCAATTATTAAGAAAAGAGCCCGTAAACTTTACACTGTTGCTTACAGCGACGCGGCTCCAGCCCAGGTTCCTAGGGGCCCGACGAAAGAAGCAGGTATAAGTCAACAAAGATCATTCAAGACTCCCAAAAAAAAAAAAAAGGGGGGGCTAAACGCCCGTTAGAAACAGAGACCACTTTTCGAAAAGTGGTCACTTGCACCGAATATATCTTCGCTGGCAGTTTATTCATGGTCGATATTCTAAACAGGGCGGTGTGCGTTAGTAACGATTTTGGATTGTTTGTTTCCCTTCCCGTCTCCACACTTACCTATGTCAGTACGTGCTCGGCCATGTAGAAAACTGTGTCGAATATAGGAGAAAGGGCTCACGTTTACACTGATCTGATATCTAGGTGGATGTAATGAGAGCCACATTGTTTGAAGTAAAATCCGTCTGTTAGAAATTATGTGACTGAAATCAAGAATTTCTTCAGACACTGGCATATGTAGAAGGAGAAATATCATCTAGAGGCACGGGTATTCTGTTGTAGTGGCTTCGTGTTCCCTTCTCGAGAAGTGAAGAAATAAGCAGAATGAATTACACAGAGTGAGTATAGTTTGCTATTTCCTTTAACAGTTTGTGGTACTTCTATATCATGTCTCTATGCCTCGTAATCTGTCTATCTATCTATCTATCTATCTATCTATCTATCTATCTATCTATCTATCTATCTATCTATCTATCTATCTATCTATCTATCTATCTATCTACCCACCCATCCACCGATCCGTCTGTCTGTCTTATCTACCTGTAATTACTTTCTGCGATTTTATATTAACTGACATTAAAGCTCTATTTTCAGTCTTCATTAGCTCATCGTACTGTGTTAAACTCAGTAAAGAATCACCGATTTCATATCGAGTTTCATATAGAGAGAGCATTTACCTTTCTACTTCTCTTCTGCAATAAACTTTTAATTACAGTTATTATAATGAATTTCTTAACATTAAGTATTATAAATAGGCCGATGGTTTTTATACGATTTTTTTAAGTGTTCGTTTTACCAGGATCTTTTAAACTGAACTTTAACAGTTAAGTAGAAATTATTTATGTCAAAATATTTCTTGATAATGGCTTATTTTAATGTAAAATATCAGCCTTGACCCCACCTAATTAAACCAAAAAAAAACGTGTTTGATAAAGGATTTGTGTTCGTTTGTGAAATTTTTTTTCACGTGTGTTTCTTAACTTTAACACATGTTTTACTTTGATACGTTCTGATTCTGTAACATTCTATTTTATTTCTAATTCCCCATTTGCCAATCGTGACTATTTACTCCACGAACAACAGCGAAACAGCCTATGGGAACACACCCACGCTGGATTCACTTCATGCGTACAGAGACTTCAGGTTGAAGAGCGCCAATGTTGAGCCTCCTGCATATGCTTACAAGCACGAGATCCCTGAATACAGGACCCTACCACCCAGTAGTTACAAGCCTCCACAAGTCGCCCTTCCGAAGAACACTGTAAATGGTCGCAAAATAAAGCCAAATTACAGTAACTTCAATGCACCTGACTACCCTGACTTTTACCCTATATACGGACCTCAGGGGTACAAGCCTATTCGCTCGCCTAGGAAAACTAATGATGAAAGGCCTAAGTACTGGGGGACGCCCGAGGAGGAGAATGCGCCAAGGGAGAGGCCGGAGAACAGAGGGAAGCAGCTGAAGGAGATACCAGAGAACAAGAAGGAGCCGAGGAATGTTTATAGCAACGAGCCAGACACTACTGACAGGTAAATGCCATAATTATTTCCTTGAAACTATTTTGCACCTGTCTCTTCTCGTTACACACAAATGAAAATGATGTATGTACGAGAGATGAAGGAAACAAGACCAGTCAGGTAGATAACATAGAAAATGATATAAAGGAAACTAGTGTCAGCAGCTGGTGAGAGAAGATTAGGAATAGAGAGGAATGGAGGCGAACCTAATCTGTAGCATGAGCCTTAATGGCTCGGAAAGCTTAATGAGAAGAAGAAGAAGTCTTCGTTACACAATGTGTTAAAGAATCTCATTTGTTATTTGATCTTACAGCACAGTTTTAAATAACAATAACAATCCCAAAAAGCCAGAACAACAGGAAACAAAGAACAGGAAACCTATCACGGCATAGAGGGGTGAGGGCCGTCCTCTGTTGGTGTTTACACTTTTCTTGTTCTGACGACAAACTAGAAGGGGGCGGGGTTCAGCACCACATCTGGCCGCCTTTCCTACCCTATATCCAGAAGGAGTGGAAGGTGAAGGCGCCCGATAAGATACTCAGCGACCCATAGCTGACACCGTCAGGATTAGTGACCCATAGCTAACCAAGACCCTGTCCCATCTCTCCATGGTACCCCCAGTAACAGGCATAGCCTGGCTAACGGGGCAGGGATTGCCATAGTCCCCATGGTGGTGGAGTCTACCAAAGAAGCATTGCACACCCTACCTGCTTTTTAGCTGTACTCCAGGACTGGAAAGATAGCCGCCATAACCCCGCTCTCACGCCGATACGATGCTGTGCCCCAACATCTTCACAGCATCGGCTGCAAAGAACGCCAGCTCGCAGCTACAGGGTGATAGAAGACAAGACAAGACAATCCAGAAGGAGCAGGTACCTTTTTTTTAATACAACTGGGTAACTGGAGGCGTTTCGGGGCAGGATCTGATCCATCAGTAGCTCACTCGCTACTATGCCACTTAGCCCAGCTTATTCCGGAAGCTAAAGCATTAATCCACTTCATTCGATCATTGAGACTGCTGAGTAATTATATAATGTGAGATAATTCATTATGAAAGTAATTATATAGTGCTGAAAGATAGCTCAGTATGAAAGTAATTATATAATGCTGGAGGATAGCTAATTATGATAGTAATTATATAAATCTGAAGGATCTGACGAACATTCGAAAATTCATTTCCTATGTCTGTTTTTCAAATATGTAAATTTACTAAATTATCACATTGCCTGATTATGAATAATGTTGTTTTCCATACTGTAGGGTGATTGGTGCAGAGTTTCTGCTAGCGTCATTATCTCATTTCCTTGTCTCCTTCGGGCGTATGAGTAGCGAAGTGACTTGTGCATTTGTCTCTCATTGCGCAGATCTGTTTGTTTGTTTGTTTGTTTGTTTAGATACAGACCAGAGAGGGGGCCATACGACCCTGCTGTGTCTATTATGGACTGCCCTTGGGAGTTGGGAGAACAAAGGCAGTCATGCGGGACATCAGCCATACCACCCTCCCTCTTTCTTACTGGAAAAAGAGATTAAGGGCGCTAATACCATGAGACAGTCGCCAGGCTTCAACACCATGAGGCAGTCATCAATCCCCAACACCATGAGACGGTCTTAAATCCCTAATACCATGAGGCAGTCATCAATCCCCAACACCATGAGGCGGTCTTAAATCCCTAATACCATGAGGCAGTCATCAATCCCCAACACCATGAGGCGGTTTTCAATCCCTAATACCATGAGCAAGTCACCAATCCCCAACACCATGAGACAGTCATCAGTTCCCAACACCATCTAAGCAATAGTCTCATGGTAACCGAGTGAGTGCCAATTGAGGAAGTAGAGGGCTTCACATATTTAGGCAGCATAGTGGATAAATATGGGGGAACGGAAAAAGATGTTAAAACTAGATTAACCAAGACCAGGACAGTATTTATGCAACTTAACAAAATATGGTCATCTAAGAACAACAAAACAAGAACCAAACGTAGGCTTTTCAGTACAAACGTAAAGACTGTCCTGCTTTATGATTTGGAGACAAGGGTTATGGCCAAGACAATACATCAGAGGATACAAACATTCATGAACTGCTGCTTGAGGAGGATTTTAAACATTAAATGGCAAGACAAGATCAGGAACGAGGAGGTCTGGGAAAGGGCAGGGCAAGAACCTATGAACCTACAAATCGTGTCTAGGAAATGGAGGCGGATTGGCCACACTCAGAGAAAACCCGACGCCAACATAGCAAGACAGGCACTTGACATGGAATCCTCAAGGAAACAGAAAACTAGGAAGACCTAGACTTACTTGGAGAAGAGAAATTATGACAGTGCTCAGAGACAAGGGATGCACATGGAAGGAAGCAGAGAATAATTCCAAGAACAAGGATGACTGGAGAGCCTTTATCCGTGGCCTATGTTCTCAAGGGAGTGAAAGACGAGGATGATGATGATGATGATGATGATGTCAAACTACTTTAGGAAAGAGCCAAAATAATAAGACAGAAGAAAGAAACAACGATTTCAGATTACTGACCGAATATTTTTCTTTCTCAAAATGCCAAGAAACATTTTCAGCTGCGTGAGAAAAGAAACGGCAGATGGAGGAGGGCTTATAATTACCTGAAGAAGAGAAATTATGAAAGTGCTCGGAGACAAAGGATACACATGGAGGGATGTAGAGAACAAATGCAAGAAACAGAAATTACTGGAAAGCCTTTAGCCGTTATCTATGCTCCCAAGGGAGTGACGGGCAATGATGATGATGAAGAAGAAGAAAAAGAAGAAAAGACGACAGAAATATGAATACTGTATTTGGACAGTAAGGGGACTGAACTACCAGCAAACAGCGACGAACTTGGGAAAGATTTCAGATCCGTTATGTCCCTTGATTCCTTTCATTATCAAACATTTTCCTCAATTCGTTCACTTTCATTCACCTTTTTCCATTTGAATGAATGGATTCTACCTATTTGGCCAAAAAGTAATGAAGATCACTAGGAAAAATAGTCTTCACCATCTTCGTTGCATCGACCTTGGCGATGTCCTACCCCAGTCTTTTCTTCTTTTCCCAGTGGCACCAAAGCATTAGTTTTCATATCTTATTTCAACAAAGAATTCCCTGATATTTTGCAACATCGGATATGCTTTTGGAAAAATAAAGAAATAAATAAACAGAAATAGAGGATGAATGGCGAGTTTTGTATAATTATACAGTATATCCAGTTTATGGATGCATCAGCAGCAGGCCTTCTTGCTGACAACCGAGAGGCCTACAGGAGAGCTGTTAGGGAGGCAAAGTTCCGCAAGGGACATGCAAATGAATGAATGAATGAATCCAGTTTGACGTTTGATCTACTGCCAGGGTCATACAGGAGTCAAAGGCAATGAGAGAGCGGACAAGCTTGCAGACACGGCATCAATTCAGTGTGCCCTAAGAAAGGGCAAGGAGGAGATTGCAAGAGCCACCTTGAGTAGATTGCGTGTGGAGGACGATATCGGGCTGATTGACAACAATCACATCAGGAGGATGATCAAACTTGGGGAGGAGAGGGGGAGTGGGCTTTTTTTCTGGATGAAGTGGTTTGGCGCGCGTTACCCACAACCAGTGCGTGGCTGGCCCCATCAGCAGGTCAAGCTTCGGTGTCTGTTGGAATGGAAGGCGGAGCACATATGGGAATGCCCGGGGTGCAGTGATGCCAGTCTCTGGTTACAGTTAGTTAGTTACAGTTGCAGTTTTGTATATTGGAGCAGTACACATTGAATTAGAGAGATCATGACAAGCATTAAAAAAAACAGATAAACTATAAAAGATAAATTATGCCTCCCGACCACGACACATGATGATACTTTAACTATTCCATGACAAAATTTAGTGGTACAGGGCAGTGATTCTCAAAATGTTTACATCCAAGGATCTATTATTTCCAACATCGAGGCCCGCCATCTTATATTAATATGGCAATGCCTTAGATCTTTCATTACTTTTGTTATACACATCCGCGGACCACCTGATAACCCTCCTGAGATCTCCTGTGATCCATGGACCACAGTTTGGGAACTACTGGTTTAAAATACAGAAATGTGCTACCAGTCCCGAGAAGGTAGTTTCTAGAAGTTAGAGCCTTGGAATATAATATTTATCTTTTTTTTTTTTTTTTTGGGGGGGGGGGGTCATAGACACAATAGCAAGAGCCAGAGCTACTTAAAACCAGTGTACAAAGTCCAGTCTCTTTCATGAGACAGATTATCACTTTAACCCTTGTGGAGCGTGTAGGGTAGACGTATGGGGCTCGTGGAAAGTCATTAGAAATACTACAGCAGGAGGAAAGATTTCACAGTACAACTAAGTGAGATTGTAAACATATGACACACATAACCTTATATCAGATTAAAGCTTTTAACCTCGTTTTCTTCTGCTTCGTTTTCGTAACAGAGCCCAATATAAAGTGTTCGACCAATGAAGTCTTAAGAATTAATACATGTGATTCGTTAGGTATATTATCACTTATCTTTACTAAATGTTTAACTGGAAAAAAAAATCAACAAAATCGAATAAAAATAACATTTTATTTCTTACATGTTTCCACGTACAAGCAGAATGTTGTTTCCACGTACAAGCAGAATGTTGTTTCCACGTACAAGAAGAATGTTGTTTCCACGTACAAGAAGAATGTTGTTTCCACGTACAAGAAGAATGTTGTTTCCACGTACAAGCAGAATGTTGTTTCCACGTACAAGAAGAATGTTGTTTCCACGTACAAGAAGAATGTTGTTTCCACGTACAAGAAGAATGTTGTTTCCACGTACAAGAAGAATGTTGTTTCCACGTGCAAGAAGAATGTTGTTTCCACGTACAAGAAGAATGTTGTTTCCACGTACAAGAAGAATGTTGTTTCCACGTACAAGAAGAATGTTGTTTCCACGTACAAGCAGAATGTTGTTTCCACGTACAAGAAGAATGTTGTTTCCACGTACAAGCAGAATGTTGTTAAAGTGCAGCTCGGGGACTATGAGAGACTTGCAACAGTGTCTTCAACTTATTCTTCATCATTTCGGCTGATTGACTGTGCTGGGTTTCGACCAGAAGAAATTCAAAGTGCCCTGCAGATTCTGGACACTCTTGTAGAAATGTAATGGATTCTATAGAACGTGTACTCCAACGGAGTTTGATGCATGCAGACCTTAGCAAGTAGACATATTCGCAGGCTCTCAAGGACTAGACATGAGACAAATGATATTTGACCGTCACGATGTGGCTGTTATACTTCTGTTTTGGTTTGGGGGTGGGGGTGGTGGGGGGTGGTGAGGTGAGGTGAGGTGAAGACGCTGTACGATCCTGCAGTCAGCGACCTATAGCTGACATGCTAGTGTCAGTACTGGCGAACCTTAGCTGAGCAAGACACTGCCCTGTCACTCTGTTGATGTCTCCAGCAGCAAGTTTAGCCTGGCTAGTGGTGGGGGGAGGGGGGAAGTGGGTCGTCGTGGAACCTGGTACAGAAGCACTGCACATTCCTTCCTCTCCCCCCCCCCCGCTTTTTATCTCCACTCAAGCGGTTATAGCCTCTATAATCACGATGTTGTGCCTCAAAATCTTCACTGCATGGGCTGCAAAGAAAAATCAGCTCGCATTTCCAGGGAAATAGAAGGAAAAAAAGTTTCCATAAATGACAAATGAAACGATATTATCATATGTAAGCTGTTTTTTTTTCAAGCACAGAATGTTTCATTTATGTAACTGTGTTTAATATATTAAAATTTATGACATTTATGTATATTAACTTTACTACTGTTGTAAACAGACGCAAAGAACCGCCAAGAGAGAAGGACGTCAGAATAGATCCAGAAAGACCAGTGAGAGAGGGCGGCAAGCCACAAGCAGTAGTTTCTGACCCATATCAGTCAAATCTGAAGAAAAGAAGAGAACCAGAAAGAGACAAAGAGAACCAACCGCCGCCAAGAGAAGAGCGAAGGGAGACCAGAAACCAAGAGAAAGACAACTACTTAGACCAAAGGAGTAAGGAAAAGCCAATAAGTAAAAACGAAGACAAGCGCCCACTAATATCTGAGCCCTACCAGTCCCAGCTGAGGCAGAAGGAGGACCCAGTCAAAAATAAGCCACAGGAAGAGAGAAAACCGCCTCCGAGAGAGGAGAGGCAAGAGCCCATCAGGGAAGTGCAAGATGATAAATATCCTCCTAGAGAAAAGGAAACACCGGTGAGAAAGGGTGACGGAATGGAACCCATTATAACTGATCCCTACCAGTCTCAGCTAAGGAAGAAACAAGATCCCTTAAGAGAGCAGAGAACAGAAGAGGCGAAACCAGCGCCAAAAGTCCAGAAGAAAGACGACGCGGACAAAGAGAACCTACCTCCAAGGGAGAAGGAAAACCCAGTAAGAAAAGACGACACAAAACTGGATCCCGTTATTACCGAAGCCTATCAGTCCAAACTTCAGAAGAAACAAGAGCCAAGCAAGGATAAGCCAAAGGAGGAGGCCAAGCCAAGAGAAGACGTGAAGCAGGTGAAGACACAGGTCAAAGAAGAAACACCTCGAGAACAGGAGAAGGCAGTGAGAAAGGAAGACACAAAGGAACCAATTATTCTCCACCCGTACCAGTCAAATCTGAAGACTAAGACAATTCCTAGAGATCAGAAGAAAGAACAGCAGATGACGCCACAGAAGGAGGAAGTCAAAGTACATAAAGAACCAGAGAGAAAGGAGACCAAGGAAGAGGATTACCTTCCTCGGAGAGATCCAGAAACGCCAAGGAGAAAAGACGACAGAAGGGAACCGATTATCGCGCAACTTTACACGAGCAAGCTGAGGAAGAAGTCAGACCCAAAGAAAACTAAGAGAAAGGAAGAGCCAAAAGTCCAGCAACAGGAAGAAAAAGTTGTGACGTACGAAGCTCCGGTACAAAAGAAAGAAGAGAAACGAGTAGAAACATACATGACATATATCGTCGAAGATAAAGTTGTTATCTACCAGGAAGAAGACAAAAAGGATACGACGAAGGAAAAGAAAAAGGATAGCTCGTCATCATCATCATCATCATCGTCTTCATCATCGTCGTCGTCGTCGTCATCGAGCGACTCTGAAAGTGAAGACGGAAAGAAAAGAAAGAAAACTAAACCAGGAGTCGACAAGAAAAAGAAGAAAAAGAAGAAGGCCGACGTACAGAAGGAAACCGACTACGAGAAAAGGAGAAGACTTTTATTGCTCAGACAAGAGAAAAACAACAAAAGGGTAAGAAACTACAAACATTAAAACAACATAATCTCCCAAACGCCATGTTAGATAACATTTTGTTTTAATTAATGGCCTGAGTGTTGCTTGTTTACACAGTATAACTTCCATTCAACATTCCGTTCTAGGACCAGTGTGAAATCTAGAAAGATTTCAAGTAAAGCTTCTCTCTCTTAGCATCTTCTCTCCCTTAGCACCTTCTTTCCCTTAGAACCTTCTCTCCTTTAGCAGCTTAGTACCTTTTCTTCCTTAGTAGCTTAGCACCTTCTCTTCCTTAGCACCCTCTCCCTTTGCAGCTTAGCACCTTCTCTCCCTTAACAGCTTCTCTTCCTTAGCAGTTTAACACTTTCTCTCCCTTAGCAGCTTAGTACCTTCTTTGTCTAGCAGCTCAGCACCTTCTCTCCCTTAGCACCTTCTCTTTCTTTGCACTTTCTCTCCCTTAGTGGCCTCTTTCACTTACTACCTTCTCTCCCTTAGCAGCTTAGCACCTTTTCTCCGTTAGCACCTTCTCTCCGTTAGTAACTTAGCACCTTCTCTTCCTTAGCACCTTCTCTCTTTTAGCAGTATCTCTCTTTTAGCACTTTATCTCCCTTACCACCTTCTCTCTCTCTCTCTCTCTCTCTCTCTCTCTCTTTGCACCTTATCTCCCTTAGCATTTTCTCTCACTTAGCAGCTTCTCTCCTTTAGCACTTTATCTTCCTTAGCACCTTCTCTCTCTCTCTCTCTCTTCTCTCTTCTCTCTCTCTCTCTCTCTGCATCTTCTCTCCCTTAGCAGCTTCTCTCCTTTAGCAGCTTCTCTACTTTAGTATCTTCTCTCCCTTAGCACTTTCTCTCCTTTAGCACTTTATCTCCCTTAGCATCTTCTCTTCCTTAGCAGCTTAGCACCTTCTCTCTCTTAGCAGCTCAGCACCTTCTCTTCCTTACCACTTTCTCTCCCTTTGCACCTTCTCTCTTTTAGCACCTTCTCTACCTTAGCACCTTCTCTACCTTAGCACCTTCTCTCCCTTAGCAGCTTCTTTCCCTTAGCACCTTCTCTCCCTTAGCAGCTAGCACCTTCTCTCCCAAAGCACCCTCTCTCTTAGCAGCTTAGCACCTTCTCTTCCTTAGCAGCTCATCACCTTCTCATATATTAAGATACCTTGTCTTTACTGGCTAATAAAATAGGACATAAAATTAACAAGGAAAAAACAAAAACAAAAAACAATGAAACTTCTAACTAATCACGAATAAACATATACGTAGAAGGGACAGCTGTTGAAGAAGTAAAACAACTTGCATACCTCGACAGCTACATAGACCAGGATGGTGACACCAGACAGAAAGTTAAAATTAGAATTGCAAAAACAGCATTGACCTTCAAGAATATTTAGAACATATGTCATTCAAAAGTTATATGCACAAAAACCAAGTTAAGACTATTCTATTCAAATGTAATATCCACCCTCATTTATGCATGTGAAAACTGGAAATCAACTAAAAAAAAATAGACAACAAATTAGACTCTTTTGTAAACAAATGCCTGAGGAAAATACTCGGTATAGAGTGGAACGAACTCAAGAACAACGTAGAGATAAGGCAGATGAGCAAACAATAACTTATCTCATGGGTGATAAGGAAAAGATGGACATATGTCGGTCCCGTGATGAGAAGAAACAGTCAGAGAATCCCAAAAGAACAAACTATCAAGTGGAACACAACAGGCCGAAGAAAAAAACAGGTCGACCACTTTTAGCTCTAAGGAGGACATTGTTAAGAGAGGCCAGTTTAGTGGGCATAACATCCTTTGGTGAGGTTGAAAAGCTCGCAGGAAACAGGAAAGCCTGGCGAACTACCACGCGAGCCCTATGTGACGTTTAACGGCACGGGAAGGATGTAAGATGATTATATATATATATATACTCGAGCGTGAGTCAAACGTGAAATGTGACTTTATTATTTTTAATATATTTTTAATTTGAATTGATTGTACAAACATGACTGGAAACTCTTTAACACACTTCAACATTGTCCTCTCAACGTTCAGTGCATGTCTGCCACCGCTTCACTAATTTCTGGATATCTTAGAGGAAAAAGATCTACTGACTAACCAAGTAGCCAACTCTGCACTGTCTCTGTGATCTCTTCGCTCGTACTGACCTTCTTCCTACCAAGTGCTTCCTTTAATGATTCAGACACATGATAACAACGTGGTGCGAGGTCGGATGAACATGCAGGATCTTTCAGCTTAAGAAGAGTTTCACAAACATCCTCGCGAGTTCTTTCAGATCTGGAGTAAGCTGTACTGACATCTATCTGAAGGAGAATTGTCGGTACTGCAGCACTTCATGACAAATGTTCAGTTCTTTAGCCAGTTTATAGATTGTTACACGCTCGTTTTCCCGTATCAATTGGTTCCACTTCAGCATTAGCGTCAGGCCTATTTTCTATGTGAAGCCGACTAAGTGAGTCGCATCCGCCAATTTGTAATCTTCCAAATGTATTCATATACCTGTTGAAGCAACATACAATGTCCCCATACTGCCTCTTCATTCTGCAATGAATGTCTGCAAGTTTCTCACCTTTCACTGCCCAAGAAACGAATAACTTAAAACTTGTTCTTCTCCATGCATGCTTCCAAGGGAGTGGCCATCTTTGATCTAGTCTCTGACGTCATATTTTCAAACTGGCCGACTACTTGCTCACACACACACTCACACACACACAGCTAGAGATGGACGACAAAACATATTTGTACTAGAACTATCTACAACTCGATTTAGATTGTTTAGAGCAAAACTAAGATTGCCTTTTGTCTCGTTCTTGTGTGTACCTAATGCTTATTTACGCTGATTTGATCCCTAGGACCGACAAAGGCCCGTAGTAACGGAGGAGGAAAAGTTGTATCGTAGAAGGCGCGTTCCTGGAAGAGACCCCAGAACTGTTAGGGCGAAATACTACGAGCAAGCAGGTTAGTCACTTTATGAGGATACTAGCTGTAACCCCTCACAACTATGATGAGAGGGAAAAAAATAACTATGATTTTTTTTATAGATAAAACCCACTAGCTTCATTGAGCTCATAAATTTCCTTAAAAATATAAAAAAAAGGAGTAATTTAAAATATTCCATTATTAATTATATAACTTTTTCTCGACTTAGAAAGGAAGAAATTCACAATCACGAAGAAAAATAATTCAACGTTGATTGATTTCCATAGGCAAGCAGACATTTTGTAAGAAACGTAAAATTACTGTCGACTTCAACTTAACAATTATCTTTAAGTGTAAAACAAAACTTTCAGCGTGTACAGAGCGAATAAGTAAACAACTCAGACGCTTACGTAGCCGTTATGACAGAGTGGACGGACAAACTGAACTATCACAGAGACTGATTAGCAGCCTAGCCTTTACAGCTGACAGGTGCTTTAGATTCCAAAATATACTTCCGTGTTCACTATTCTGTAAATCTTGAAGTCAGTGGTTCTCAACATGCTGCACATCACAGACCTCTAAAGCTGTTAATAAGTCACTGTTCAATTACCTTCCCGCCCCTCAACCTTTCTCCCCTTCCAATCTACTACCACATGATCCAAATAAAAAAAATCTTCACATATTGTAGCAATTTAAGTAATCTAGAAGAATAGGCATAGTCAGATGTGTTTGGTATAGTTTTACAAAATAAATAAAGGTGAGAAGGAATGTCAAAATAAACAGTGAGACGTGCACGTAGAAATGTAGAACAAACAATGGCAACCCAATATTTCAAGAAGATGCTTTTGTCAAAGGACAGCGATAAAAACGCAAGAAGATATAAACACAGTAATAGGACTAGATAAAAGAGATAACGACTGCAGTAAAACTGGTTCTAGTAATACAGGTAGATAGAGGTGTATGTTATAGTTTTACAGCGATAGAGGGAGTGAGAAAAGTGAGAAAAAAACATAAATAATGAAAAACATACAATATCCAATATTTCAGCGTGAGCCTTTTTCAAGAGTTACATTGAAAAAAAAAACAACACAACATATAATAATAAAAGAAGAAAAATGAAAATCTTAGCTTTGTGGTATCCCTTCTTGTACACAGTACAATAGAATGTGCCCTAAAGACAAGGCTGGGAGTCCACAAAGGAAAACAAACTGAACCAATCGGATGTTAGTGGCGGTGAAAGGGAGAGAACGATACGAGTTGGGGTGAGGGGGCGAGGAAACGGGACTCGTGAAAGAGGTCAGGAGACAATAAATACTCTAGGCCGCTAGAGAAGAAGGTGGGGAGATAACATGAAACTGAAGAATGAAGAAATGTAGCGAAATGGTCGGGGCTAAGACAAGAAAGAAGAGTATAAATAACAGAAAATAGGTGGAAATGTAAAGAAGTTTAAAGGAAGCTAAATATATTGTTAATTCCAGCTGGGTGGAGACAGCCGGCCTAGAAAATAAGGCGCTGTTCTAGAGCCTTCCGGGAACATATATCAGAAGAACAGGAACGGATTGCACTAACAGATATGTCACGTTTCCCCTGTGGTTTCTTTTGCAAAAGCATTTTGCCACAGGGGCCCATGCCCTCTTGGAAATATCGTTACGATGTTGACGAAAACGGTCTTCTAAGCGTAAACCAGTCTCACCATTATATTTCATATCGCAACGATTGCATATAATGGCATAAATGACATTGCATGAAGTGCAAGTGAAGCCCTCCGGAACTGATAGCGTGGACTTAAGGAATGAGATCTGGTTAGCCTCAATAACAAATGGGCAAGTGTTGCATCTACAACGTCTGGTACCATAAAAAGAGTCCTCCGTCTTAAGGCGACTTCTAACTAATAATAGGTCCCTGAGGTTTTTGTCCTGTCTGTAGGCCAATGGGGGTTCCCAAAAGAATTCACGTGTATCAGGCTCGGTCTGGAGGAGATGTAGATGACGAAACAGTATGTTCTTAACTGCCAAACTATGGGGGTGGTGCGTGAGTACCAGTTTGACTCTGTCCGAGTTACAAGGGGTTTAAGAGTGAGGGCCTGTTGCCGGGATACATGACCGATGCGGTTCCAAGACGACGAGAGAACATATTCTGGATAACCGCGTTGGCGGAAGAAATCTAACATATGGTGAGCTTGATCATGGAAATCGCCATCTTCTGTGCACAAACGCTGCAACCTAAGTAGCTGGAAGAAGGGAATAGAATCATTACACGATCTGGGGTGGGAGGAAGAGTACAAGAGATAGTTGTGGGAGTCCGTAGTTTTAAAGTGGACAGAAGTAGTAAGTCTGGTAGGACTGATAGTGACGGCAATGTTGAGAAAGTTAGCCGAAGTTGTAGAGACATGGGAGGTGAAAGAAATGACAAGATTGAACTTCTGAACGAAACTAATGAAATTGTCAAGGTCTTCCTCTGACATAGATGTGACCCCAATGCCATCGTCTATACAGCGTCTATAGAAGGCTGGAAAAGGACCTATATAGGATTCTAGAACCTTGTGTTCGAAATGACCCTTGAACAAAAATGCATAGCTGGGGCCCATTTTGGTACCCATGGCCACACCACTGAACTGGTCGAAGTACAACTCATTGAATTCAAACGAGTTGAGTTTGAGAACAAGTCGTGTAAGGCGCATAATAATAGACACAGGAATAGAGGGATGGTGTCTAATGTTCAGAAAGAACTTGACAGCATGAAGTCCGAGATCACGAGGGATGGATGTGTACAAGGACATTACATCAAGGGTGAAGATGCGGTAAGTGCAGGAATGTAATGGTCTCAAAAGCAATGAGAGCATGATTCGTGTCCTTAAGATACGTAGGCAGACTAGTAACAAGAGGTTGAAAGATACTATCAAGAAAGTCAGAGATTTGTTCTATAGGGCAGGAACAAGCTGAAACTATGGGCCTTCCTGGGTTGCCTGGTTTGTGTATCTTGGGAAGCAGATAAAAGGATGACTTCCATAAACAGCTGTCACGGGTGTGTAGATGAGTAGCTGAGGGAGAAAGACCAGTCTTGTGGGTGAGTTCGTTGATCGTTGATCGTGTCACGAACCTGGTGATTGTTGGCCAGAGTCGGATCTTGAGGGGGGGGGGAAGGCATAGAATGTGCTGCTCAACTGGCTCAAGGTCTCCTGGATGTACAATTCTTTCTTCCAGCAAATAATGCCCCCCGACCTTGTCTGCATTCTTGATCACGATGTCTCGTGTGCGCTGGAGTTGTGAAAGTGCGCGATGCTCCCGGGGGTCAGGTTAGAGTGTAGTGTAGCTGACAGAGATCCTGTTGGCTACGACGTCAGGCAGATAATTTGGCTAGATGGAGCCAGATAAGAGATAAGATGTCAAGAAAGTAATGATGATAGGTAAAGTCAGGTAAGAGTTAGGACGACAAGCAGGAAATGAGGCTACAGAGAGTCAGGTAAGAGTTAAAACATCAAACAGATAATGAGGCTAGACAGAATCAGATAAAGGTTAAAACATCAAGCAGGTAATGAGGCTGGACAGAGTCAGGTAAGAGTTAAAACATCAAGCAGATAATGAGGCTAGAGAGAGTCAGGTAAGAGTTAAAACATCAAGCAGATACTGAGACTAGACAGTGTCAGGTAGGAGTTAAAACATCAGGCAGATAGTGAGGCTAGACAGAGTCAGGAAAGAGTTAAAACATAAAGCAGGTTATGAGGCTAGAGAGAGTCAGGTAAGAGTTAAAACATCAAGCAGGTAATGAGGCTGGACAGAGTCGGATAAGAGTTAGGACATAAGCAGGTAATGAGACTAGACATGGTCAAGTAAGAGTTAGGACATCAAATAGGTAATAGGTAATGAAGCTGGACAGAGTCAGGTAAGAGTTAAAACATAAAGCAGGTAATGAGGCTGGACAGAGTCGGATAAGAGTTAGGACATAAGCAGGTAATGAGACTAGACATGGTCAAGTAAGAGTTAGGACATCAAATAGGTAATAAGTAATGAAGCTGGACAGAGTCAGATAAGAGTTAAAACAGCAAGCAGGTAATGAGGCTAGACAGAGTCAGATAAGAGTTAGGACATCAAGCTAATAATGAGACTAGACAGAGTCAGGTAGGACATTAAGCTAATAATGAGACTAGACAGAGTCAGTTAGGACATTAAGCTGATAATGAGGCTAGACAGAGTCAGGTAAGAGTTAGAACATCAAGCTGATAATGAGGCTAGACAGAGTCAGGGAAGACAGAGAAAATTTGTCAAAAAACAAAAGAAGCTATTGTCATCTCACTATTCCCCCCCTGCCTAGTCACTGTTTATGTTATATGGAGAGAAAGGTGTCATACAACTGGAAGATATTTGGGTGGGTGGGGGTGGTCTGAGGACATGAGCATGGGGCAAAGGCTTTGGGGTTCTAATCAGGATCTGGAGAGGACTGCGGCCTTTGCCTTGCCTGACCACCAACCTCGTATGCAGAAGAAAAAGAGGACAAACATGGTGTGTTAGTTTGACTCCTGAGCCATTATTTATATTCTCTCATTTTCCAGCAGATATGTCTACTTTACTAGAGCCATTTTGCCTCAATCTTCAAGCAATCTAGAATTTGGAAATAATCTAGAAATCTTCAAGTAATCTAGAATTGCAGCACAGAGCCCTACATTATAAATCACGAATCCTTTTCTTTTCCTGTTTCATCAAACGCACCAATCTTCTTCTTCTGCGAGTATCAGGCATTTGTGTGTCAGACAGTATCAGTTTGTAATCGTTACCATATCTACCTCAGCCCACTCCCCTGGTGGTAAAGGCTCATGACTTCTTCTGAACTTTCTCTTTTTCGTTAGCGGTATCATTCCAAGACTCCAAAATCTGCACGAAGATTTCTCTAACACATAAGGTCTTTTCAGATAGTTCCTTTAGCATTCACAATCATGTGTGTGAAAAAGAGCACGTGATGAATAGAAGTCTATACAACCTCGTATCTAAACAACGCTGCTATGGCATACGTTGACGCCGGTTTCTAAGACGCAAGGACAGAGGAAAATGCCCCTCCCCAAGCAATCCTTTCTCAGTGAGACCCTGCCTGCTTGTACTAAATATAGGTCATGTTATGGCGACAGGATAATATTTAGCTCGCCGCTGTTCCTGGCAACTAAGGGAGATTATAAAAAATTAAGTCGGGTTCATGAAACGACTTCATAATAAACAATTTTTTTTTTTTTCAACTTCGCTTATTTTGCACAAGATATTAGAAACACTCCCCTCCTTGGCCGCAGTCTCTTTTCATTTATAGATTATCACGTTGGCTTTTGCAGTACATTCTTCAGCTATTAAGTAATGGTATCCAGGGGTCAATACCAACAAAAATAAAAGATTCTTAAAGTAGGTACATATTTACAATGCCAGTTCTGAAATCTCGGCCTTTTGGCTAAGATCAAAGTGGCTGAGGTCAAAGTGTCCTCTTGGCAGGTACCCTGATCATCATGCCCTTTGGTTAAAACAAAAGAGTCGTTATTTTTGAACAAAGTGATATGTTCAAGATACCCTGCACATTGAATGCTGGGAGCAGGATCTACGTCTCATCACGGGTGGACCCGGCGTGCAGTACCACCGGGTCACGGCCTGTTGTTTTCGACGTCTAAAACACACAAAAAAAATCAAAGTGGCTGAGGTCAAAGTGTCCTCTTGGCAGGTACCCTGATCAACGTGCCCTTTGGTTAAACACAAGCCTCGTTATTTTTTAATTAAAAGAAATGCTTGAGACCTGCCCTGCACTTCTCGTTACGGATAGACCCGGTTTACAGTACCACTGGGTCACGGCCTGTTGTTTTCGTCGTCTAAAAAAAAAGGAAGATACCATGATCAACAAGGTGGTCCTTTCCACCCAGGCTAAGTAGATTTTAGTCTACAAACCCTCACCACCGCCAGCTGGTAAAATGATCTAGCGAGCCCTTGCAGGTTTTAAAAAATCGTGTAGACACCAGTGCAGTGTTATGGCAGAGTATCATAGAGAATGATTACCAGCTCAGCCATTAAAGCCACCCGCTGAACAAAGAGATAGGGGTTTGCATCCTAAAAGATCCTTCTACGTTCAGTACAGTTTCTTGAGAAGAAACTTTTTTTTTAAAGACTAAACGACTAGAATGTATAAGATTATGATGACATTAGCTAGACAATAAAGACTTGGGGCATGGAGCACAAACGAGTGTCCACGTAACAATGGAGTCTAGACTCCAGAACATATCCTACAAGAGTGCCCAAACCATGCAGACCTGGGGCGTGAGTCATGGCCAGAGGACACAAGCTTGGGGCAAAAGCTTTGGGGCTCCTGTCAGGATCTAGAGAGGACTGCGGGCTTTGCCATGTCGACAGGGATCAGGATCCGAAGTGATCAACAACCTCGAATGCAGAAGAAGAAGAAGAAGGAAGAGGAGGAGGAGGAATGGGACAGGGAGGCTTAAATTAACAAGAAAGTGCTTAAGACCAGAGCAATGTGAGAAGATTATTACAAAAAAATGAAACTGTTTTAAAGGGAATAATATTGGCTAAAGCAAACCTGAGAAAAAAATTTAATGAAGAGCAAAATGAGCATTTGTGTGACGATACAGAAAGCGTTCCAGGTAAAGGGAATCTACGCTATGGGAGAAATTGTTCCCATAAGTAAATATCATAAATAAAGTCATAGTTCTCATAATTCTCCGTCGGAATTAGTATAAAACTTTCATCATCAGTCCTCTGTACTCCCAGTGGAGCATAAGGCATCAGCAAAGGCTCTCCAGCCAGTCCTGTCTTGAGCAAGTCAGGATACCTCAAACCATGTCTTTCTCTCCTTCTTCTTCGTGTATTGTGCGCTTCTATGTGCCCAAAGGCCTGCCCCACTTTCTTTTCCCTTGAGGTGTCCAGGTCAGGGCGGTATAGAAGCGTCGTGTTCTTTCCATTCGTAGTATGTGGCCCAGCCATTTCCATCTTCGTCTTTTGACCTCTTTAATAATGTTCTCAGTGCCTGTTTGTTTGGTTATTTCCACAACTGCAGCTATTGTTTTCTTTTTCACAGTTTGCTACTACTACTACTACTACTACTACTACTACTACTACTACTACTACTACTACTACTAACTACTACTACTACTACTTTAGCGTTCATTTTCATAAAGTGAACCATATAGACAAAGAAATAGATCACCTCCATGAATCCAAATCATCAATGGGGTTTCTTCATGCGCGCTCTAGGCTGTTTTTCATCCATGTTCTTTTCTTGAAGTCAGGTTTGAGCTCTTAAATCTCTGTAGAGAGTTCAGGTTTGAGCTCTTAAATCTCTGTAGAGAGTTCAGGTTTGAGATCTTAAATCACGGTAGAGAGTTCAGGTTTGAGATCTTAAAATCTCTGTAGAGAGTTCAGGTTTGAGCTCTTAAAATCTGTATAGAAAGTTCAGGTTTGAGCTCTTAAAATCTCTGTAGAGAGTTTAGGTTTGAGCTCTTAAAATCTCTGTAGAGAGTTCAGGTTTGAGCTCTTAAAATCTCTGTAGAGAGTTCAGGTTTGAGCTCTTAAAATCTGTGTAGAGAGTTCATGTTTGAGCTCTTAAATCTCTGTAGAGAATTTGGGTTTGAGCTTTTAAAATCTGTGTAGAGAGTTCAGGTTTGAGCTCTTAAAATCTGTGTAGAGAGTTCAGGTCTGAGCTCTTAAAATCTGTGTAGAGAGTTCATGTTTGAGCTCTTAAATCTCTGTAGAGAATTTGGGTTTGAGCTTTTAAAATCTGTGTAGAGAGTTCAGGTTTGAGCTCTTAAAATCTGTATAGAGAGTTCAGGTTTGAGCTCTTAAAATCTCTGTAGAGAGTTTAGGTTTGAGCTCTTAAAATCTGTTTAGAGAGTTCAGGTTTGAGCTCTTAAAATCTCTGTAGAGAATTCGGGTTTGAGCTTTTAAAATCTCTGTAGAGAGTTCAGGACGCGTTCTTGAGTTTGGAGATCACTTTAACATTGTCAAAGTAGGGTTTGATGTCTCTTCAGTTTACATAGATGGATATCTCTGAGCTGTGCCTGCCATTTCTTGCCATTCTTTTCATAGTTTGTTTTTCACAGAGAAAACATGTTTTCTAACCCTGGGGATAGGGGTTCACACAGTATATCCTGGGGACCATAACTTACTAAGCTCTGTCTGGTTTCCTGAACTATTACGATGAATTCCCGTAGTACTTGGCAACTGCAAGTAATAGTTCTTCTTCTTCTTCTTCTTCTTCTTCTTCTTTTCTTCTTCTTCTTCTTCTTCCTACTACTGCTTCTTCTTTTCTTCCTCCTCCTACTCTTCTTCCTCCTCTTCCTCTTCATCTTCCTTCTCTTCTTCTACTTCTTCTTCCTCCTCCTGCTTCTCCTCCTCCTCTTCTTCTTCTACTTCTTCTACTTCTTCTTCTTATTCCTCCTCCTCCACTTCTTTTTCTTCCTCCACCTCTACTTCTTCATCCTCCTCCTCCTCTTCTTCTACTTCTTCTCCTCTTCTTCTTCTTCTTCTACTTCTTCTTCTTCTTCCTCCTCCTCCTTCTCTTCTTCTTCTTCTTCCTCCTCCTCTTCTTCTTCCTCCTCTTCTTCTTCTACTTCTTCTTCTTCCTTCTTCTCCTCTTCTTCTTCTACTTCTTATTCTTTTTCTTGCCCACTCCGTCCATTTTTCGTCCAGGTGGAGGGAGTAAATGGATTCCTTGGTAAAGCTGGCCATTGGTCGCATTCCAAAACCTATTCCTAGCCTGATTCTAGTATCTCTGCTAGATAACACAAAGTTTCAATGGATCGATTTGAGCGGAACACTTCTCGGAGCTCTCGAAACAATTCTCGGAAGTGATAAAGCGAAGAAAAGCAATATCAGGAAAGTCGGATCAATATATCAGATTATTGGAAACTACCCTGGGAAGAGCAGTCCAAGGAGAAAAGAAAATACAGGCAGGTCAGGACGATAAGAAATGAATAGTATAGCAGTAAACTGAATGTTAGGATGTAAGATAGATAACTCATCTGAGAATTGGAACATTTGTATAAAATGAGTTATTTTCTAAAGTAATCAGCTGTTTGTGGGTAGAGTCAATCTCTTTCTTTTCGGGTTGCACGAGGGTCACGGATGGGGAATGATAGGAAAAAGGTTAGGTGAGAGAGAAATCATATGACTGAGGGACAGTTGTGTTTTGTGTATCGTCTGAGATAGACGTAGATTAGGCTGTTAGAAATGTTGTTGTTTAGTCAAATAGATGTAGATTAGAGTGTATTAGGTTGTTCTGATGGCGACAGTAGTCTGCCGGGAACATATATCGTGGGAATGTCCAGTCTTGTGTCCATGGATTTTGTTGATGCTTTTGTCGTTCTCGTCATATCGCTCATCGACTCATCGTCACCCCGTGCATCATTAAAGTCATTTCAACTGTAAAGTTGTTGCTTCTGTATTACTATTTCCACTGAGAGAGAATGAACCTGGGAGCAAGTAAGTCTGTGAAGTGAGTAACAAAACAGACGCAAAACAACGAAGAATACTAATGTAAGAAAGAACATTATTCCAGTGGACAGTAGTGGAAATATACACAGAAATGAATAAGCAATACATCTACAGTCTACATTCTACACAGAGCAGGAGATAGAATCACACCCGAGTATCCTGGTTTAATAGAAGACAGCCTGTCTGGATGCACGAACAAAGGAGACACAAAACATGCTGTTTATACTTTACAGCACATTTTCATTGCTGAAATAACATTGGAACTGATTTCGTGACGACAATGGTGACATAGTAGAAAATGATTTTAAAGGACTTGTGTATTCTCTTTGAAAAAAAAATAGTGTCACATTCTTTGTTAGGCAAATTCTAATTGTAGGAACAGAAAACATGACTAAAAAAAAACATTTAAAAGAAAGGAAAGAAAACTATTTTTAGAAGACTAGAAACTCTAGATGAATGTAAATCATTTGCACCGTCATTGAAATAATTTGAACCACTGAAAACAATCAGTACTAAACATGTTCTACAAATACAAAGATATAATGAGTTCTACAAGTCTCTTCATAACCCTCGATTGTAAAAGAGTATCATTATCTGAACACAAATTGTATTACTTTCAACCTTTCAGTAAAGTAGCAGTTACAAAAGAGAAGAAATACAACAGTCTTTATTAATAAACACTTTCGTTCAGTGCGTACTGTCGATTTGGTACTTTATCTGGTACGGAGCAATCGATTTTTCGAGTATGGCGAAAGTAAAATCGATTATATATATATATATATATATATATATATATATATATATATATATATATATATATGCATATATTATATTTATAGTTTTTATTTTTAAATTCAGTACAAGAAAGGAAAGAATCTGAAGTAGATATAAGTACATGCCTGACAGAGCAAAGTACAAAAGTAATTTGAAGCGACAGGTATTATGAGAAAGAGCAATATTGTGGGATTTCAAGACAGCTTTCTTTTATGAGCGGCTGTGACAGATAAAAGGGGACGCAAATCTTTACATTACCGCAGCTGAGTACAAGGAATTAACCTGAAAAAGGGAAGTAAACCAATGGAGGGACGTAAGCGATAAGATTTGTCCTTAGGTGTGTGGTGTTGCTCTCAAGTCCTATATACAGTCATTGTTACTGTATGTTAATTGAAACAGCGAAAGGGGCAGGAAGTAGGACGTGGTGTATTCGACTTTTGTGAATAGTGCGTTAGTTTCGCTCTTGTCAAGGACGTGGTATTCTCCTGAGTCCGAACGGAAATGTTTTGTATAAAGTTCGAAGACTAACAACACAAACTGTGTTACGGTGTATAGCTGTTATTTTTACACTCATGATAGTTATATATTCAGTTATTATTTCACGAACTGCGTTTCAGCATTACAAATGATCTAAGTCCGAAGCATTTTAACAGAAATAAAAAAACAACTAATAGTTTTTATAGACTAAATATTTCGCCATTGTTTAACTCTTTCAGTCCAGAACAACACTGGCAGTGCTCGTAGATATTGCGCGCTTGTGAGGATCAATGCTCTAAGCTGTTTTTATGCAAAGTCTAAATAAAATGGGAAGTACCACATTTCTAACACAGCCTCTATTTTTTTTAAAATTAGAAAACAGCTTCCTTTCAGTTTATTTTTAACGAAAGTTCTCATCAATATTTATTCTTGGAGACAATGGATATTCATTCAGAAGTTAGAGTTAATGAAGATATTCTGATTATAGAGATATTATATATATATATATATATATATATATATATATATATATATATGCATATATTATATTTATAGTTTTTATTTTTAAATTCAGTACAAGAAAGGAAAGAATCTGAAGTAGATATAAGTACATGCCTGACAGAGCAAAGTACAAAAGTAATTTGAAGCGACAGGTATTATGAGAAAGAGCAATATTGTGGGATTTCAAGACAGCTTTCTTTTATGAGCGGCTGTGACAGATAAAAGGGGACGCAAATCTTTACATTACCGCAGCTGAGTACAAGGAATTAACCTGAAAAAGGGAAGTAAACCAATGGAGGGACGTAAGCGATAAGATTTGTCCTTATGTGTGTGGTGTTGCTCTCAAGTCCTATATACAGTCATTGTTACTGTATGTTAATTGAAACAGCGAAAGGGGCAGGAAGTAGGACGTGGTGTATTCGACTTTTGTGAATAGTGCGTTAGTTTCGCTCTTGTCAAGGACGTGGTATTCTCCTGAGTCCGAACGGAAATGTTTTGTATAAAGTTCGAAGACTAACAACACAAACTGTGTTACGGCGTATAGTTGTTATTTTTATACTCATGATAGTTATATATTCAGTTATTATTTCACGAACTGCGTTTCAGCATTACAAATGATCTAAGTCCGAAGCATTTTAACAGAAATAAAAAAACAACTAATAGTTTTTATAGACTAAATATTTCGCCATTGTTTAACTCTTTCAGTCCAGAACAACACTGGCAGTGCTCGTAGATATTGCGCGCTTGTGCGGATCAATGCTCTAAGCTGTTTTTATGCAAAGTCTAAATAAAATGGGAAGTACCACATTTCTAACACAGCCTCTATTTTTTTTAAATTAGAAAACAGCTTCCTTTCAGTTTATTTTTAACGAAAGTTCTCATCAATATTTATTCTTGGAGACAATGGATATTCATTCAGAAGTTAGAGTTAATGAAGATATTCTGATTATAGAGATATTCTGTGTATAAAGATATTCTGCTTATAAATATATTCTGCGTATAAAGATATTCCGCTTATAAATATATTCTGTGTATAAAAATATTCTGCTTATAACGATATTCTGTGCATAAAGATATTCTGCTTATAACGATATTCTGTGTATAAAGATATTCTGTGTATACAAATATTCTGTGTAAGGTCCATGTTTGCTTGCTTGTCAATGGTAGAAGTCATTATCTCTGACATTATTTCGTGTATTTTTCCTTGTGAAGTTGGGGTAACTAGCTCCGAAGTCTCCTCTCAGAATCAGAAATTCTTCCAACATTATTATTATTATTATTACTATGTGCTGTGCCGCTAGCTTTGACTAACCATCAAGCTTCTCCATCTTGTGCTGTGTTGACTAGCTTTGACCAACCATCAAGCTTCTCCATTTTGTGCTGTGTTGACTAGCTTTGACTAATCATCAAGCTTCTCCATCTTGTGCTGTGTTGACTAGCTTTGACCAACCATCAAGCTTCTCCATTTTGTGCTGTGCCGCTAGCTTTAACCAACCATCAAGCTTCTGCATCTTGTGCTATGTCGACTAGCTTTAACCAACCATCAAGCTTCTCCATATTGTGCTGTGTCGACTAGCTTTAACCAAACATCAAGCTTCTCCATTTTGTGCTGTTCAGGCTAGCTTTAACCAACCATCAAGCTTCTCCATCTTGTGCTGTGTCGACTAGCTTTGACCAACCATCAAGCTTCTCCATATTGTGCTGTGCCGGCTAGCTTTAACCAACCATCAAGCTTCTCCATCTTGTCCTATGTCGACTAGCTTTAACCAACCATCAAGCTTCTCCATCTTGTCCTATGTCGACTAGCTTTAACCAACCATCAAGCTTCTCCATCTTGTCCTATGTCGACTAGCATTAAGGAGCCATCAAGCTGTTCCATCTTGTGCTGTGCCGGCTACCTTTAACCAACCATCAAGCTTCTCCATCTTGTGCTGTGTCGATTAGCTGAAAAAGGGAAGTAAACCAATGGAGGGACGTAAGCGATAAGATTTGTCCTTATGTGTGTGGTGTTGCTCTCAAGTCCTATATACAGTCATTGTTACTGTATGTTAATTGAAACAGCGAAAGGGGCAGGAAGTAGGACGTGGTGTATTCGACTTTTGTGAATAGTGCGTTAGTTTCGCTCTTGTCAAGGACGTGGTATTCTCCTGAGTCCGAACGGAAATGTTTTGTATAAAGTTCGAAGACTAACAACACAAACTGTGTTACGGCGTATAGTTGTTATTTTTATACTCATGATAGTTATATATTCAGTTATTATTTCACGAACTGCGTTTCAGCATTACAAATGATCTAAGTCCGAAGCATTTTAACAGAAATAAAAAAACAACTAATAGTTTTTATAGACTAAATATTTCGCCATTGTTTAACTCTTTCAGTCCAGAACAACACTGGCAGTGCTCGTAGATATTGCGCGCTTGTGCGGATCAATGCTCTAAGCTGTTTTTATGCAAAGTCTAAATAAAATGGGAAGTACCACATTTCTAACACAGCCTCTATTTTTTTTAAATTAGAAAACAGCTTCCTTTCAGTTTATTTTTAACGAAAGTTCTCATCAATATTTATTCTTGGAGACAATGGATATTCATTCAGAAGTTAGAGTTAATGAAGATATTCTGATTATAGAGATATTCTGTGTATAAAGATATTCTGCTTATAAATATATTCTGCGTATAAAGATATTCTGCTTATAAATATATTCTGTGTATAAAGATATTCTGCTTATAACGATATTCTGTGCATAAAGATATTCTGCTTATAACGATATTCTGTGTATAAAGATATTCTGTGTATAAAGATATTCTGTGTAAGGTTCATGTTTGCTTGCTTGTCAATGGTAGAAGTCATTTTCTCTGACATTATTTCGTGTATTTTTCCTTGTGAAGTTGGGGTAACAAGCTCCGAAGTCTCCTCTCAGAATCAGAAACTCTTCCAACATTATTATTATTATCATTATTATTATTATTATTATTACTATGTGCTGTGCCGCTAGCTTTGACTAACCATCAAGCTTCTCCATCTTGTGCTGTGTCGACTAGCTTTGACCAACCATCAAGCTTCTCCATATTGTACTGTGCCGGCTAGCTTTAACCAACCATCAAGCTTCTCCATCTTGTCCTATGTCGACTAGCTTTAACCAACCATCAAGCTTCTCCGTCTTGTCCTATGTCGACTAGCTTTAACCAACCATCAAGCTTCTCCATCTTGTCCTATGTCGACTAGCATTAAGGAGCCATCAAGCTGTTCCATCTTGTGCTGTGCCGGCTACCTTTAACCAACCATCAAGCTTCTCCATCTTGTGCTGTGTCGATTAGCTTTAACCAACCATCAAGCTTCTCCATCTTGTGCTGTGTCGGCTACCTTTAACCAACCATCAACTTCTCCATCTTATCGTATGTCTACTAGCATTAACCAACCATCAAGCTTCTCCATCTTGTCCTATGTCGACTAGCTTTAACCAACCATCAAGCTTCTCCATCTTGTCCTATGTCGACTAGCATTAAGGAGCCATCAAGCTGTTCCATCTTGTGCTGTGCCGGCTACCTTTAACCAACCATCAAGCTTCTCCATCTTGTGCTGTGTCGATTAGCTTTAACCAACCATCAAGCTTCTCCATCTTGTGCTGTGCCGGCTACCTTTAACCAACCATCAAACTTCTCCATCTTATCCTATGTCTACTAGCTTTAACCAACCATCACGCTTCTCCATCTTGTCCTATGTCGGCTAGCTTTAAACAACCAGCAAGCTTCTCCATCTTGTGCTATGCCGGCTAGTTTTAACCAACTATCAAGCTTCTCCATCTTGTGCTGTGTCGACTAGCTTTAACCAACCGTTAAGCTTCTAAATCTTGTGCTGTGCCGCTAGTTTTAACCAACCATCAAGCTTCTCCATCTTGTCCTATGTCGATTAGCTTTAACCAACCATCAAGCTTCTCAATCTTGTGCTGTGCCGGCTAGCTTTAATCAACCATCAAGCTTCTCCATCTTGTCCTATGTCGACTAGCTTTAACCAAACATCAAGCTTCTCCATCTTGTCCTATGTCGATTAGCTTTAACCAACCATCAAGCTTCTCCATCTTGTCCTATGTCGACTAGCTTTAACCAACCATCAAGCTTCTTCATCTTGTGCTGTGTCGACTAGCTTTAACCAACCATCAAGCTTCTCCATCTTGTCCTATGTCGATTAGCTTTAACCAACCAACAAGCTTCTCCATCTTGTGCTGTGCCGGCTAGCTTTAACCAACCATCAAGCTTCTCCATATTGTCCTATGTCGACTAGCTTTAACTAACCATCAAGCTTCTCCATCTTATCCTATCTCGACTAGCTTTAACCAACCATCAAGCTTCTCCATCTTGTGCTATGCCGGCTGGCTTTAACCAACCATCAAGCTTCTCCATATTGTGCTGTGCCGGCTACCTTTAACCAACCATCAAGCTTCTCCATCTTGTGCTGTGCCGCTAGTTTTAACTAACCATCAAGCTTCTCCATCTTGTCCTATGTCGATTAGCTTTAACCAACCATCAAGCTTCTCAATCTTGTGCTGTGCCGGCTAGCTTTAACCAACCATCAAGCTTCTCCATCTTGTCCTATGTCAATTAGCTTTAACCAACCATCAAGCTTCTCAGTCGTGTGCTGTGCCGGCTAGCTTTAACCAACCATCAAGCTTCTCCATCTTGTCCTATGTCGACTAGCTTTAACCAAACATCAAGCTTCTCCATCTTGTCCTATGTCGATTAGCTTTAACCAACCATCAAGCTTCTCCATCTTGTCCTATGCCGACTAGCTTTAAACAACCATCAAGTTTCTCCATCTTGTGCTGTGTCGATTAGATTTAACCAACCATCAAGCTTCTCCATCTTGTCCTATATCGACTAGCTTTAACCAACCATCAAGCTTCTCCATCTTGTCCTATGTCGACTAGCTTTAACCAACCATCAAGCTTCTCCATCTTGTGCTATGCCGGCTGGCTTTAACCAACCATCAAGCTTCTCCATATTGTGCTGTACCGGCTAGCTTTAACCAACCATCATGCTTCTCCATCTTGTGCTGTGTCGACTAGCTTTGACCAACCATCAAGCTTCTCCATCTTGTGCTGTGCCGCTAGCTTTAACCAACCATCAAGTTTCTCCATCGTGTCCTATGTCGATTAGCTTTAACCAACCATCAAGCTTCGCCATCTTGTACTGTTCAGGCTAGCTTTAACCAACCATCAAGCTTCTCCATCTTGTCCTATGTCGACTAGCTTTAACCAACCATCAAGCTTCTCCATCTTGTCCTATGTCTACTAGCTTTAACCAACCATCAAGCTTCTCCATCTTGTCCTATGTCGACTAGCTTTAACCAACCATCAAGCTTCTCCATCTTGTACTATGTCGACTAGCTTTAACTAACCATCAAGCTTCTCCATCTTGTACTATGTCGACTAGCTTTAACTAACCATCAAGCTTCTCCATCTTGTACTATGTCGACTAGCTTTAACTAACCATCAAGCTTCTCCATCTTGTCCTATGTCGACTAGCTTTAACCAACCATCAAGCTTCTCCATCTTGTACTATGTCGACTAGCTTTAACTAACCATCAAGCTTCTCCATCTTGTGCTGTGCCGGCTAGCTTTAACTAATCATCAAGCTTCTCCATCTTGTCCTATGTCGACTAGCTTTAACCAACCATCAAGCTTCTCCATCTTGTACTGTTCAGGCTTGCTTTGACCAACTATCAAGCTTCTCCATCTTGTACTGTTCAGGCTAGCTTTGACCAACCATCAAGCTGCTCCATCTTGTGCTGTCTTTGGTTTCCAATTACTTTAGACGCTTTTCTTTTCTCATGCCATTTGGTCAATGTACCGAGATATTTTCCTCTTGCCCTTCTTCTCTTCCATTTTCTCTTTAATTTTCCAGTCATTGCTAGGTTCTTCAACTTCTGTCTTCTCATGACATGTCCAAGCAATTTTGATTGTCTTTTTTCTTGTCATTTTAATTATTTTTTTCTTATTCTGAAGCTTCTCCGAGGACCTCTTCGCTTGTTTTTCTGTCAAATTAGGGTATTTACTGCACCTTTCGCCAAAACTACATCTCTGTTACTTTCAGTTTGTTTGTCATCTTTTTCGTTAATTGTTTCACAACCATGTAGCAACATTGGCTCTGTATTGTATTGTAATACACTTATTCTTCACTTTTAGAGACATTCTTACTTGTTAGAATCTTTCTCATGTCGTCCCATATGGGGAGGAGCCCGTCCTTCCAACGAGTTCTTCCACCGGGTGGTGGAAGGTCTCTAGTTATAGAAGTCAGCTGTGAATAACTGAGTAAACAGCAGCAGGCCAAAACAGGTATCCTCCCACCTTGTTGGGTCAGTCTCTTTAAACAATGGCTAGCGGAGAAAATCGTGCATAAACCTAGCGGAAAACAAAGGGAAGCCAGCGATCTACCGCCATTTCCTAGTCAAATCATGCTCCCTCTGATAACATGACACATTAATTTTTCATTATTAGTGAAGTTCTCGTGGCATGCTATCATCTCTTTGCTGTGTCATCCTCTGGCAACTATTCAGTTCACATGCAGTTTCCTTATAACTCCGTGGCTCGGCTATCTTCTCTGTCTACCATGGTCTGTGTGGGTGCTTCATTCTTCTGGCAAGGCAATTAGTTATGCTCTCACTGAACCATACTGTAAAATGTGTTTCTTATAGATGTGGGCCGGATTAATATATGCTCGTCTTCGATCATGTTTCCAGTCCAGGGGATAGTTCAATGTTTGCCAACATACGCTTGTGGATTTTCTTTGAAGTAGGATCTAGACGTGAACGAAGGTCTTGAGTTCTACAACTAAATATCTCACACTTTTCGTTGACATGGTTCTGTCACTGATCTGAAAAAAAACAGTTAAAAAAAATTAACGCTAAGATAATGATAACTGGCACTTTATAAAATAACTCTTTTCAGCTCAGTCTGTCAGTCATTTGCATGTCCCTTGCGGAACTTTGCCTCCCTAACAGCTCTCCTGTAGGCCTCTCGGTTATTTTTTCAGTTAAAGTGACACAAATTTGGCTCAGATTTTGGAACGTGGGACGGAACCGGTTACTTCTCAGCATCCGCTCGTACAGTCCTCTCTAACACAAGATACTCGGGTGTGCCAACCGCATGATCGTAGTCACGGTGATGTTTTCGGAATGTGACACTTGTTTCAACTTTCATGACCTTTATACTGTACATTCACCTTTTTTCTGCTTAAACAAAAGATCAGTGGTTCTAACTCCGTCAGTGAAAGCTCACTTTGGGGAGGGGAAACAACGCTGGTGTTGTCAGTTCAGACAACAATAATGGATGCACTGACGGACACAACTGTGGATCCGTATATCTGTTCTCAAGGACCCAACCACAGCTTGCATTCTGAAAACGACGTCAACGCTGGAGAAAATCTATACACTCCTTCTTTGCAAGCTGTCAGCCGTGCCAGCAGCAACCATGAACTAACGGAGAATTCAAACGATAAGAACAGCTTAAAATCAAATGGCGTTTCGAGCACACATCAAGGCAGTGAACACGATGAAAGACGAAATCGTATCATCGACAAAAGCTGTGGAAATACCTCTCAGAAACCGGGCGTCAGGAGTCAGAGACGGAGTCAGAGTCGGAGTCAGAGACCAACAAAAGTGCCAAGCGTAAGAAGAAAGTATTATGAGAAAGCAGGTAAGATACAATTCACGCTCTATCATATAAGGCGTCAGTCAGTCAGTTAGTCATTTCCATGTCCCTTGTGGAACTTTGCCTCCCTAACAGCTCTCTTGTGGGTCTGTTCGTTGCAAGCAAGATGCCCCTGCTGGTGAGGCATCCATTCGCAGATCGTCAACTATGTCCCTTATAAAGGCGTACGCTTAAAAATTATACGTGTCTGAGTGGCGCAGTTGTTAGTGAGTTCGTCTCTAACGCTGAGGTCGGAGGTTCAAGTCCAGCCAGAAATCCCAGTCTCGCACGTGATTGGGACTTTTGGCTCCTCTTGGAGCTGAGGAAGGAAAGATGGTCAGGAGTGACCATCCTCTAGTATACTCTCAGGTCCAGGAACATATGGGCACTAACATATTCTTCAGTATCTCTAAAATAAGAGGACTAAAAAAAAAGACATATCTGGTTTTCTTCTTTTCTTAAGATGAATCATCATCATGACCACCACCACAACCACCACAACCACCACCACCATCATCATCATCATTATCATTTACCGCGTTCGTTTCCCTTGACAGTCATGATTCTTCCTAGATCTCGATCCTAGATAGTTTCCTTCAGCTCATTTGGTTACGTAAAGAATAAAGAGGGAAACTGAACTGGAAACTACATATAACAATGATAACATGAACTATTCATTTGAGGATAATGCATGCATTAATATATTATTATTCGACAGGTACTTTTCTCTAAAGATAACCGCTGGGTTTTATCTCTCAGTTTTATACAAGATTGATATTACCAATAAGCCATAATTGTGGTTATATAATTTTCGGATGGTGGCAGGATGTTTCCTGGCATCATAATCTGTGTAAAACTGTAACCCTCAAAGGTCAGCGCAGCGTTCCTCTGCAGTCTGCACTATGAGCAGGTTCAGAGTTTGCATAGTGGCAGCACTGGTCCCGCCTATTACACAGTAATACAGTACTAATAATAACATGTTCTCAGAACAGTAAAACAAGTCAGATTCGAAGGAAAGTAACATATATGTACGAACTCTTTAAGATCACTTAATATCGTTTACTTCACTTAACAAGGTTACTCCCATGCCATGCCCCCGAGACTTACTGAGTGCCAGCAGAGTGATATCTTATGACACAATAAGGAATCATGTTATCATTATCATTCTTGATCATCCTTCCTTTCCTCGTTCTCGGAGTCAGGTGCACACACCTGGGCTGAAATAGGCCAAAAGCGGATATGTTAATTCTACCAATCTTTTATGCCATCCTTTACTTACAACTTCGTTGGAACTTCACCTTTCCTCTTGATATAATCACCGGAATCCAAATCTGGGAGGGGATACTGCTAGTGCAAGGCAAATTTACATTTTAGCTGCCAAGGAGAAAATGGACACACGTCCGCTTCTATTCTGCCGGCAACTACGAAAAACGTCATACATTGATGAAATTAAATGAGCAACTCCCAGATATATGGACAATGTAAGACTGCTACAGTTCAGTCTGCCTACAGATACAAAACGACCATCTCTCTCTCTCTCGTTTTCTAATCTACCTACCTACCTATCTATCTATCTATCTACCTACCTACCTATCTATCTATCTATCTATCTATCTATCTATCTATCTATCTATCTATCTATGAACATTAAGTGCCCAGGGCACATGGCGCTTCCGCAAGGGTTTTCCACAAATGCCTGTCCTTTGCCTTTTTTCCGCTCTTGCCCAGGTAAGCCCACTATTGCTCAACATCCTCTCTGTTGTTCTTCTCTATGTCTCTTTTGGTCTACCCTTACTTCTGTTCCCCTGTGGTGTCCATCTTAGTGCTATTTTTGGTAGTGAGTTGTCAGTCATTCGGATCACATGCCCCAACCATCGCCAGCATCTTTCTTCAATAATTGTTGTCAGTGGCTTCATCTGCATTTCTGCCAACAAGATGTTATTTATTATGGTGTTTGGCCATAATAATAATAACAACAGCCATATCTCGATGAAATGAATATACAAAGATTTCATTTTGCTTTATTTCCTTTAGATATGGAAGACGTGCTACAGGACAAGATTGCCACACAACTCCGAGAGAACGGCATATCTGAGACAAAGGTGGTGCCGCTATCAGCTAAGATCACCCAGGCCGTCTGCGACGATGTCATTGACGCCAGCAACAAGGCATCCCCCCAGACTATGGCCAACTTAAAAGAGATCATAAACAAGCACCTAGATCCTATTTTGTTTAACAAGACCAATACAACTGACTTAAAGGACGCTCAGAAACCAAGTGACGCCAAACAATTGTCTGAACTGGCCTTGATGAGAATATGTGAGACCATATTCCTAAAAAAAAAAAACGTTTATACCCCTGCAACTTTCTGTCTTCTTTCTCTGGACATTCCTATTCTTTTACCTTATTCACTTATATTTGTAGCATAAACTTTCTAATTTCTCTTTTTTCTCTTGTTTTCCCTCTTTCATTGTTCATTATTTATATACTAATAGATGTTATCATCTACTCCTATCGTCCTCTTTTTCTTCATTCCACTGATTTAATTTCATCTAATTTTGCCGTCTAACACCATTAAAAAGATAATATTCATTAATTTCTCATTTTCTTTTTAGATTTTTTTTTAATGTGAGAAAATACTGAGAAAATATGAAGTATGAAATAATGAGAAAGTAATGAAAAAAATATGAGAATTTTATGTTCCCTTCTTATTCTTTAATATTTCGCCATTTTACCTTATGCCTATCTTTTTCTTTCAAACTTGTGTTCTTTGTTTCCATCTTTTTTCCCTAACATTAATATGCATTTGAAGTACTGTAGTTTCCACCTCCTATTGTGCTACTTTATATGTGTAGTACATTTCCACCTGCTCTAAAATTACTGTCTTTTGGAAGTTCACCGTCTATGACAACCCTACGCCAGCGCTTTTCTTCTTAATTATACACAACTCAGTTTTGTTTCGTTTTTCTGTGAGTATTCTCTTATTCTCACCCCCTATCTCCAATAACTGAATTATGGAAGTTGTTAACACTACTGTACTTGTCCTTGCCCGTTGTCACGGCAACTTGACCTAATTCAAACCTTTAGTGTGTCGTTCTTTTCAGGCCAAGTTCACGAGGAACTTGACCAGTGCAAGCAGAGCGCTGATGACCACAAGAACACAAAGGGCAAAGGTCAAGCGCCCAAAGATGATGCCCAGGACAGGTTGGCAGAGTTGATTAGATGACTGATTGGGTGTTGGGTTATACGTGGATGGGTTATGGGTTGACTGATAAACGGTTTAGCTAGAGATGCGATGACAATCCTAAAAGAAAGTTCTGATATCTTATTTAAAAAAAACAAACTCAACGCTGTAGTTGCATGACCTAAGTATATCTACAGTTGAAGATCATACTGTTAGCTACTTTTCGACCTAGTTCCCCTCATTGTTGAGGCACTTGTCGTAGCCAGGAATAGATTTTGTGTTCCTGCAATGCGAAGAAAGAGAGGAAGACCAAGTCGAAGATGGCTGCAAGACATCGTTGATGATCTGCAGATGGACGCATCAGCGGCAGGCCATCTTGCTCACAACCGAGAGGCCTACAGGAGTGCTGTTTAGGAGTCAACGTTCCGCAAGGGACATGCAAATGAATGAATGAATGAATGAACAATGCGAAGAAAACTAATTTGATGACAACTGACAAAAAAGGCGTCTCAAATAGATATCAATGAGGAAAAATTGGAAGAGGTGAAGAGTTTTGAATATCTTGGATCATTACTAACTAATAACAAAGATACAATGAGGGAAATTAAAAGGAGGACATTTATCGCTCTTCAAAAAATAAAACAAATAAAGAAGCCGCGGAGACGAACAGACAGAACTATAAAAATAAGATTTTTAAGGGCATGCATCTTTCTTATCGCAACATATACCTGTGAGACCTGGACACTTAACAAAACAGCTGAAACACATAAATGCCTTTGAATGTAAATGCTACAGAAGAATCCTTCAATTATCATGGACACAAAAATGAACAAATATATCCATACTACATGAACGTAATATTGAAGAAAGCTGGCTAGTAAAGGAGAAGAGAAAACTTAAATATTTTGGACATATTAAACTTCATAATAATTTAGAAAAGACAGTATTGGAAGGGTACATAATGGGAAAAAAGAAAGAGAGGAAGACCAAGTCGGAGATGGCTGCAAGACATCGTTGACGATCAGCGAATGGATGCATCAGCAGTAGGGCATCGTGCTTACAACCGAGAAGCCTGCAGGAGAGCTGTTAAGGAGGCAAAGTTCCGCAAGGGACGTGTAAATGACTGACTGACTGACTGACATTGTAAAATGTTGCCGACCGCGATACAAACCAAGTGTTAACAGCCTCTTTGATCCCATCGAGAGTAGAACCTTCTATAATTAAAACCATTCAAACACAATGTGTGAAGAAATGATGATGAATGCTGTGGATAATGCAGGGAGAGTGATGAAATTGTGAATTGCCTGTCCTTTCATGAATCTTTTCCCTGCGGGAATCGAACCTTCATTAAAGCACAGATGGTCGACCGGCTGGTGGATCATCAAGAACATTTTCGCGATCATCATAACTTCTCACCCATCGCCAGAGCATAGACCCATTCCTGGCATGTTCCCCATACACTTCAGAAACTTGCAGATAAATGTCAGTCAGTTTCACGTTTCTTGCATGTAAAAGAAACAGATTACAGACCGCATTTCACAGGCAGCGTACATCTCCATTTTTTTGTCAACATATGGAACATACAGAAAGATCTGTTAACATCATTCAAATTTCATACAATTACGCCTGTTTGTAGCCACTGTATACAGGAGCACAGCACACAAGTTATCATCCGGTAAAGCTTATTTGCGTCGGTATTATTTACAAACGGAACTTTCTTTTAGCCTTGACCTAATATACGGACAGAAGGAACGAACGAACTTTTATTTTTTTTCAAAGATGAATAATTGGAGACACAAGGCAGTCTGACATTCTGCCCTCTTTCATTCAGCTTTCGCTCTGTCACAATGTCAATAGTTCTGAGTATGTTTTTGGCACATAACACACACGGGTAATTTGAAGTAACGGAGCTTTACATTCCACACTTATCAGCGCTTTCAGTCATGGAAAAGGTAAGATAAAGGTAACCCTATTGTGTGCCACGGAGTCACTTTAAAGACTCGAGCTGAACTCGAGACTGAAGACGGAGATATATGATGAAGTTTTACTAAAACATTTGGGGGGGGGGGGGGGGGGAGGAAGGAAGCAAAAGTTAGCAACAGTGTATTTCATGAAGGCAATGTTGTCGAAATAGTGGGTTGTCAGTGTTGTCTTTTATAATAATTTCGTAGTTTCCACACTTTATTGCTAACTGTTCTTGCTTCCTTCTTTCCTGCCCCAACCTGTTTTCTTAAAACTGTGTAACTGGGTAGGGTGGGGGTGGGGGGGGGAGGGTTAGTTGTCTCCGGTCGGATTCGAACTAATGACCTTCGCTCTGGTTCCCAACTGTTTTCACCTCAAAGGACCACTTTTCCAGCTACGTAAAAGCTCTGGACCACCGTTTTCTATGTAATACCATACAGCCTTGAACCCTGGGCTGTTTTTGTTCACGTGACGGCATGTAAAACCATATAGACAAGACAGCCGAGGGCAACTTGTGGAGGTTGGAACCCTTTCGTTGATAACTTCAAGTCTTTATCTAAGATTTGTTCCCGAATAATTAAACATCTTAGATTCCTCTTCCAAGCATTTTCTTTGTGCGCAGTTTTCTGTGCAAGTAAATAAAGCTAAATATATAAACACGCACAAGATCGCTACAGTAAAGAGTACATTTAGTCTCTCTCTTTTTTTTTTCATTATTTTCTGTTCTCGCGTGTCACTGATTCCCAGCCTGCCATCTGTATGACCCTAATCCAGTGATACATGACCTGCGACCCTAAATCAGCACAAGTATAACTGCGACTTTAAATCAGCAATGGTGCACGGCCCGCTATTCCAAACAAGTAATGGCATGTAACGTACCACCCTAAACCAGCAATGAAACGTAACCCGTTACCCTAAACCAGCAATGAAACGTAACCCGTTACCCTAAACCAGCAATGAAACGTAACCCGTTACCCTAAACCAGCAATGAAACGTAACCCGTTGCCCTAAACCGGCAATGAAACGTAACCCGTTACCCTAAACCAGCAATGAAAACCTAACCCGTTACCCTAAACCAGCAATGAAAACCTAACCCGTTACCCTAAACCAGCAATGAAACGTAACCCGTTGCCCTAAACCGGCAATGAAACGTAACCCGCTACCCTAAACCAGCAATGAAATCGTAACATGCTAGCCTAAACCAGTAATGAAAACGTAACCCGCTACCCTAAACCAGCAATGAAATCGTAACATGCTAGCCTACTCTAAACCTGCAATGAAAACGTAACACGCTACCCTAAACCAGTAATGAAAATGTAACCCGCTACCCTAAACCAGTAATGAAAACGTAACACGCTACCCTAAACCAGTAATGAAAACGTAACCCGCTACCCTAAACCAGTAATGAAAACGTATCCCGCTACCCTAAAACAGTAATGAAAACGTAGCCCGCTACCCTAAACCAGTAATGAAAACGTAACACGCTACCCTAAACCAGTAATGAAAACGTAACCCGCTACCCTAAACCAGTAATGAAAACGTAACCCGCTACCCTAAACCAGTAATGAAAACGTAACACGCTACCCTAAACCAGTAATGAAAACGTAACCCGCTACCCTAAAACAGTAATGAAAACGTAACCCGCTACCCTAAACCAGTAATGAAAACGTAACACGCTACCCTAAACCAGTAATGAAAACGTAACCCGCTACCCTAAACCAGTAATGAAAACGTAACCCGCTACCCTAAACCAGTAATGAAAACGTAACCCGCTACCCTAAACCAGTAATGAAAACGTAACCCGCTACCCTAAACCAGTAATGAAAACGTAACCCGCTACCCTAAACCAGTAATGAAAACGTAACCCGCTACCCTAAACCAGTAATGAAAACGTAACACGCTACCCTAAACCAGTAATGAAAACGTAACCCGCTACCCTAAACCAGTAATGAAAACGTAACCCGCTACCCTAAAACAGTAATGAAAACGTAACCCGCTACCCTAAACCAGTAATGAAAACGTAACACGCTACCCTAATCCAACAATGAAAACGCAACACGCTACCCTAATCCAACAATGAAAACGTAACACGCTACCCTAAACCAACAATGAAAACGTAACACGCTACTCTAAACCAGTAATGAAAACGTAATCAGCTACCCTAAACCAGCAATGAAAACGTAACACGCTACTCTAAACCAGTAATGAAAACGTAACCCGCTACCCTAAACCAGTAATGATACATCACCATGAAAAAAAAAAATAAAAACATTGAAATTTATCGACAAAAATTATAATTTATATTTAATGTCGTCTCGAGACCCTGCCTCGGCTCCAGCCCTCCCCACCCACCTCCCTAAATTAAGTTGCGATCTGAGGTTTCTAATCACTGACGCATGTACTTCATGCTACTACGTGTAATGTGAATGGTGAAACGCTATAAATACAGTAAGTGCTTTGTCAATGGATAAAGCAGTTCCTACCTTTTCAATATAAGTCTAATCATCTGCTGCGTGCAGTCCTCACTGTTTCCCACTATTGGATAAACTATGTATGTATAATACAGTAGAAACAACAGAGACTGCTTTACATTGGATGTCTTTTTTTGTAGAATTTTTTTTGTTTTGTTTTAGGCGAAATTAATGACATGGAAAAATTATTGTTTTCTGGTAGGATTTTTGCTTCTTTCTTCCAGACATAGAAGTTGCTGGTCTTGTGATCAGTGCTGTTATCCTCACTGACATTTTGGTTTTCCTTATTGCCATTAGGTCAGTGATCATGCAGATCAGAGACAGCATAAAGAAGCAGAAGACGGAAAATGATATTCTCAAACACAGGCTGAAAGAAGCTCGGGACGAGAACCAAGATGTGGTGGTAGATAAAGAAAGAAAGAAGGAAAAGCTGCAGGTTTGTTTCTTTTGGTGCATTGCTTTGCCTGCGTTCTTCTTCATAAATCATTCTTCTTTTCTTGGAATTAATTCCACTCTTGGCTATGAGTAATGCTCATACTACGCCCTTGTCTGCATACTAAGTGATCCAGTGAGTAAGATCCGTCAAGGTCGAGGCAGGTTCTGTAATCAGGCAGTGGCTTGAGTCATTACAGAGATCAGTGATTCACAGAGTCACTTTCATCTTTGTCCCTGGGCACATGGAGCTCTGCCATCATTTCAGATGGACAGCCACTGGATCGAGCTGATATTGTTAACGCGTATAGAGAGACAGGCAGAGTAGAAAACTTCGAGGGTAGGAAATCTGCATTACTGCCTTTACTTGAAAGAGCTGGGAATACAGACGGGCAAGGCCAGCAACGAGAGGCATACTAGACGTGCGAAGCAACTCGTCAACCAACACAAGACAACCACTATCTGCGGCTGGACGCTGATGGATATGGCGAGAGGAGGGGGGGATCTGAGCACCTTTGGACATGTCCGGAGTGCAATAATGATGACCCAGACCATAAACAATAAACCATAACGCCATTACTGTATGGTCCACGTTCAGATCTGTTTTGCTCCACAAAAATAGTATTAATTTCAGCATCGCATTGTAGAAAGGTTTATATTTTTACTATAGTATATAAGGAAGTCAGCGTGGAAAACTCTAGTAAAGCATAGATAACAAACACATACAATTCTTCAGATATAGAGAACAGCTCCTTTCAGGCCAAATCGATACCTGTGCAGCCTGTCAGAATGAAAGCTTCGATGCATCCCAGCTGCTTTCATTTTCGGTCGATAACCTGGAGCTGCGGAGTACGTACACCTATAGTGAGATTATGCTTTCAGGGAGGAGACTGGAGCACCTAAAATGTGGAATTTATTATTTGTTTATTTATTCTTATTTATATAGCTGACGTTACTGTTTATTATTGTTAAAGTGTATTGTAACAAGGGCTTTTTTTCATTATTGTTCTCATAGTTATACATATTCATCAGGCATCCTTTTCACTCCTGTAATCATTTCTTGAAATAATAACAATATAAAATGAGAATATTTTCACGGGTTCTTGTAAATTATCAGCTTTATTTAAATTGTGCCTAGCAAGCGCCTGAGTAAATTATTCAGCAAATCATTATGACTGTTAATCCGTCAGCTTTCTCTGCACTGATTCAGAATCACAACATGAATTAACACGAGTAACAGCCAACCTGAGCGGAGATGGTATTCTTGTGATCTAACCTACAGCGCAACAACTACCCTCGTATCATTTGTCGAATTCTCATTTCAACGTTTTTTTCAATGTCCAAATCACCCCTCTCGTCTGACCAGACCGTAAACTGACCACATCAAAATGACCTTACCCTGCCAAGATTTCAACCTTTTGTTCTGCATAGCGCGGTTTTTTCAAAGTCTCCGGTGATCAATCAAAATTCCTTCTCAAGATCACTCTAGCAATCAGAAGTAATACTAGTTAACCCGGCTCTGTGGACGATATGTAGATCCGTCTGAGATCCACACATACCAGACAGCCTGTTTTTACTCACAAGCTATCGCTTGGTAGCATAGTTTATAAATCCGTGGGATCAGGAAATGTAAAGACTGGGGTAACCAAGACCGGGACAAATTAAGGCCATCAAAGAGCCATCAAAACAGGAACCAAACTCAGGTTCCTTAATGCAAATGTAAAGACTGTCCTACTACATGGCTCAGAAACAAGGGTGATAACTAAGACAATACAGAGTACAAAAAATTCATGAGTTACTGCCTTAGAAAGATTCTAAACATCAAATGGCAGGACAAGATTAGGAATGAGAAGTCTGGGAAGCAGCAGAACAAGAGCATGTGAACTTACAAATCATGAATTTTAAAAAAAATGGAGGTCACTTAATGAGGAAACCAGAAAACAGCATAACACGGCAGACACTGACATGGACCCCTTCCCCCCCCCCCACCCTCAATGAAAGTATAAATCAGGGAGGACCCAGAACTATCTGGAGAAGGGAAATTACGAAACTTCTCAGAGACAAGGGCTACAAATAGAAGTCAAAACAACATAAAGCCAAGAACAGGGATAACAGGAGAAACTCTACCCATGGCTTATGCTTCCAAGAGAGTGACGGGCAATGATGACGACGATGTCCCTCTTCTAGCTCCCTGTTCATCAACCAACGGAAAGGGGATTTAAATAGCGTATTTGATAGTGTCTACTTCACTGGCCAGCCTTTTAAGCCAGGATTATTCCAGAGAAAATCGTAACAAAGTGAGGCATAGATGCATCCATCCAAGGTTCTCTCATCATTTCTCATGTTAGAGAATGTCCATCAATTAACAGTCTTACTTTGAGAATGTCCATTAATTAACAGTCTTACTTTGAGAATTTCCATTAATTAACAGTCTTACTTTGAGAATTTCCATCAATTAACAGTCTTACTTTGAGAATGTCCATTAATTAACATTCTTACTGTGAGAATGCCCATTAATTAACAGTCTCACTTTGAGAATGCCCATTAATTAACAGTCTTACTTTAAGAATGTCCATCAATTAACAGTCTTACTTTGATATTTACCTCCGTAACTAGAACCTGGACAGCAACAACTGGCAGCTGCAGCAAGACCTGACCAGTGCAGAACGCGACAGGCACAGCCTGCTCTCCAAAGTAAGGCAGCAGCAGAAGGACTACAGCCTGCTGGACAAGGAGCACCAGGACGTGCGCCAGGAGAACTTAAGGCTAAGAAGCAGGGTAAGTTTGGCAAGGCTCGTGCCGGCTGTATGGTATCCTGGAGCAGAAAACAGACGGGAGCGAGGCTCAGATACAGAAAACTGTTAGAGCCAAGTATGCTTGACTGCCTTGGAAAAAAAATATATTAGACAAATCATTTTAGACTGAAAGACAAGCAAACAAACAAAAATAGTAAGATAATGACTGGGACTTGAGTGCCGACTCCAGTAGGGCATGAAGCAAGTCAGGTGATGGCCAACGCGATGCCAGCTCGGCCACCTTGCCGACAATATACTGTGTCGTGTGCTTACCTAGTGAAGTGTTTTATGTTTATTGTTTTCGTTAGTTTAGAACATCTGTCAGAAATGTAAGTGTAGGTGTAAGCAATTTTAAATGAGAAATAAAGACGTGTTGTACTTACTGAAATAATTATCTCGGCACTAACAAGCAACGGAGGATCTAAAAATGCAGCACTAAAGTGTCTAGATATTTCGTTAGATAAAACTATATCTAATCTATCTTCAGTAGTAATCTATCTCCAGTAGTAATCTGTAATCTATCTCCAGTAGTAATCTATCTCCAGTAGTAATCTATCCCCGGTAGTAAGCTATCTCCACTTGTAATCTATCTTCAGTAGTAATCTATCCCCAGTAATAATCTATCTCCAGTAGTAGTCTCTATCTTCAGTAGTAATAATCAATTACTTGGTGCTAGGTCCCTAGAGAATCACATCTGTTGACTTAATTTGGTTTTTATTCTGAAATTCAGTTCAGTTTTAATTTTCTTTCGCGTGACCTGCAAGTATCTGGTGGCTCAGTGGTTTAGAAGTTCATCAAATTAGAAAATGGAACTTGAGTTTGAATGCTGCGAAGTGCTCTGATTTTTCTACGACTGGATGATGTTATGTTTTCTTTGATATCAATATTATCAAACCCCAAAATCTGAACAAAAAAGAAAGATGAATATAGTGAAGGGGGGGGGGGGGGGACCAAACATACTGGAATACACAGCTCATTGTTAGTGTGTTAAAAACATAAGGTTTTTCATGTCAAAATTGGTCTCTTATTTCTAAGTAAAAGCAAAAAATAAAAAAAAATAAAGCAAGACGGAGTAGAAGATGTCTGTAGAGATGAAAAGTGATTCTAGAAGTTGATGAAGATAAACATTTCATTTTATAAGCAAAACTGAATCCCATCTCCCTTCCCATCACTGATACTAATATAAGTGAGCAGCAAATGTAGGTAACACAAAACATGAAAACAGGAGAAAGCAAATAGCACATGTTTCTACAGTGAATATTTCATTTACTCAACTTTGTACAATAATATCTTTTTTTTTTTTAATTACAGACAAAGACAATCGATTTGCCCTATATTGACTAATCTAAGTAGAATTTCTGTATTCTTTTGGCCACAATCAGTTGAATTCCAGTGAGGTCAGAAACCACATGCTGAATAGAGACCTCACCAAACTGCAGTCGGAGAACGCCAGACTGAAGGTCCTCGCTGACCAGCAAGAGAAGGAAATTCTACATCTTCGGGACCCAGATCAGGACATGGTCCACCAGATCAAGATTTTGTCTGATGAGGTCACATTGCTGAGGACACAGACTCGAAGACTGAACGAGGAGAAGGTGAGTCTTACGTTGTAAAAGTGGGCACTTGCAAGCTGAATCTCTTTGATATAGAAAACCTGAAAATGAAGCGCAGATTTCTAAATGTTTCTCTCATGGACGTGTCCAAATTTTCTTATTTAGTAGCTGCTCTGGTTACTTACGTTTTACAGCCAAGGCCATAGTCAATCTCCCACAACACAACTAAGTAAGCAGTATATAGGAGTAAGGGCAGGCCAAAGAAGAAAACGTGAGAAAAATAGATAGGCGTTTGTGGAAAACCCTAGCGGAAGACCCATAGTTTGGGGATCTAAAGGTTGACAGACAGGCAGGCAGACAGACAGGCAGGCAGACAGGCAGGCAGACATACAAACAGACAGTAAGTAAGTAATCTTCTACAGTGCAGTTGTTAAAGTATATCGCTCAGTAATCACCCATAACAAAATTGTTACAACGAAGGGAATACTGATGATAGTATCCAAATAATATAGACGTCTGATATATTTTTTAAAATGTCTCCTGGCATTGGCATGCCGTAGATGTGTGAAGTGTTAGTGCCTTCGCAGACCTAGGCCACTACAGGTAGGGGTGCCAGAGCCTGTTCTCTCTGCTTTTGTTTTCCAAACGAAAATCCAGGTGCTCATTTTCTGAGGTTAAGCTGACCCCGGTGCCTGCCAGTCAGATAAAAAACCGCGCACTGAACCTTCTGGCTGACAGGCCAGCTCACTGATCACTACACCGTCGGGGCACTCTTACATCAAATGTTATGTTTAGTCCATTCTTACAGTAGTTAGTGTAAACATCGCTGACTATGCAGCTGTTATTATTTGATGGTGTAAACATCGCTGACTGTGCAACTGTTAATATTAGATAGTGTAAATATCGCTGACTATGCAGCTGTTATTATTAGATAGTGTAAACATCGCTGACTATGCAGCTGTTATTATTAAGTAGTGTAAACATCGCTGACTATGCAGCTGTTATTATTAGATAGTGTAAACATCGCTGACTATGCAGCTGTTATTATTAAGTAATGTAAACATCGCTGACTATGCAGCTGTTATTATTAGATAGTGTAAACATCGCTGACTATACAGCTGTTATTATTAGATAGTGTAAACATCGCTGACTATGCAGCTGTTATTATTAGATAGTGTAAACATCGCTGACTATGCAGCTGTTATTATTAGATAGTGTAAACATCGCTGACTATGCTGCTGTTATTATTAGATAGTGTAAACATCGCTAACTATGCTGCTGTTATTATTAGATAGTGTAAACATTGCTAACTATGCTGCTGTTATTATTAGATAATGTAAACATCGCTGACTATGCAGCTGTTATTATTAGATAGTGTAAACATCGCTGACTATGCAGCTGTTATTATTAGATAGTGTAAACATCCCTGACTATGCAACTATTATATTAGATAGTGTAAACATCGCTAACCATGCAGCTGTTATTATTAAGTAGTGTAAATATCGCTGACTATGCAGCTGTTATTAGATAATGAAAACATCGCTGACTATGCAGCTGTTATATTAGATAATGAAAACATCGCTGACTATGCAGCTGTTATATTAGATAATGAAAACATCGCTGACTATGCAGCTGTTATATTAGATAATGAAAACATCGCTGACTATGCAGAAATATGAAAATGAAATCTATTTTGTGCAGTCCATCTTTGTAAATAGATACTAGGAGAATAGTTTTCAGTTGCTATATCAAGCCAGTACTACTACGTGGACGCGAACGATGATCATGAGAGCATTAGAGGCAACGGAAATGTGGTTCCTACGAAAAATGTTAAGATTACCATGGAGAACCAAAATACAAATGAAGAATTTCTAAGGAAAGCCAATGAGAAGCGAAGCTTAATAAACACACAATGGAAGAGACAGTCAAGGTTTATAGGCCAATAATGAGAACAGAAGAGATAGAAAATATCGTGACAACAGGAAAAATGGGAGACGGGAAAGGGAGAGGTAGAGCAAGAGAGAAAATCTTAGATAGCTTAACAAAATGGCATGGGAGAAGAATAACAACAGAAGTGATAAATAACATGAAGGATCGGAAACCGTGGAGGGACATGGTCGCCTACGATTCCAGGCATGGTACATGAGGCAGGTGTTGTGGTGAGTCATCTTTAATAAGTTCATTGTTATAGTCTTTACTGAAAAATGTTATATTCTATGTGTGCGGACTATATTCCATTAGACATGTATTATATTCAGCGCAGTAGACTATATCTCACCAGATAATTGTTATGGTCAGTGCTTTAGTGTATCTTTTATTTCATCTACAATTCTAGGGCATGCTGAAATCCAGATGCCAAAAAATAGAGTCCAGCTTTGATGAATCCTGCAAGCAAAAGAACAAACTTTCCTTGGAAAGAGACAGTCTTCTTAGAGAGAACGATGATGTAAGTTACTCTTTATAGGTCTTTAGTCTAAATCAAAAGTTAAAAGTATTCAGAATAAATCAGTGTCTTCTTTTGTCTTGTCTTCTGTCTCCTGGAACCGCAATCTGGTGTTTTTTGCAGTCGATGCTGTGAAGGTATTGAGGCACATCATCATGTCGGACTGGCAGCAGGTTATGGCGACTATTTTTTCATGTCATAAATGAAATGGGGGTGTTCAGTAGCTCTTTAACAGATTCTACCACAGGTAATGCTGAAGAAGGTTGGCCAGTAAAGAAGATTAAACATAGAAAACTTAAATATTTTGGACACATTATAAGTCATGATAATTTAGAAAAGACCGTCTTGGAAGGATACATAATGGAAAAAGAAAGGGAGTAAGATCAAGGCGAAGATGGCTGCAAGACGTTGTTGATGATCTGCGAATGGACGCATCAGTAGTAGGGCATCTTGCTTACAACCGAGAGGCCTACAGGAGAGCTGTTAGGGAGGCAAGGTTCTGCAAGGAACAAATAACTGACTGACCACCACGAAGACTATAGCGATCCTTGCCAGACTAGGTCTGTTACTGGGAGTACCAAGGGAGACTTGCAGCAGGGTCTTGGTCTGCTCTGGTTGGCCAACTTTCCGCCAGCATGTCAACTATTGGTTGTGGTTGCCAAAGCACCAGACAGCGTCCACGAGCGAGAATTCATTTGCTAAATTAATGACGGTTTGATTATATTGCAAAATATTGATATTTCCTCTCTTGGAATTAAAACCTGTTGTAATATTTTATTTTCTTCCAACTTTTAAAACAAACATGTCAACCTTCCGAACATTTGTTTCAAGTTTCTTAACATATTTTGCTCCTACTGACCTGCTAAGTTTGACTTACTTCCCTTACTGTCTTTAATTTATACAAGTCTGACCATCTTTCAGGGTCGAACTTTCCTCTGTATAACCCGTTACAATATAATGCCGTGATCCCGTACTGTGGAAACCAGGCATCAGCATAACCAGGCTGAGAGTTTTATGTTTCTTTACTGTTATTTATACTCATAAGTTTACTGTCTTGCATTCCACAACGCGAACTGGTTTGTCTTCAGAACGAATATTTACTACTCCATTTTCACATACAAAGCAACTTTACATAATGCTTCTCTTAACCGTATCTGACTTCAGTTAATCAAGCATATCATATGAAATAGTGTATATGGTTTTTTTCTTTTTTCAACATATTCACTGTTTCTTTGACTAATCCCACCCCCCCCCCCCCCCCCCCAAAAAAAAAAAATAGAATATCTACATGATGTCTGCTTCCTTTCCTTTTATAATGTAACATACAATTACACACTCTGTTTCTGTTAAACGAAAGTGGTTTTTTTTTTTCGTTTCTTTTTCAGCCAAAAATCACACACTACTTTGTTGTATAAGCTACAATCACTGCCTTTTGTTTTATAAGCTACAATAACTGCCTTCAATAAGCATAAAATTTATTGATTTATTATCGTTGCCTTCCATAATTGTAGAATGTTTGAGAAGAGCTGGAGAGACAAAAAAAAACCTTGTCAAAAAGATAAGAGAGAGACAATGAGACATGCAATGAGAAGAGGGGGCATTGAAAATATTATAACAACAGGAAAAATAGAAGGAAGAAGATCAAGAGGAAGACCAAGAGAAATTATACTGGACACTCTGACGGGATGGTGTGAGAGGAGATCACCAACTGAGCTGATGGCCTGCATGAAGGATCGTGTACTCTGGAGAAGCATAATAGCCAACGCCAGTCGGCACTTGAATCTCACATTTACTATTTTCATGCGTTAATCAAACATTAATATTATATTTCACGCTCTATATTGTGTAGTAACCAACTTTAAACACTGAAGCTCACATTAAGACCAAGCAATAGCCACGCCGCAAATAAACATTAAATTCACGTTTACTTCTACGAAGCAAATATTCTCATCTTATTTCCTTATCTTTACTTGAAATATTCTCATCTTATTTCTGTATCTTTCTTTCAAATATTCTCATCTTATTTCCTTATCCTTCCTTCAAATATTCCCATCTTATTTCCTTATCTTTCCTTCAAATGTTCTCATCTTATTTCCTTATCTTTCCTTCAAATATTCTCATCTTATTTCCTTATATTTCCTTCAAATATTCTCATCTTATTTCTTTATTTTTCCTTCAAATATTCCCATCTTATTTCCTTATCTTTGCTTCAAATATTCCCATCTTATTTCCCTATTTTTCCTTCAAATATTCACATCTTATTTCCATATCTTTCCTTCTAATATTCCCGTCTTATTTCCTTATCTTTGCTTCAAATATTCCCATCTTATTTCCCTATTTTTCCTTCAAATATTCGCAACTTATTTCCTTATCTTTCCTTCAAATATCCACGTCTTATTTCCTTATCTTTGCTTCAAATATCCCCAGCTTAAGCAACGCTACCGGAAGCTGGCCTTGGCAAACCCTCAACACGGCATGCTCCCAGATATTGCTTCTGGGCGCAACGGGCCTTCATCTCGCGCCAATTCACGTGCGACTCCACGAACTCAGTCCCGCAATGTGGGCAACACGGACGATCGACGAATGGCAACAGCGCGAGAAGAGGATGAAGATAATTATTACCATGAATAGGTTTAGCAATATATTCATTTTTAGCACATGTTTCCTTTATTTATTTTTGTTAAACAATTCATATCCGTCCACAAATATAGACTGTTGATATTTGCCATTAAAACCGCTATTTTTTATGGCTAGCTACCTCCTGGATCTGTTTTGCTCTATTTTTAGAAATTCATTTACGCTTACGAGACTTACATAACTAGAATCTGAAGGGCTGATGGTGGAAAGATACACGTGTTCTTGGGGTCGACGGTTGACAAGAAAAGATCAAGAACAGATCCTCAATGGCTCGGACGGCTGCTGAACTCAGTAGATGCTCAACGAAGAAGAAGAAGGAGAAGAAGAAGAAGAAGATGATGATGATGATGAGTACGATGATTATGATGAAAAGGAAGTGTTATTTTTACATTATAAATATATGGTCGCTCATGAAAAATACAGGAAATCACTTCTAAAAGCAACAACGGCGGATGATTACGGAGAGAAAACGTTAAATTTTCGCCTACAAAGACCATATTAACTGTATTTAGAAGATGAGAAAACGCAGATGCCAGAAGTCAGAACACAGCTAAGCAAGATGTCGGCAGTGAGCCACAGTGGCAGAAAGGAATAGTGAAAAGTCCTTAAACAAAACCTTCTAGAAACCATGATCAGGAAAAGAGTCGGCAAATATTGGGAGCAACACTTGTGAAGGACTACATCGAAAATCAGAGAGAGAGAGAGTTCAGTGATTCAGGCACTTCGTACGCATGAATCCAGAACATCCAGAACATCCAGCGGCATGCGGATGCAACTAGAACACACCTGGGTACAGGGTGCGAGAGAAAAAGAGGATAGATAGAGTGAAAAGCACGTCGAGGAAACATAACATGGCAGCTACCCAGGCATGTTAGCTTGCTCTGAACCTATGTCTGAAACTCCCTGAGACGCTAATGCAGTGTAACCAGACAGATACAGGGAGGAAAATAACTTTAATTTACCCCCCCCCCCCCCAGACCTACCCGTTTATATATTTAGTTTTGAATTATTTTCTGTTTGATGCCATTAAATAAGTGAATGTTCTCAGCTGACGTTCGTTTTCGTCATAGAGCATGGAGAAAGTTGGCATTCGACTGTTCGCGAGTGCTCTATGTGTTTTTTAATGAGTAGAACATTCATTAAACATCAAATCTGCAGCATTCCAGTTGATGACTCAAAGAATCGAAGCTATTAAAAAAGCTCATCTTGGAAGTGTAATAGCCTGTCTGCAAGAATGGAGTAGCAGTGGAACTTCTGCCTTCCTACGCGCCGTTGAAATAGTTCCCTCGCTCAAACAAACACATTTTTTAAAACATCATCATTAGACAGCCATTCATGCCACTACGCCAGCTGTGTCTGTGAATCAAGATTTCACACATGCTTTTGTTTGTTTCATATTTATTATAAAGCTACTTCCTTTCAAGCATCTTTTTTTTTGGCACAGTACCATTCAAACCAGCAGTTCCCAACATTTTTTTTTAGCTCAACCCCAAACCAGTAACGGAAAACGAGACCCGCGACGCATGAAATAGACAAAACAAAATAGTGAAATTCAGCAGAATTAGAACATACTATTTCAATTCCTTTTCCATGACGTAACTTTGCCGTTTGTGACTGACGTTATTTTAATATTTAGATATGAAAACATACCCTAAAATGTGGTAGTTTTTTAAAAATACTTTCTACCATTCCTCTAGCAACTGAATGGTCGAGGGTTCAAATCCCAGATGAGCGGGATTTTTTTTCCGACCACTACGGCCCCCTAGGTCGACCAAACCTTGTAAAATGGGTGCCAGAGAAAATTTGGGAAGGAAAGAAACTGGCCACCCTACCTCATACGCTGATGGCCCAGCATACTGAGGTCTCTAACGCTTCACCCTCTACGGCGTTTTGCTATAGGACTATCTTCACCTTTTTAAATTTTTTCTGGCGATCCTACCTCTTGCCCCTGAATTTTGGCTGGCACCAGTGCTCTAAATACATAATGAATAAATTAAGAGGAAATACCTTCTTATATCTTATATCCTTCCCCTGCCGTTAAACGTCAGATAGGGCTCGCAAAGTAGTTCGCCAAATTTTCCTGTCTTCGGTGAGTCTTTCAACCTCATCGAGGAATTTTATATCTACGATTCCTTAAATAATAATTGTTAAAACTGTTGTCTTAATTCTTCTCAATCTGTAACGAGACGGCATCCTGACTTCCCAGTTAAATCAAGCCCTACTGCACAGACATTAAAAGTCATTGTAACGGGCACATTAGAAAAGACACATTATCTGACGCGTGCGCCATTTTCGTCTAAAAGTTTTATTTGTTTTTTCTAATTTAACAAAGATGTATTCTCATTGCTCTTTTCAGCGTCAGTCAGTCAGAGAGACTGATTATTTTCTTTTTAGATGTAGATTTTATTTATTTATACGTATATAAATTTATTATTTATAAGTTGTAACTCACTGAAACTATCTTACATTATACATTTTAGGATTCAGCGGTATTTCTTTCAGCTTTCCTTGGTCAATTTTTGCTGAGCAGTTAGTGTCTTCTTTATTTTCTTCTTGTTTATTTTTGCTTTGGTCCCAGATGTGGAAAGTGAAGGTCACAACATTTAAACAGAGAAATGTAATAAATAAGTCATACACACGCCACTGAAACAAGGAAGGTGATAGCAATGTCACTAAAACAGGGAAATATAATAAATAAGAGAAAGTCACGTAATTAAAACAGGGAAATGTAATAAATAAGAGAAAGTCACGTGATTAAAACAAGGAAATGTAATAAATAAGAGAAAGTCACGTCATTAAAACAGGGAAATGTGGTAATTAAGTCCTAGTCACGTGATTAAAACAGGGAAATGTAATAAATAAGTGAATTCCACGTCATTAAAACGGGGAAATGTAATAAATAAGAGATAGCTGTGTCATTATAACAGGGATGTGATAATACATGAGTGTATCTATCTGCAACATAATAGTCATTTTATCCTTAATTCATATAAAGCTACTAGTGAACTAACGTCCTTGCTTTTAAATATTCATTTATTTTCAGTTAACAGAAACTTTTTTTTCTCACTATTTTTTTTTACCTTGTTACAATATATAAATCTAAAGTGATGAAACTCCTCTTTTTTTTTACATGAGAGTTAAAGAATGACTGTGATATTAAACTCTTACTTCTAGTACAGATATCTGAGTTTCTCCTGTCTGTTGACTTTGTAATGAGAGTGGTCACTCTTGAAGGTGTGATAGAATCGTTCCTGTGTTCTAGGGCATGAAATGACCCCATTTACCAAACAGTAACCGACGATGGGAGATGTGAAAGTGGAGATAAAGAGAAGAAAAGAAATAACAGAACACACTTCTAACTCCATGAAGTCAGTGCTATTATCCAGGAGTACGTCCATAAAAACAAAAAAAAAAGAGATTTATAAAATGCTATTCTATACTACTGTACGGACCAGAAATGATAAAATCTATATATGTTCTATACTACTGTACGGTCCAGAACTTATAAATTGCTATATCTGTTCTATACTACTGTACGGTCCAGAAACTATAAAATGCTATATATGTTCTATACTGCTGTACGGTCCAGAAACTATAAAATGTTATATATGTTCTATACTGCTGTACGGTCCAGAAACTATAAAATGCTATATATGTTCTATACTGCTGTACGGTCCAGAAACTATAAAATGCTATATATGTTCTATACTACTGTACGGTCCAGAAACTATAAAATGCTATATCTGTTCTACACTGCTGTACGGACCAGAAACCAGGACACTAAGTAAAGAAGTCGAAAGCAAGGATAGAAGCAGCAAAAATATCGACCTACAGGAAAGTTAGTCATATCTCATGAAACATGGGAAAAAAAAAACAAATGTATAAATATTGGAACAACTACAAGTGCAGCGTAACCTTCTCAAAGAAATAGGGAGTAAGAAAACAAAATATTTGGGCCACATCAGAAAACGTAATAATATACCGAAGATCGTGCTAGAAGGAAAAGTGGAAGGAAAAAAAAAAGAGCGAGAAGTGGATAGAGATGTTGATGAGAAGAGAGGATAAAAATAGGAGAGAAGACAGGATACCGTGTGGCTGCGTGCACCATCAAGGCGAGGGAGAGTCAGTCAGTCAGTCAGTCAGTCATTTGCATGTCCCTTCTGGAACTTTGCCTTCCTAACAGCTCTCCTGTATGCCTGTCGGTTGTAAGCAAGATGCCCTGCTGCTGATGCCTCCATTCCCAGATTATCAACGATGTCTTGCAGCCATCTTCGCCTTGGTCATCCTCTCTTTCTTTTTCCTATTATGTATCCTTCCAAGACGGTCTTCTCTAAGGGAGAGAAGACACTGGAAATTCATTAACGCCAGCCTGACTACTGAAGACGGCACAAGATGATTATGAGAAATACGAATTCTAGAACACTCTTTTAGCCATCAACATCTTATCAGAAGTTTGTTTTGAGGAGAGGGTTGGCCGGGGGTTGATATGGGCTTCAGGGGTAAAGAAAGAAAGAAAGAAAGAAAGAAAGAAAAGTGGAGGCAGAAAAACAAAAGAGAGAAATAATGGATAATGTTTTAAGAAAGAATGTATATAGATCGCTGTAAACTGATTCTTAGACTCTCCTTGCATCTGTTACTTGGGATCGACGTATATTGACTCTTAGACTCTCCTTTCATCTGTCACTTGGGATCAACGTATATTGACTCTTAGAATCTCCTTGCATCTGTCACTTGGGATCAACGTATATTGACTCTTAGACTCTCCTTGCGTCTGTCACTTGGGATCAACGTATATTGACTCTTAGACTCTCCTTGTATCTGTCACTTGAGATCGATGTATACTAGCTCTTAGACTCTCCAAGCATCTGTTACTTGAGATCGATGTGTACCAGTTCTTAGACTCTCCAAGCATCTGTTACTTGAGATCGATGTATACTAACTCTTAGACTCTCCAAGCATCTGTCACTTGAGATCGATGTATACCAGCTCTTAGACTCTCCAAGCATCTGTTACTTGAGATCGATGTATACCAGCTCTTAGACTCTCCAAGCATCTGTTACTTGAGATCGATGTATACTACCTCTTAGACTCTCCATGCATCTGTCATTTGCATCGAATACATTAACCAGCTACTGATAGCTGAAAGATCTATCTTACGTTAAATAAACAGATACAAATCAAATACATCAACAGATATCTATATCCAAAAATGTACGCAATCAGACAGGAAATGAAATGATGCAACATCATGAAATCGCTTCTTTTATTTAATTGCATTTGAAATAGGACAAAAGTATAAAATTGGCAAATTAAATCAAATATATACAATTTGAGCAGGACAATGTAATGTGCATAAAATTATAATCTCACCGAACTAAACAGGTTTGTATATTACTCTTCAGTCATCAATAATGCGCATGTGTAAGATGTTTAGTTCAATGAGTTTATGAGTTGTCTTCTAATTCTTTCAGCTTTGCTAACATCTAAACTCATAGAATATATTGAATATATTGAAAATATATTGAAATAATTTATATTACACTGCATGAATATTGTCAGTTACAAAGCGTTCTATATACCAGCTGGGACAATGAGAAGGGGAGATAACTCACTGATCATTAGGGGGGAAAAACTGTGCAAACAATGATTAAACGCTAGGCTCACCCTTTTTAATTTATGTTTTAAGGCGTCGCAATATCTCAAAAGATCTTTATAACTTTAAATAAAACAGGTCATACGGCACCCAAAGTTGTTTTACTCTGTGCTTGTATATTAGAGTTTAGTCACTTCAGCATAAAGTTTGAATTCTGGCGGCCCATTTTCCAGACCTTATTTGTAACCTTATATATATATATATATATATATATATTTTAGTCTTAGAATTCGGGTCTTGAATGAAGAAGACAGTTTCTATGTTCTCGGTGTAAAATTAAGCCTGGTCAAAGTATTGGAGACACTGATGACATATTTTGTTAGAAAAGAGGGATTTTGATTCACTTATGTCTGTCTATCTGCCCTATTACAACGTCATTTTCTTCGTGGAAAAAAAGATGGTGGCTGCGTTGTTTATGTATAGAAATCTTTGTGTGGTCTTGGAGGTTGTTTGCGCGATTACTCTCGGCCTCGCTGTCTCGCCTTTGTGTGTGAGTGTGTATATGTATGTGTATATGTGTGTATATTTATGCAGAGAATGTCCCAAGAATCCCGCACTGTTAAGACTGCGAAGTGAAATGAGGATTAATCAGTGGGAAAAAAAAGCCAGACTGAAAATAAGTTATTCAGTATGAAAATAAGAATAAAATAGGATATCAAGCCCCACACTATACGTATATCTTATCTCTAAAGGTATAAAATATCAACCTCTGCTTGGCATCATGGCATAAACCTGGCCTGAAATATACGCGTATTTCTTCATTATAACAGTTTCACGGCATTGTACATAGCACGTTGTGCGGTGAAAATACATGAAAAATAAAATACAAGTAAAAGCTGGAGATGAATATAAATGAAAATATTGAAAAACAAAATAATGAAAAAGATGAAATAAAGATGACTTTGAAAATATTTTCTTAGTTACTATTCCTTTAACAGCTGGAACTGATAGTCATAGTTATTATTTTTTTAGCGAGGTCTTCCATCATTTGTTCAGTGTTACTACTACTACTACTACTAATACTACTACTACTATTACTACTACAATTACTACTATTATTACAACAACAACAACTACTACTATTACTACTGCTAAAACAACTACAACAACAACTACTACAACTGCTGCTGCTACTACTACTACAACAACAACAATAACTACTACTACAACTACAACAACAACAACAACTACTACTACTACCATTACTACTACAACTACTACTACAGCTACTACTACTACAACAACAACTACTACTACTATTACTACTACAACAACGACTACTATTACTACTACTATTTCTACTACAACTACTAAAACAACAACAATAAACTACTACTACTACAACTACTACTACAACAACAACTACTACTACTACTATTACTACTACAACTACTACTACTGCTGCTACTACTACTGCTGCTACTACTACTACTACTACTACTGCAACTACTACTACTACTGCTACTACTACTACTATTTTCATTTATCTTGATCCTGAGTTTTTTACCTTGTATGTTTAAGGTTTAGCGACACTTTATCCCCGACATTTAACACTCCCCTCCCCTCCAAAAAAAAACAACACTGGCCTAACCCTAAACATTTCTGCGAATCAATGCTCAGAATAATAATTAGGCAAAGTCTAAATAAATGAAAACATTAAAACATTCTGTTTAAGTTATAGAGCAACATCGTACCGCTTTTTTTTGTACCAAAATTCCTCACCAAAAAATAATTCTAGTACAGCGAGGGAACTGACTGAAGAGTGAAAGAATCAAAGCATCTGCTAACCTTAACCCTAACAGAACCCCTAACATTAAGCGTACGTCTAACCCTAACCGTACCCCTAAACATAAGTGTACCTCTAGCCCTAACCCTAAGTGTACCTCTAACCCTAACCGTACCCCCTAACATTAAGCGTACGTCTAACCCTAACCGTACCCCTAAACATAAGCGTACCTCTAGCCCTAACCCTAAGTGTACCTCTAACCCTAACCGTACCCCTAAATATAAAACGCATAAAACGTATAACACGCATGATAAACTGTTTTTTTTTTTTTTTCAAAATTGTTTTATATTTATTTCAAGATCCTTTCGTTCAAGGCAATTGCATGAAATAGATTTTTTTTCTTTCAAAGAAACGACTCTAAAACAACTGAGTTTACTACAAGAGAAAGCCTAACAATATGACAAGCGTAAAGACTGCGCGAGTACAGCGGTCTACAGAATATTGAGATAAATAGTCGACTTAACTGTCGTTAGATACAAACCATACCTAACTATTCCGACTTACGCATATTCGAACTACGGTTATCAAACTCGGAATTGGTTCTGAATCCTTGTTGCTGGGTATGCAATGAAACAAACAAACAAACAAACAAACAAATCAAAATTGAACAAAAAATGCAGGCATAAAAATAAGCGATGAATGATGATACAACGAACACAAGATATTATAAAGAGTGCTCTAGCTGCAGTTTGATGGTCAGAGCATCAGAATAACAAAATGTATGTAAATTTACTGGCAAAGACAAGTAACATAATAATGGCTAACCAATCATCTTGTATTGAATATTATGACATACGCATATGTATATATTTCATGCCAGAACAAAAAAGATTTCGACAAGTATTTCCATGTGAATGTGTATTCAATGGTTTCAATCAGTCCATACGTTCAGCCTAGTTCAGTGGATCTAAACCTCTGTTTGACCGTGGACCCCTTTTCCAGCTGTGGACCTCTCATAATAAAAGAACCTAAGTTGCTCTGGGATTTATTATTTTAATCTGAATCAATCCACCTTGCTGGTTCAAAGACCCTCAAACATCCTTCCATAAACTTCCTGGAGGGTCCACTAACCCTGGTTTGAGAAACACTGCCCTAGCCAGGTTAATTCATCGGGAAAAGATAGGTCAAGTAAAAATTTTAAAGTTTTAATTAACATGTATATATTTTGATGAAACAAAAAAAAAAAATAAATGTAATCGATTGCTTATTATTACTAATGGCACAAATAATATACAAGTATTGTTTCTTTCTTATCTTTCTTTAATTTTTATTATCTTTATAACCAGAAAAAGAACAGTAAGACTGGATTAATACCGGTCGTTCCTGGTTTGTATGTGTAAAAAAAAAATCTCACTTATCTTTTTATATTAAAAACCTAAACAATTAAACCTCTGTAACAGTTCTACAGAGGAAATGTAAAACTTTGCTAAGTTAAAATGTAGAAAAAGAAGAAGATACGATGAAGCGAGAGCTGTAAATTGGAAAAAAAAAACAAAACAAGACATGGAGAACTACACAGAAATACAATTCCTAAAATGCCACTTTAAGGTAGTCACTAATACATCATCGCCTCTTAAATAATAAATGTTTCATAGTAAGAAGTTGAAGTAGCAAATCTTAATATAAATTCTTTCATAATTTGCCTGTGCACTATCGCGGGCAAAGAACAGTATCTTGGTATGAAAGTTTTGTGATCTCTTAAAACTGTGGCGAAGATGCTCTTCGATTTGGCAATCGGCGCTCCATGGCTGGCATCCTGGTGTCAGGTTTGGTGACCCTTAGTTCATCAAGAACCTACCCCATATCTCAGATGGTACCCTCAGTAAAAGGCCTAGCTTGGCTACCGGGGCAGGAAACGTAATAGTCCTAATGGGGTGGAGTCTGCTAAGAAGTATTACACACCCCCTGATATTTAGCTAAATTCAGGGACTGAAAAAAAAAAGAATCATCATAACTTCCTCTCAATCCAACACGATAATGTGTCTCAACATCCTGAACACATTAGCTGTATAGAACACCAGCTAGAAGCCCCACGGAGATAGAAGAAGAAGAAGAATGTTTCATTTTACTGTCTTCAAAAGTTTTAAACATAAAAAACACAATACCTATAAAGCCATACTTAGGAGACATGATTTTATTAGCGCCCATATTTTCCTTGACTTGTCAGCAAACTAGAAGACCACGTGATCAGCGTCACGCCTGACCGCCTTTATTTCTCCAGCTTCACAAAGAACCGAGTACCAAATTCTGCAGCTGAGAATTCTGGGGTGTCTCCTGCCGGATGTGAACTGTTGACCTCGTCGCCAGAGACGAGTGCATTGTGCCACTACGCCATCCAGACGCCCAGCATCCGGTGTCTTGTCTTGCCGAGGAACAGCAGTCAGTTTTTCAGACTATCATAGTTCATCTATTTTTCAGTCTTTGATGACTTTTCAAAGCTGTTTGTTGCTCAGTTACAAATGATTCAAATAATTACATTTATTATCGTGCTGACGAGGACGCTGAATGTCAATCAAGACCACAGGGACATCTCATTCATGAAGTGATTTCCACGACGTTCAGGCACGCACGCCATGGCCTCTTTCACGTTACTTGTATCTTTAGTTAAATTTGTGATTGTACAGCGTAGTACGCTCAATAATAATACTGTCGGTTATCAATGTAAAAGAATATGATAATAAAAATAATAGCATTTATCGTACAACTACGTGATGATTAGAGTCCATTCCCTTTGTAGCGAGCCTGTCCTTCTGCTGATGTGTCCGCCACGTGGTTAATTTTGAAGTGCTACCTAAATATAGGGAAGACCAAGGCGAAGATGGCTGCAAGATATGGTTGATGATCTGCAAATGGATGCATCAGCATCAGGCCATCTTGCTCACAACCGAGAGGCCTACAGGAGTGCTGTTTGGGATGCAAAATTCCTTAAGGGACATGCAAATGAATGAATGAATGAACCTAAATATGCAGCGTCACGTTACATGTTCAGAGTTACAGAAGTGGACAAGAAAAGGGTCTCACTGAGGCGGGATTTTGGTCACAGATCAGCAGAGGATTTCGTGCACAGGACGACGGGAGGCAAAGGGAAGTGACTCTGTAAATTTATGCCAGTTTTGAAATATAACTTTGCCACTAATACAGTAAACATAAGTTGTAAAAAACACATATCTTCACAATAAATAAAATAAACATAAGTTGTAAGAAACAGAGATGTGATTTTGTAACATATCTTCACAAGAAATAGAATAAACATAAGTTGTAAGAAACACAGATGTAGTTTTGTAACATATCTTCACAAGAAATAGAATAAACATAAGGTGTAAGGAACACAGATGTAGTTTTGTAACATATCTTCACAAGAAATAGAGTAAACATAAGTTGTGAGAAACAGAGATGTGGTTTCGTAACATATTTTCACAAGAAATAGAATAAACATAAGTTGTAAGAAACAGAGATGTGGTTTTTGTAACATATCTTCACAAGAAATAGAATAAACATAAGTTGTGAGAAACAGATGTGACTCTAGACTGAAAAGCGATATATGCCGTGAGTAGCCAGGTTTTTTAAAGTGAAACCCTCAGAAAATGTGAAAATTTAAGAGAAATTAAAACAACAAATACTCTTTCAAAATGTCACGACGCGACAGAAATTTGAAAATCTGGCAGTCATCATGAAAGATAAAAGGAAAAAGCAGAAAAAGGAGGCTGAATGAATACGCTGATCAAAAGGCGTAAAGAAAGAAGAGAAATTAGAACATATTGGAAATACTAAGAGTAACACAGAAATAGAAAGGATAACACTCGTGCATTCCGTACCTTATCGTACACTGCACATGATGAATGAATTAGCATAATATATTCAATGTAACAGATTATACTGACTGCAGCTGCATAATGTCATTGCCACCAATAGAAAGCCCTACCACTTCATTTTCGTTGTGAAAATCTGACGTCATAACAGGAACAGCTTTAGGTGGTGATGGCGCGAAGATGACGTCAGGTTCTTGTTTTAACATAATATTATCCAATGGAAATACTCGTTCCATGACGGTAGGCGGGGCGCCAGCTGCGGTGGGTAGATTTCCATGCCCTGTGTGATTGGATGAATACGCGCCGGATAGGATTTGCCCATTGGTTGCTGAGAGAGTCGAAATGGATGCAAGGGGGGATGTGTTAGATAAACCGAAGGCTGAAAGAACTGCTGACTTATTATGTGAGCTCGGAGACCGGCGACCCTGCGAATCGTGATGACCATCTCCGTCAGTGTTGCTCCTGATAATAGATCCATGACTGTACAGTGGGTCATAGAAAGAAAATGGCTTGAGTTCAACAGCTGAAATGAATATAATTACACTACATTATAAGCACAGCTATTACATTTAAAAGGGCATTCACTGGAGAGTGAGAGAGAGAGAGAGAGAGAGAGAGAGTGAAATTCATTTTTAACTGCAATATAATTTATGCTTGCTTTAGATAACACATGCAGTATTCAGACTTATCCTTTAAAACATACATTCTATTCTGCCAGTAATAATTCTCTTAGTGTATTTCCTCTTTAGTTTAAATAACAAAATGGTGGGTTTTTTTTAAATCACAGTCTCTTGAAATATGGATATACAGAAGCACTGGTCGAAATTCATGTGCAGAAAAGGAAACAAAGAATTTATAAACAAACTGAATTTGAGAAGAGAAACAGTGGACAAAACAAGAACCAGACAGTTAAAATATTTTGGTTGTATCAAGAAACAGGCTCTCTGATGTAGAGAGAAAAACAACAACACAACTCCTCAGATCATCAAAGAAGAACAACCCCTCCCCCCTCGCCCGCCAGCCCTCCGCCCTCAAGTAGAGAGATAGCACACTTCGTTAGTAAACTGTTCTCTCGTGGCTAGACCGTTGTACATCCTACCGGAGTCCGTGGTTCGAATCCCAGGTAATTCTCTTGTGATTTTTCTTTCTCTCACGTCTCACTAAAGTGCTGTGTCAACAATTCTTTAGAGGTCTAATCCTACAAAAATGTCTTCTCTTAGTTTACCATACGAAAAACTTATTTTAAAAAATCGTTCCTAGCTGTGTTCGGTGGATTCTGATAAGCCGTCTTGTATTACCATGACTACGTCCTTGATCGCGCTTCGCGTTTGTCGCCCCTTGTTTGTCCAGCGCGTCACGCTTGGCTGCTGCTTGTAAGACACACCCGGAGGGAATCTGAAACATGAGCCACTCCTGCCGCCCACTGAGACGGTACCCGATGTCATCTTTCATTATATCACCTTGATCAGTGTTACAGTGTTGTATAGATGATGTGAAGAGGTTTGAAGCTATGTGTAACAAGTGAGAAGGGAATGGAACTTAGTGGAGAGGGATTATGATTGTGAAAGAGGAGAATGTTTGTTGTAGCTGAATAACGAGTTCAAACCATGTGGTATCATAGACTCATATTCCTGAATGTAGCGGTTCTGAAGTGCTAGGCGGCGCATCACAGCATCACATTACAACCCCTTTACCCCTACTATAATCACATATTTCACCTTCTCCCGGCTAGATTACCATTATATCACTCCCCCCCCCCACGGTTCCCCCACCCACCACCCTCAGTTACGACCCACCGATGCCACATCCCAAGTCTCCATTTAAATACTCTCTTCACTCCACCATGCGCATTTCTGACATACAGCGTCGGACAAGCCACAGCTTCTTACAAGTTTCAGCTAAATGCTCTATTCATATTATCTGATTTTTTTTTATTATAGCATTCATGTAAATTTATATTTTATCTCCTCTCCCTATTTCTTCGTCCTGTATGTTTCTGTATGATTAAGTTTCACGCCGAAACGTCACAACTGTGTACTCGTTAAGTAATAAATCTGTTCCTACTTCCCCTCCCCCCCCCCCCAGTTTACACATTTCACTGGTCAGTGTTTCATTGTTTTCCACATTTGTAGCATATAACACAATAATGAAAACCGTATTAGCCAGAAAAGCACAAAGAAAAAAAGAGTAAGAGATCTGCAAGGAAACAGACTGATAGAAAAGATTTGAAAACATGGACTGGATTCGTTTAGGCAGCGTGCACTTCTAAAAGACATAGCAATTTCTAAGGCAAAGCAGCAAATATTTTCGTGATAGAGTGCTACCGGACGACAACGATGATGATGATGATGATGATGATGACGATGACGATAATGATGATGATGGTGATGATGATGATGATTTCCTCTTTTTTTTTTGCTATTTAAGAATCCCAGTCTTACCGTGTCCATTTTGTGAACGTGACAGAGTCAAGTCTAAGAGGTCATGTGACTTTGACTGTTGTACAGAAAACACGGCAGTGACCTCACCAACATCGCTGCCAGCAACGGAGTCACCTGCAGGCACCGAGTGATAAGAGTGTTGCTGCTGCTGCTGCTGCTGCTGTTGTATGTGGTGGCCAGCTTGCTGCAGCTGTCCCATGTCATAATCCATGTAATGGCTAAGCTGCTGCTGCTGCTGCTGCTGAGTTAGTATCTGCAGCTGCTCCTGAGTTGGAGAGTTCTTTGGCGCGGATTTGGACTTTGAGGATGACTTTGGCTTCCTTTTCCTGGTCTGAATCCCGTCTTTCTTCATAGACAGCGGCCGGTTGACCTGGACACACGCACACACACACAAAAAAGTATCAAAATCTTCTGTTTAACAAAACAACAACACATATTTCTTTCAATTATAACTGAAATACATATTCTAAGCAGTCCTGATCTCTGGTATGTCATTGATATGCCTGCTTGGCTGAGTGGTGAAGCGCCCGGTCTCCTAATCCGGTGATAGCGGTTCAAGTCCCAGCAGTGAAGCTTTTTTTTCCTGCTACCACCACGCCAAAAAGGCCTTGGGGTCCACCCAGCCTCTAAAAATGGGTACCAGAGAAATATGGAAGGGTAAATACGGGCAGGCGTGATACTGACCACATCAGACTTTCATGTGCCCATCGTCTTGGAAATGCTGACCTAACACTGTACCCCCCCCCCTCCCAGTAAGCCTTTACCTTACCTTCTATCCGGCAGACAAGTCACCAAAAGTGCAAACAATATTGCAGGCTCAGTGTCTGGTTTAAGATACAGGCAGTCCCCCAGCTGCGAACGATCTGCGTTCAAAAGTCTGTTCGTAAGTCGAATTTATACGTAATTAAAAATACTAACGTACTGTTCCTATCTAATGTCAGTTAAACATTACATACAGTGTATATTTCTGTGCATCAGAGAAAATCACGAACCGCGATGGTCTGATGGTGGGCTGCAAAGTATCTCTCCTTTGTTAATACAAATGACTGTATGCCACTGAGATTTTCATTGTAGTAGGCTTTACTGGGGGTTCGAAGCTACGAGTTGTACGTAAGTCGGACGTGCGCAGGACTCGTATTAATAGCCGGGCTAACAAATATGGGCACATGCTAACAACTATAAGAGGGTGCATGTTCAACATGTTATGTAACGGAAGTTGAAAATATACTTCCTATTATTTTACTTCTATTACTTTTTACTACGCTTGTAGAAGAAAAAAAGTATCACTATTTCCGTATCATCAATAAGTCAGAAGCTGGTGAGATAGGGTCAGTCAGTCAGTCAGTCATTTGCATGTCCCTTGCGGAACTTTGCCTCCCTAACAGCTCTTCTGTAGGCCTCTCGGTTGTAAGCAAGATGCCCTGCCGCTGATGCATCCATTTGTAGATCATCAACGATGTCTTGCAACCTTGGTCTTCCTCTCTTTCTTTTTCCCATTATGTACCCTTCCAAGAGAATCTTCTCTAAATTATCATGACGTTTAAAATGTCAAAAACATTTCAGTTTTCACTGTTTAATATTATTTACTAGCAACCTTCTTCACTTTTAAGTTCTTGTAGTATGGATATAACTGTTCTTTTTTTTTTGTGTCCATGATATTTGAAGGACCCTTCTGTAGCATTTACATTCAAAGGCATTTATGTGTTTCTCGTCTGTTTTGTTAAGTGTCCAGGTCTCACGGGCATAGTAAGGTACAGTGAAGGACGTAACAGAGAAGAGATGATACACAGTAGAGAAGAGATTTTGCGTCTATGATATTTGAAGAATTCTTCTGTAGCATTTACACCATTTGCCCCGCGATACACTGAACCTCTTGTGATCCTCTCGGGGATCTCTTGTGGGCCTCTCGGGGACCATGGGACACATAGAGGACCACAGGAACAAATTCAGTAGGATCATGGGGCTATCTTGGTGGTGGAAGCGAACGAAGAAGAATAAGAAGACCTCTCGTATCTATCTATCTATCTATCTATCTATCTATCTATCTATCTATCTATCTATCTATCTATCTATCTATCTATTCATAGTTAAATAAAATGGCGATTCTATAGGATAACCGGGAGGCAGAGAGGAAAGAAAGAAACAGTTTTGCTGTATCTTACAAAACTTATCTCGGAGGCCCTGTATCTGTTTTGTCTGTTCTATTCAGTCCATGAACCTGCGCGTATCCCTATTCCCGTTTCTGTGGCACTGCGATCTATTGTTACACGCAGGCCCGCGACTAATTGATGACGTTGAAGTTAGCCATACGTTACCTGATGTAGCTTGTAGTACAGTCCGCATGCGTTGCACACTGGCTCCCCTTCTCCGTTACGTCTCCACAGCGTTGTAGTGGTCGTGTTACAGTTGACACAGCATAGACCCATTCGGCGTTGCCCTGGCTGTAGACAGAGTGAAAGAATTGTTGTATAACAGGTAGGGAAGGTAGCGGATAAGACAGAGAAAAGAAAGAAGCATAGACTGGCAAAGAAGCAGAGATTGCATAAACTGGCAAAGAAGCAGAGATTACATAGACTGACAAAGAAGCAGAGATTGCATAGACTGACAAAAAAGCAAATTGATGAGTGGACGAGTAGGCGTCGTACAGACTGTCATTTAAGCCCCACCTACAAAGTTCACCTATTTGTCAACTGGCATCACGTGCCCACTCTTGTCCTTGGATAAGATAGGTAAAATATATCGATCATGCCATTAAGTCCGTCCATCTTCAAGTCATTGGTATACGAGTATGTATGTGCCCTTTTGGAGTCAAGCTATGGTCAATTCACCTGCTATTGGTGCATTGATTGATGGGTGTAAACGTGATGAATGTTGGGATGGACAGACTGTTGGATAGACTGACGGATGAAAGAATCTATTGGCAGATAGAGGCATGTTCGTATTTATGGATGGATGGACGCACGGTTAGATGGAAGTATGCACAGATACACAGATGGCATAACTGTTATAGTTGCGTATAGGTATGATAACAGTGGTAGTCAGTAGCTGTACCAGAAAGTAAGGTACGGTGGGTGGGTTGGGGGGGGGGGATGATGTGGGGGTCGGTGAGTGGAGACCCCCCGTTCTCTTGTCAATGGCTAATCACAACAATGACCGTCTTAGTGTGTGAGGAGATCCATAGGTTAAGTTACTCACGTATAGCTTGATAGAAAAATTGAGTCCTCAGTTTAATATCACTTGAATGTGTTTCACTTCGGTATCGAACACAACATTCATGCGATAACACTGTCATTTGCTCCTTCAAACTTCTCAGCTTCTCCTAATCAGTCAAGACAACTCACAATGTCTCTTGCCCACCTTTAATAGTCACTTAATCAAAGTGTATGGTCCAGACTTTCCAGATTTACAAAAAATATTAGCTACTGAAATATATACAACTGTTTTTTCACTGCGACACGTCCTATCTCGAACTGCCGGTCGCCATCTTTACTGCCACGAATCTTGTTCCAGACGTCTTCCAGGTCGATCTTAGCTCTACGATGGTCAGTTGTGCCTTGCTTAACAGCCTTCAGCACTTGTTATTACTAACCTTCTAGAGAAGTCGATGATAAAATATCGTATAATTCACTGGACTGGCCTCAGCTTGTCCGGTCGACATAAAATGCTAATGGCCGCCTCCTGCTCTCTCTCTCTCTCTCTCTCTCTCTCTCTCTCTCTCGCCAGCCTTTGATGTTATACTTCCCATCACTCACTCTCATTCTCTCGGCTCCTCCATTCTTTAATTGTACAAGTGGAGGACTTCGTCTTTAATAGTCAGAATACGCTTGGCACATCTTTGTTGTCTCCTAGCACACCTTAGTCGTCTCCTAGCACACCTTAGTCGTATCTTAGCACACATTAGTCGTCTCTTAGCACACCTTAGTCGTATCCTAGCACACCTTAGTCGGCCTTCTTTCTCTCTCACTCAGATATCGTAACTTAACACTGTCTTTGGCGTAGTAAGGAACGTTTAATACATGTAACATTCTTGTAACATGCTGGCTCAGCTGGGTTACTTTATTCGCACACACTCACCCAGAGGAAAATCAGCCACTTACGACTCCGACCTCACCAAATCATACGGTTAGCAGCACTAACTAGATTCATGCTTAGCAGCACTAACTTAACTTACGGTTAGTGGCACTAACTTAACTTACAATTAGTAGCACTAACTAGTACAGTAAGCTGCACCGACTAGCAAAAATATACATAACATACAATATATGTAGGCATCAGCAGCAGCAAATTACATCATAAGTATCATTATTTACAGCTGAAATACATGAAACCGTCACATGTAACGACATACTTTACAGCCGAGATATGCAAACCTTCCTATCCCATATATTTTAATATCTGTGGGTTATTAACTTTGGCAAAGCAAGGCTTGACATTACCTGATCGCTGTATTAACTTTGGCAAAGCAAGCCTTGACATTGCCTGATCGCTGTATTAACTTTGGCAAAGCAAGGCTTGACATTACCTGATCGCTGTATTAACTTTGGCAAAGCAAGGCTTGACATTACCTGATCGCTGTATTAACTTTGGCAAAGCAAGGCTTGACATTACCTGATCGCTGTATTAACTTTGGCAAAGCAAGCCTTGACATTACCTGATCGCTGTATTAACTTTGGCAAAGCAAGGCTTGACATTACCTGATCGCTGTATTAACTTTGGCAAAGCAAGCCTCGACATTACCTGATCGCTGTATTAACTTTGGCAAAGCAAGCCTCGACGTTACCTGCACACTGAACACTGAGCTTTGAGGACAAACACATACACACATGTCACAGGGAGCAACTCCCTGGCTTCATCCGAGCAACTGTAATATATTGCAACTGCCAACTCTGATGGTTACACAAACCACTTCGGAACTCTGATGGTTACACAAACCACTTCGGAACTCTGATGGTTACACAAACCACTTCGGACCTTCACATGATAGCGAACTCTCTTTTTTCAAGAATGGTGGAGTATATATCAAGAAGATAATTTGTTTTTGTAGAGAGTAACTAAAGATATACTAACAAAACTCTGTAGAAAAAGCGCGAACGAAATTAACCAATATTTACTTCTTCTTCAGTCTCTCTGCAACTCAGATCTGGTGATCTTTGCAGCCAGCGCTGTGGAGATGTTGAGGCACAGCGTAATGTCGTATAGGCAGAGGGTTATGGCAGCTATTTTTCTTTAGTCCCAAAGTGCAGCTAAAAAGCAGGGTGTGTGTAATACTACTGTAGCAGACTCCACCACCAGGGGGGACTATGGCGAACCCTGCCCGTTAGCCAGGCTAGTACTCCTGCTGGCGGTACCCACGGAGAGGTGGGGCAGGGTCTTGGTCAGCTATGGTTGGGCCAACCCTGAGGCCAGCATGTCATCTATAGGTAGTTGATTACCAAAACTGACATCAGGTTTGCCCGTCTTCTTATTCAGTTAGAAATCAAAATGAAAGAGATAACATGCCAACAGGACTGTCTTATTTAACTGCGAGAAATGAGACGGAATTATGTTCGAAGGAAATAATTGAAAAAAAAATTCATGATTTATCTCCCGTGAACAATTATGACACATCGTTGCACGCATTCTGATGGTAGACATGATAGTTCACTCTACACATGGTATATACAGCAAAACCAGGGTAACAGATGTGCAGTACAGAAGATGAAATAAGCCAAACAGAAGTGAGTAAGATCATGGTATTATGGTTATTTTCATGAAAGGCAGATTTCCGACGATTAGCACTCACCATCAACATAAATGTCACTGACATTGTGGTTATCACGTGAACGGAAGCTGAAAACAACGTGAGATAACGGCTTAGAACGCTGGGAACGGCCTATAGAAGTCCACATGCGATGTGTTCTAGGTCAAGACATGTTATATACGGAGACAATACTGCCTTGGATAATTTTTTCCATGCAGTTTTTATTTTTTATATCAGGCTTATCATTTCACGCTGTAAAATAATATCGAATTTATAAGTTAGATCTAGCAGCACTGCATGGATTTGAAACACAACACTAAAATGTGAGACAAATCCCAAGATGTAGATTTGGACTTTGACTGTAATTATACAGAAAAATGCTGGTGTCTAGTCGAAAAAAAAAAGAGAGCCCATTCACTAGCTTTTTTTCTTTTCTTTTGTTTGGCAGAGTCAAACTCCTCTTTCAAAAATAAGTCGTCTCACAGAAATATGAAAATCAGAATGAACACTCCATTACTTTTTTTCCAGCGAAATGTCCAGTAGAATGCGAGTTACATACACCAAGCAGAAGTAAACACTTCATGATCTTTATTTCCCGCATATATCTAAATTCGGTATAAGCACATCTAGGAGATTATTCTAAATCTAACACCAAAATCCGTTATAAACGTGCTACATCTAATCTGAAACGTTGAGTTCTCTTAGAGAAACATTCGGCTCATCCACAGAGAAGTATCTAATATTCACAACAGGTGGCGCTAATATTTCCTGAATCTTATTTTCAATTTCAGAGAAGTCTTCTTTCATTAGGCAACAAATGTGAAACTTCACACTTTCAGGACGAAGTAAAGTGTTAGCTAATCCGTTTTCTTTCTCGGCGAAGATTTCTGCGGTGGCGGCTCGTCTCCTTGTGCTGCTGGTGTGCAGCACCTAACACATAAACAGATAATTACGTAGAATCATGAGGTCTTTGCGCAGTTTCAAATATTCGTAACTCCTGTTATACTCATCATAAAAGTAATATAAAAAAAAAGCAATTTAATTTCTATCACCCCTCCCCCCTTTCCACCCTTCCCCTCCCCACTTACGACCCACCCATCACACATCACAAGTCTCCATTTAAACATTCTCGGCACCCCACAAAGCAAATCACAGCTAAGTCTTCCATCCATTTTATTTTATTATATTTTTCCATTCTTATTCTTTACACACCATTCGTGTTAATTTACATTTTATCTTCTCTCTCTAGTTCTTATCCTGTGTGTTCTTGTATGATTAAGGTTCACACCAAAACGTCACAAATGTGTGCTCGTTAAGTAATAAAGCTGTTGTACTTTTTTTTTTCCTAGTTAATACAGTTTGTTATCACAGCTTTACTGCACTGACTCCATGTAAAGTTATATACTTAGTTTTATATACTTATACACTAATTATTTGTGTGTGATTCTATAATGTAAAGTGCTGTTGTTTTGATTTTACATTTACCATTTGGCACAACTACTTTTTTTTTCCCTACTGTGGGGATCACCGATCCTAGCTACACCTCATTATAGTAGTCATTTCTTCATTTGCATGTCCCTTGAGGAACTTTGCCTCCCTAACAGCATTCCTTTAGGCCTCTCGGTTGTGAGCAAGATGGCCTGCTGCTGATGCATCCATTTGTAGGTCATCAACGATGCCTTGCAGCCATCTTCGCCTTGGTCTTCCTCTCTTTCTTTTTCCCATTATGTATCCTTCCAAGACGGTCTTCTCTAGATTATCATGACGTTTAATGTGTCCAAAATATTTAAGTTTTCTCTCTTTAATCCTCTTTACTAGCCAGCCTTCTTCAATATTAAGTTGTTGTAGTATGGATATATTTGTTCTTTCAGAATAGTAGTAGAACTAGCAATAACAACAGCAACAGTTGTTGTACCTGTTGTTAACGTTAGTGTTATCGTTACCAGAAGACGACTCCGCCACTGTTCCAAGTTAAAAATAGGCAACAAGAAGTTCGTGAAGAAAATAACGAACCTTTAACTCTATGGCCGCGACTAATCTCAAACGTAGGAACACTTAAAAGCAATCTGGATAAAGAGTAACATGTTTCATTTGTTTAAACGACAAATACCGGATCTTCTTTCACAGTAGATGCCACAAGAAATAAAGAAAACTGACACACTCTTGTGAAATAAAACAAATCCACCCAAGTCATAAAAACTCAAAACGTAGTTTCTTCTCTGTGCCAGATTTTATATACATTTTTTTTTATTACAGTGTAGAAAGAAAATCTGAAACCCTGCTTTCGTTTCCTTTCTTTTCTAGCCCACATTTTTCTTCAAATCTGGCACAACAAAATGTGTTTTTATCTGCAGGGTAATGTTCCACGGTGGTAATGTAATAAAAGGGTGGGGCTTTGTTTAAACATTGCCACGCCCTTTTTTTTTCTTCTAGAATTTAAACATAATGTGATAGAAGGAGAAACAGCTCTGGTTTTTCTCTAACATATTTCATGCATTGATAACAGCCTTGACCGAATTTAGGATTGATTTCATACATTTATTTGACATCATATATATCGAAGACAGCAAAACCCAACAAGTTAAAGAATCCTTGGATGTATGTTTACAGAAGATGGGAGACTTGCTATGAATTTAAAACACAAGTAGTAAATGCCATTACATACCAGTTATCCTCACTACTTTGTCACATTAACATACCAGTTATCCCCACTACTTTCTCACCCTAACATACCAACTATCCCCGCTACTTTGTCACACTAACATACCAGCTATCCCCGCTACTTTGTCATACTAACATACCAGCTATCCCCACTACTTTCTCACCCTAACATACCAGCTATCCCCACTACTTTCTCACCCTAACATACCAGTTATCCCCACTACTTTCTCACCCTAACATACCAACTATCCCCGCTACTTTGTCACAATAACATACCAACTATCCCCACTACTTTGTCACACTAACATACCAACTATCCCCACTACTTTCTCACCCTAACATACCAACTATCCCTGCTACTTTGTCACCCTAACATACCAGCTATCCCTAACATATCCGTTCTTAACCCAGAGACAACTAATTAATAACATATTTATACCAACCTTGTGCTACCATTACCAAACATAGGCACTAACTAAGAAACAGGCGAAATAAAATATCTATATGCGACATGAGATGCCTAATAAAAGTAACAAGCGTAACTAGTATATAAGAAATGGCGACATAATACAGTTGCATACAGTACACAGAGAAAAAAAGAATTAAGTGGTCTGGCAACTTATTGAGAATGACACACATACATTCTTATCACTTGTATTTCACTTGTTTTATTTTCCTTTCAAAATCGATTTAGTTAAAGGGGTTTTTTTTAAACTGTAAATACTTAGCGAAATGTGATATGGTCCAAATCTCATTCTCTCAAAGTAATAGTGGTTTTTTTTTTTTAACCAGAAAAAAGATGAGAAACTTTTATTTATTTATTTTGAAACGTCGCACAAATCAGACTCAGATACAGTAAGAAATAGTGAGGGGAAAACTATGGGAAAACTGAAAACATGAGAAGCAGTGGCCACAAAGCAAACATTAAGAAACGTGAGAAAAACATGTTCGTGGCCAACAATTATAGCAGATGTATCAAGTTGTTTATGCAAGTGTGGAGTCTAGGCCGGGTAATGTGAGAAGAATTATTCTCCTTATTATTCTTGCTCTGTATTTAAATGATACACAGCTTTTTTTTTTTTTTGACTGCCAGTTTTCCACTTCTCTCACCAGCGTCGAAAATTTTTTTTTCTTTTTTTTTTCAGCGCTTTCTTTCCATTCTCGTTATATTCTTTTCTCCATCCAAGTTCATGTAACCAGCATTTCTTTATATATTATTTTCTCTCTACTAGTCCCTGTAACTAGCTTTTCTTTCTTTATTATTTTCTCTTTCCTTATCCCTGTAACTAGCATTTCTTTATATATTATTCTCTCTCTCCTTGTCTCTGTAACTAGCATTTCTTTATATATTATTCTCTCTCTCCTTGTCCCTGTAACTAGCATTTCTTTATATATTATTTTCTCTCTCCTTGTCTCTGTAACTAGCATTTCTTTATATATTATTCTCTCTCTCCTTGTCTCTGTAACTAGCATTGCTTTATATATTATTTTCTCTCTCCTTGTCCCTGTAACTAGCATTTCTTTATATATTATTTTCTCTCTCCTTGTCTCTGTAACTAGCATTTCTGTAATATATTATTTTCTGCCTACTCTTTTCCTAACATTAATTTGACCCTGTTTTGAGCTATTTATTATATTCCTCCAACTTCCACTTTCAAAACTTTTTTTTTTATCTTCCATCATTCTCGCTAATTTCTCTCTCTCTCTCTCTCCCTCCTTCTCTCTCTCTCTCTCTCTCTCTCTCTCTCTCTCTCTCCACTGTTTAGCTTTCTTATTGTTACAGTCTTTTCCTGTATGATGTTTTACATGTGGGGGGAGGCAAAGATGTCCGACTTAGACAGTTGCTAACATGCTACTGACAGGGTTGGCGAACCATAGATGAACAAGACCCTGTCCCATCTATTCATTGATAGCCTCCAGTAAAAGGCCTGGCCTGGCAGGGATCGCCATAGTTCCCTTGGTAGTGGAGCCTCCATTATAGCTCTAAGCAGAGACTGAAGGAGAAGAAAAAAGTCCGACATGATGATGTACCCCCAACATCTAAACCTCACGGGCTGCAAAAAGCTCCAGCTCGCAGTTCCAAGGGAGACTGAAGAAGAAGAAGAAGAAGAATTCAACACATCTTAAATTTCCATACATACAAACACACTTAGATTACTGTTCCACAATCTGGGATGGATGCTCAGTCTCAAACACAAAAAGGCTCCACTCACTTCACAAGCGAGCATTAAATCTTATTTGTGACAAACACCCAGTACAGACTGTAGATCAACATAAACAACTCAAAATTCTACCCCTCAAAAATAGAATCATTTTTAACAAAGTTAAGTTTGTTCACAGAATTCTGTCGCACAATGCTCCGCCTTACTTGTGGTCACTGTTTACGTATAACACTAAACATAGCCAGCGTTTAAAAAACTGTCTTCTTCCTAAACCCAGAATTGATATGTACAAGAAAAGCCTTGCATACTCTGCAGTACAGCTCTGGAACACCCTCCCCTACAATTTAAAATCCATTGGTAATACTTCATCCTTTAACTCAAACCTGTTTCATTATTTACTTGCATGTAATTATATGCCTCCATAAAATAGCCAGCACTCTCTCAACACATGGCTCGTAAACCATCAAGTACTTCAGTGACATAGTTAGAAAAGCAACTTGTTAGATATTGTTAGAAATTATTTTAATGTTTGTTTAAAAAAATATGTTAGAAGATCTGTATTTATAATGTATTTTTATTTATGTATATGTCTGCGGGTGTATGTGTGCGTGAGTGCTATTTTATTAGGTTAATTACTTCTTCTCTTTTACCTTGAATGTAGTAGTTAAATCTTACACTCTTTTGATATGTTTTTACTAATTTAATTTGTATATTTGTACTAAATCAAGTGTGTGGGAAGAATGAAAGATGGAGTGATGAAGGGCAGAATGTAAGACGGGCCTGCGTGCCCAATTCTTTACCCTTGAAAAATAAAGATTATTCATTCATTCATTCATTCCATTATTCTTTCTCTTCATTCTTTTCTTTTCGACCGTGTTGTTATGAGAGTTTTCTACCTTGTTGTTATGACAGTTTTCGACTTTGTTGTTATGAGAGTTTTCTACCTTGTTGTTATGATAGTTTTCTACCTTGTTGTTATGACAGTTTTCTACCTTGTTGTTATGACAGTTTTCTACCTTGTTGTTATGAGAATTTTCTAACTTGTTGTTATGACAGTTTTCTACATTGTTGTTACGAGAGTTTTCTAACTTGTTGTTATGACAGTTTTCTAACTTGTTGTTATAACAGTTTTCTACCCTGGTGTTATGACAGTTTTCTGTCTTGTTGTTGTGTCAGTTTTCTACCTTGTTGTTATGACAGTTTTCTACCTTGGTGTTATGACAGTTTTCTACCTTGTTGTTATGTCAGTTTTCTACCTTGGTGTTATGACAGTTTTCTATCGTGTTGTTATGTCAGGTTTCTATCTTGTTATTATGACAGTTTTCTGGTGGTGTCGTGTTACTTCTTCCAACCACTACATCAAAGCCCCCCCCCTCTTCAGCTTCTGTTTGGGCTCACTATCCTCTAAACTGACTCAGAATTCCCCCCCCCCCCCCAAAGAAACCAAGACCTCTCTCCCCTTCCTTGGCCTTTATTCCCCGCTTGTCTACAGCAACTTCTCTAACCAGCGAGAGAAACGCAATTACTGCCAATCACAACTAATATGCCTCTTACTCCATCTGCACGATCCTTTCCCTGGCAAGCTTCCTCCACACAGTCATTCACACACACACACACATACGTGCAACCCCCCCTCCCCCACCCTCCCAAACTGTCGTTCAGCAAGTGTCATGGTATTTCCCGTGTACTCGAGAAAATGGATCTATTTTAAATTCTCGTTTACGGGAGATAATTAACGTGATGTATTCATGGCGCTGCCTAGCGATACGCCTCGAATTTTGTCCGGGGGTTCCTGCAGCGGTCGACTCTCGCTTAGCGTGAACTAAACATGAGCTTCTCTTAAAGCGCGTATCTTGTTAATAAAGTCTGGTAGTATTTTAATGTTTGTTTAAAAAAATATGTTAGAAGATCTGTATTTATAATGTATTTTTATTTATGTATATGTCTGCGGGTGTATGTGTGCGTGAGTGCTATTTTATTAGGTTAATTACTTCTTCTCTTTTACCTTGAATGTAGTAGTTAAATCTTACACTCTTTTGATATGTTTTTACTAATTTAATTTGTATATTTGTACTAAATCAAGTGTGTGGGAAGAATGAAAGATGGAGTGATGAAGGGCAGAATGTAAGACGGGCCTGCGTGCCCAATTCTTTACCCTTGAAAAATAAAGATTATTCATTCATTCATTCATTCCATTATTCTTTCTCTTCATTCTTTTCTTTTCGACCGTGTTGTTATGAGAGTTTTCTACCTTGTTGTTATGACAGTTTTCGACTTTGTTGTTATGAGAGTTTTCTACCTTGTTGTTATGATAGTTTTCTACCTTGTTGTTATGACAGTTTTCTACCTTGTTGTTATGACAGTTTTCTACCTTGTTGTTATGAGAATTTTCTAACTTGTTGTTATGACAGTTTTCTACATTGTTGTTACGAGAGTTTTCTAACTTGTTGTTATGACAGTTTTCTAACTTGTTGTTATAACAGTTTTCTACCCTGGTGTTATGACAGTTTTCTGTCTTGTTGTTGTGTCAGTTTTCTACCTTGTTGTTATGACAGTTTTCTAGCTTGGTGTTATGACAGTTTTCTACCTTGGTGTTATGGCAGTTTTCTACCTTGGTGTTATGACAGTTATTCTATCGTGTTGTTATGTCAGGTTTCTATCTTGTTATTATGACAGTTTTCTGGTGGTGTCGTGTTACTTCTTCCAACCACTACATCAAAGCCCCCCCCTCTTCAGCTTCTGTTTGGGCCCACTAAACTGACTCAGAATTCCCCCCCCCCCCCCCAAAGAACCCAAGATCTCTCTCCCCTTCCTTGGCCTTTATTCCCGCTTGTCTACAGCAACTTCTCTAACCAGCGAGAGAAACGCAATTACTGCCAATCACAACTAATATGCCTCTTACTCCATCTGCACGATCCTTTCCCTGGCAAGCTTCCTCCACACAGTCATTCACACACACACACACACATACGTGCAACCCCCCACCCTCCCAAACTGTCGTTCAGCAAGTGTCATGTTATTTCCCGTGTACTCGAGAAAATGGATCTATTTTAAATTCTCGTTTACGGGAGATAATTAACGTGATGTATTCATGGCGCTGCCTAGCGATACGCCTCGAATTTTGTCCGGGGGTTCCTGCAGCGGTCGACTCTCGCTTAGCGTGAACTAAACATGAGCTTCTCTTAAAGCGCGTATCTTGTTAATAAAGTCTGGTAGTATCTGAATGTTTGTTTACGTATCTGCTTGTTTGTATTCCACATACCCCTTGCAGCGAAATTGTCTGTAGAGTCTGGAGTCACTGTCTGTAGAGTCTGGAGTCACTGTTTGTAGAGTCTGGAGTCACTGTCTGTAGAGTATGGAGTCACTGTTTGTAGAGTCTGGAGTCACTGTTTGTAGAGTCTGGAGTCAATGTCTGTAGAGTATGAAGTCAGTGTCTGTAGAGTCCGAGTTTCTGCCTGTAAAGTCAGAAGTCACTGCCTGTAGAGTCTGAGTTACTGCCTGTAGAGTCTGAAGTCACTGCCTGTAGAGTCCGAGTTACTGCCTGTAGAGTCTGAGTTACTGCCTGTAGAGTCTGAGTTACTGCCTGTAGAGTCCTGTAGAGTCTGAGTTACTGCCTGTAGAGTCTGAGTCACTGCCTGTAGAATCTGAGTCACTGCCTGTAGAGTCTGAGTTACTGCCTGTAGAGTCTGAGTTACTGCCTGTAGAGTCTGAAGTTACTGCCTGTAGAGTCCGAGTTACTGCCTGTAGAGTCTGAGTTACTGCCTGTAGAGTCTGAGTTACTGCCTGTAGAGTCTGAGTTACTGCCTGTAGAGTCTGATGTCACTGCCTGTAGAGTCTGAGTTACTGCCTGTAGAGTCTGAGTTACTGCCTGTAGAGTCTGAGTTACTGCTTGTAGAGTCGGAAGTCACTGCCTGTAGAGTCCGCGTTACTGCCTGTAGAGTCTGAGTTGCTGCCTGTAGAGTCTGAGTTACTGCCTGTAGAGTCTGAGTCACTGCCTGTAGAGTCTGAGTTACTGCCTATAGAGTCAGAGGTACTGCCTGTAGAGTCTGAGTTACTGCCTGTAGAGTCTGAAGTAACTGCCTGTAGAGTCCGAGTTACTGCCTGTAGAGTCTGAGTTACTGCCTGTAGAGTCTGAGTTACTGCCTGTAGAGTCTGAGTTACTGCCTGTAGAGTCTGAGTTACTGCCTGTAGAGTCTGAGTTACTGCCTGTAGAGTCGGAAGTCACTGCCTGTAGAGTCCGAGTTACTGCCTGTAGAGTCTGAGTTACTGCCTGTAGAGTCTGAGTTACTGCCTGTAGAGTCTGAGTTACTGCCTGTAGAGTCGGAAGTCACTGCCTGTAGAGTCGGAAGTCACTGCCTGTAGAGTCTGAGTTACTGCCTGTAGAGAGTGAGTTACTGCCTGTAGAGTCTGAAGTCACTGCCTGTAGAGTCCGAGTTACTGCCTGTAGAGTCTGAGTTACTGCCTGTTGAGTCTGAGTTACTGCCTGTAGAGTCTGAGTTACTGACTGTAGAGTCTGAGTTACTGCCTGTAGAGTCTGAGTTACTGCCTGTAGAAGGAGGTGCCTGGTTATTCTTGAAGTCCGGCGAGTAAAGACGCTGCCCATTGTGGCACTCAGCGATCCATACCTGACATGGCGGTATATGTAGGAGTAGGGACAGATTATTAAGCCTAGGCTTCTTTTCACCACCAGAAGCAATAAAAGAAATAAATAAATAAGGTCAGGGACTGGTCAGCTCAGTGGTGCGCAAACCTGAGTAGAATCGGTACGACTTATATGGCATAAATAGGAGATGTATTTTGTACGTTGAGTACGTAGGAAGGTGCCAACGGAATGAGTGTGCTATTCGTCGATGGATACGTGTGCGTATGTATGTATGTATATGTATATATATCTTATCTTATATCTTCTTATATCTTATATCCTTCCCGTGCCGTTAAACGTCACATAGGGCTCGCAAAGTAGTTCGCCAATTTTTACTGTCTTCGGCGAGTCTTTCAACCTCATCAAAGGATTTTATGCCTATTAATTTGGCCTCTCTTAATAATGTCCTCTTCAGAGTTTCATGTGGTCTGCCTCTTTTTCTTCGGCCTCTTGTGTTCCACTTGATAGCTTGTTTTGGGATTCTCTGATCATTTCTTCTCATAAGTGACCAACATATGTCCATCTCCTTTTCCTGATCACCCATGAGACTGGTTGTTGTGCAGTCATCTATCTTATCTCTGTATTGTTCCTGAATTCGTTCCACTTGATGCGAGTATTTCCCTTAGGCATTTGTTTTCAAAAGAGTCTAATTTCTTTTCTATTTCTTTAGTTGTTTTCCAGCTTTCGCATGCATAAATGAGGGTGGATATTACATTTGAATTGAATAGTCTTAACTTGGTTTTTGTGCTTATAACTTTTGAATTCCATATGTTCTCAAGATTCTTGAAGATTGATGCTACTTTTGCAATTCTGATCATAACTTCCTTTCTAGTGTCACCATCCTGGTCTATGTAGCTGCCAAGGTATGCAGATTGATTCACTTCTTCAATATCTGTCCCTTTTATGTGTATTTTTCCATTTTGATTGAGAGGAATTTTCATTATTTTTGTTTTGTCCTTGTTAATTTAAAGTCCTATTTTGCTAGCCAGTGAAGACAGGCTATCTGTTTTTTCTTGCATGAAATTGCATGAATATATATATATATATATATATCCGTGTGTGTGTTTGGTTTAGTTATGGTTCATATTCTGTGATGTGGACCCATGCAACCCGTGCTACGATCAATCCCGACCCACCCAGGTATGATGGATAGATGAATGATAAAGGATTTTATGCCTGTTAATTTGGCCTCTCTTAATAATGTCCTCTTCAGAGTTTCACGTGGTCTGCCTCTTTTTCTTCGGCCTGTTGTGTTCCACTTGATAGCTTGTTTTGGGATTCTCTGATCATTTCTTCTCATAAGTGACCAACATATGTCCATCTCCTTTTCCTGATCACCCATGAGACTGGTTGTTGTGCAGTCATCTATCTTATCTCTGTATTGTTCCTGAATTCGTTCCACTTGATGCGAGTATTTCCCTTAGGCATTTGTTTTCAAAAGAGTCTAATTTCTTTTCTATTTCTTTAGTTGTTTTCCAGCTTTCGCATGCATAAATGAGGGTGGATATTACATTTGAATTGAATAGTCTTAACTTGGTTTTTGTGCTTATAACTTTTGAATTCCATATGTTCTCAAGATTCTTGAAGATTGATGCTACTTTTGCAATTCTGATCCTAACTTCCTTTCTAGTGTCACCATCCTGGTCTATGTAGCTGCCAAGGTATGCAGATTGATTCACTTCTTCAATATCTGTCCCTTTTATGTGTATTTTTCCATTTTGATTGAGAGGAATTTTCATTATTTTTGTTTTGTCCTTGTTAATTTAAAGTCCTATTTTGCTAGCCAGTGAAGACAGGCTATCTGTTTTTTCTTGCATGAAATTGCATGAATATATATATATATCCGTGTGTGTGTTTGGTTTAGTTATGGTTCATATTCTGTGATGTGGACCCATGCAACCCGTGCTACGATCAATCCCGACCCACCCAGGTATGATGGATAGATGAATGATAAGGGATTTTATGCCTGTTAATTTGATTCTCTTAACAATGTCCTCTTTAGAGTTTCACGTGGTCGACCGCTTTTTCTTTGGCCTATTGTGTTCCTCTTGATAGCTTGTTTTGGGATTCTCTGATTCTCTGATTCCACTTGATAGCTTGTTTTGGGATTCTCTGATTATCTGATTCCACTTGATAACTTGTTTATGGATTCTCTGATTCTCTGATTCCACTTGATAACTTGTTTATGGATTCTCTGATTATCTGATTCCACTTGATAGCTTGTTTTGAGATTCTCTAATTCTCTGATTCCACTTGATAACTTGTTTTGAGATTCTCTGATTCTCTGATTCCACTTGATAGCTTGTTTTGGGATTCTCTGATTCTCTGATTCCACTTGATAGCTTGTTTTGGGATTCTCTGATTCCACTTGATAGCTTGTTTTAGGATTCTCTGATTCCTCTTGATAGCTTGTTTTGGGATTCTCTGATTCTCTGATTCCACTTGATAGCTTGTTTTGGGATTCTCTGATTATCTGATTCCACTTGATAACTTGTTTATGGATTCTCTGATTCTCTGATTCCACTTGATAACTTGTTTATGGATTCTCTGATTATCTGATTCCACTTGATAGCTTGTTTTGAGATTCTCTAATTCTCTGATTCCACTTGATAACTTGTTTTGAGATTCTCTGATTCTCTGATTCCACTTGATAGCTTGTTTTGGGATTCTCTGATTCTCTGATTCCACTTGATAGCTTGTTTTGGGATTCTCTGATTCCACTTGATAGCTTGTTTTAGGATTCTCTGATTCCACTTGATAGCTTGTTTTGAGATTCTCTGATTCTCTGATTCCACTTGATAGCTTGTTTTAGGATTCTCTGATTCCACTTGATAGCTTGTTTTTGAGATTCTCTGATTCTCTAGTTATTATGGGCAATCTTTTTTTTTCTTCCTTTCTCTGACATTGCTTCTAATTAAATTAGTTCCCCATTTCTCACCTCCCCCCCCCCCCACTATCTTTCTTTTATCTTCTCTGTTTGTCCAGGTATTACTGTTAACGAGAACTTGCCAAGAACCAACAAGTTCTCTAACGCTGTCTGGCATGAATTACATACTTCTCACAGTTCACGAAAGCGAAAAAAGCACTAAAATACCAGATTTATTATGTTGACACTCTGGAAGCTTTCCAGATGGTGAGATGATTGACGAAGATAACAAAGTTACACTCATGACAAACAATACAACTCTCTCTACATTATGCATGTGACAAGACCTAGGTTAGACTTCTTACAGTTGAACTCCATTTAGTGGTTGGTACATCTCACAATTGACTACACTTAGTGGCTGAACATCTCATGGTTGACTACATTTAGTGGTTTGTACATCTCACAGCTGAAGTATACTTAGCGGTTTATACATCTCACAATTGACTACACTTAGTGGCTGAACATCTCATGGTTGACTACATTTAGTGGTTTGTACATCTCACAGTTGAACTACACTTAGCGGTTTATACATCTCACAATTGACTACACTTAGTGGTTTATACATCTCACAGTTGACTACATTTAGTGGTTTATACATCTCACAGTTGACTACATTTAGTGGTTTATACATCTCACAGTTGACTACATTTAGTGGTTTATACATCTCACAGTTGACTACACTTAGTGGTTTATACATCTCACAGTTGACTACACTTAGTGGTTTATACATCTCACAGTTGACTAGACTTAGTGGTTGAACATCTCACATTTGACACTTAGTGGTTTGTACATCTCACAGTTGACTACACGTAGTGGTTTATACATCTCACAGTTGACTAGACTTAGTGGTTGAACATCTCACATTTGACTACACTTAGTGGTTGAACATCTCACAGTTGACTACATTTAGTGGTTTGTACATCTCACAGTTGACTATACTTAGTGGCTGGTACACGTCACAGTTGACTACACTTTGTGGCTGGTACACCTCACAGTTGAACTATACTAAACTGAACAAACGCCGCTTGTCAAATCAATCGAAAAGTCAGTTTAATCACGGAACAGGATGATGATGAGGTTCCTCGATGAGAGATAAAATGTCGATTCATACACTTCAGACTGATGGTTGAAATACAGAGCACAAAAACTCCATTTGCGAGTGAGTTCCACCGTAACATAACAAAAGCACCTATGACATGTTGATTTCCTACTTGTCCATTCATTCCATGTCTTGGCAAAAAACAGGAATTCTCTTATATGATGTTAAACAACAACAACAACAACAACAATAAACGTGTAAGTTAGGGAAAGAACAGTAAAGATTTGTGGGGACACGTTGCCCCTTCTCGTATACTGCACTTGGTTTTCCAGCTGCCAGCAGAAATGACAATACGTAGCAGAAGAACAGGGTCAGTAAATGAACAGAGTAAAACAAAAATGTGGCTGTGAACAACAAAACAGCTGCTGTATGTTGAAAGATTTCACTGGCCAACACACATTTTGGTACCTCAAATGTTAGACTTGTTTCTGGGTATATCTGATCTGCTGATTCCAAAAAATGGCACAAGTTCCCCCTATCAGCTCTAGTTTTTTTAGATACAGAACGTATGCCATATACCGACCTTCACTCTGCTCGCCCATAACAAATCAGGATATTTTAATGTAGCTCTTAAGCATGAAGGAAACATACGAGTATTAAAAATTGAAAAGAAAAGTGGTTTTAGGGACTGTTATAGCTGGAGGTGGGGTGGGGGATACGTTCTCCACTCCAGTGAAATGTCTCCAAGGTGTGCGTCTCAAATAGCATCTGACAGGCAAGTCCAGTTCCTCGCCTTCTCGTAGCAGAACTGTTCAAACTGACAGGAGAAGGGGCGAAGGCGAATATCTGGCGCCTGAGAACCAGACGCTTCGGGTAGATGAGAGTCATGTTTAGTAGCTCATCCACCGCTGCTGGCGAGATTCTTCAGCTGCCGTGAGTGCAGTGGGACTCCTCCCGGCCAGTGAAGAAAGGTGCGAGTGGGATTGCTGCGCGGCGCCGCTGTGGAAAAGATGACAGAAAGGATTAAGTGAAGTAATCAGTAGTCTCGAGGTCAGGACTGCTCAAAACACGGCACCTCTGATCTGGAGGTCGGCCACGTCCTATGTGCACTCATACCGGGCGAATTGCCTGAACCGGCTTAACCCAGGGGTTAAGACACTGTTGGTGAGATACTTCGGATGCCACGCCTGGAATGAAACTCCTCCTGGCCAATGAAGAAAATGCGAAAAAGCAATTAGGGTTGCTGTGCGGCGCCGATGTGAAAAGGTGATGGAAAGGATAAAGTGAAGCTTAATCGGTATGTCTAGTAGTCTCGAGGCGAGCACCTACTCATATCACAGCACCTCTGCTCTAGAGGCCGGTCATGTCCGATATACACCCATACTGGTGAAATATGTCTAAACCAGCTTAAACCAGGAGTGAAACTTAATGGCTACTCATGTCACGGTACCTCCGCTCTAGAGGTCGGTCACGAACTAAACACGCCCATACTGGGATATTATGCCTAAACCGGCTCAACCCAGGGGTGGAAGTCACTAGTGGCGAGGATTCGTTCTCCTGGACAAAAGCTCCGTCCTGGTCACAACTAGGAAGGATAGCGGCCACGACCACAAATTGCTGAAGTCGGAGACACTGGACCAGTGCAGTCTAGATAGGCAACCACCTCTCACCCGGCGGGGATGTATGCGTATCCTAATCACGCTGAGGTTTTCCGGTGAGAAAGTCCTCTAGGCTGGATGGGCAACTACCTCTCACCCAGCGGGGATATACTGACATCCAAAACACGTCGAGGTTTTCCGGTGAGAAAGTCCAACTTTAGATTAAACTGGTGCAACGAAAACCACGGTGTCACGCAATCCCTCTTCTGAGATCCACCGAGAATACAGGCTCAATCCCTGCGATACTCTGAACCTCTTGTGGTCCTCTCTGGGATCTCTCTATCGACAACTACACGAGTAAAATCGGTAGGATCACTGGCTGTCTTGGGTGGTAGAAGCGAACGAAGAAGAAGAAGAAGAAGCAGAAGAAGAAGAAGAAGCAGAAGAAGAAGAAAAAGAAGAAGAAGAAGAGGAAAGGTGTACTACATGAAAATCTACTTATTTCATACCAAAAGCAAAAGTTTGTGACACAATCTTTCCACTCGTTCGACACACGAAAATCTCCTTTTGTAAGACTTCCGAGAGTGGGATCTGCCAGGACAATCCCGTATAAGATTCCAATAATAGTCTGCCATTATGTGTGCATCCCATCTTCTTTGGTATCTGGCTTCGATTGTTTTTATGTCTTGGTGTAATCTTTCATCTTGTTCTTCGCTTAAGTCACCAAGGTTCTCTGGAAAGCGATCTAAGAGATTGTGCAGATAATGGACTTTAACACTCACGTTGCAGCCAAGCCTGTTGAAACGAAAGAGCATATCCTCTACTAATTGTGTGTAATTGTCTGCCTTCTTGTTGCCAAAAAAGCTTTTCACAACAAGAACAAATGAAGACCAGGCACATGATTCGATTTCATTCACTGATGTGGGTCATTTATAAGTTGTCTGATCTGTGGACCATCGAAAATTCCTGCATTCAGTTTTTCCATGGTAAGTTTAGGTAGCTCTATAAATCAGCCGTCTTTATTCAAAGTATTTACAAACCCTTTCATTATACATACCATACAGAGGTGGCAGTACGATTCTATCTCGTGCTAACAAAGGTTCATTGATTACATTTTGTCCTCCAACCACCGTATATTCCCTCGGAGGCCAATCTTTTCTTCCCCAATGTTCCTGTTTGGCCCTACTATCTCAAAGGCATAAACGCAAGGATACTTTGTGTAGACACTTTGTTAGCCAAGAAGAAAATTAACCATCTTCAAGTCTACACAAATCACCCATTAATGTTCTTGGTAACTTATCTTTTCCAACACTTGGAAGAGATGGCCTTGTACTCTTCTTTCATCCTGGTGGAATGACCGATTGGAACAGAACCAATTTATTGGCGTTATTTAAAAGAACACATTTCAAACTACGTTTTGAACTGTCGATGAAAAGACGCCACTCACTTGGGTTATGTTCTGAAAGAGCAATTTTCTTCATAATGTTTCCAATGTCATTGCAGAATACTAAATTGATGTCTTCGGTAAAGAATGGCAGCAAATCCTTTACTCTCCTTCAATAAAATGTCATTTTCATTCCAGGCTGAAGTACATTTTTTTTCTTTAGTCTGGAGGCAAGCAGTTCAGAAGACTCCTTAGAGAGATTTAAGTCCCTGATCAGATCAATCAATTCATTCTGATCAAAATGATCACTATGTCAAGTTGTTTGGAATTCACTGTCACTGCCCCCACTTTCTTTGCCTTGTGCGATATCAGACACTCTGAGAGCTGTGCTAGTTCAAGGAAAGGTGGAACACCGGTACAAGATCAGAATACGGAACATGTCTCCTGAATGAAGATAGATCAAAGTAAGACCACTTGTCACGATTATTTCGATTGATGCCTATGATATTAGCAATAGAATAATAACGATAATCTAAGTGGTTTTTCGGTTCCCTCCACACCGCTGGTACACCAAATTTCAGGCAGTTTCTCTTTCCATTTGTCCACTGGGTCAAATGCTCCGTGCAAGTATTGCCTACAATATAACGAGCCCATAGCTTATCTTCTTCTCCAAGCTTGACACCAAAATAACCTACATATCCTCTTTTTACAAACTCAGAAATAGGTTTCCTACTTGCTTTCAGCGTGTACGCCCCACAAATATAGCAAAACATGTCGGGATGATTCAAGCAGCTCCGACTTGAAGTAGCCATAACTCTACGGTGTTCGGTTTGCAAGAATAAAATGATATGAGTGGGAATATACACACAACTCCTATACCATCATAACTATTATACAGCGCTGCTGTTTTAAACAGATCAGTTTGAGAAACCTTTGAAATACAAATTTATGTGGTTTATGAAAACCATGATTTACCATCTTAATTTTTTGTACATAATTATGTAATAAAACAGAACAAAAGCGATTTGTCATTTGAGCTATTCATTTGTATGCCAGTGTGTGTTATATGAAAGGAACTAGATGAACATGTGTGAAACAAAGGTCATTATACAGAAAAAGGTGACTAAATTAAATACATTAATTTCCCATTCACATAAGACAGCTTGTTATGACACCCCAGTTCATTAAAAGAGATTTGCTAAAGAGCAGACCTAAAATTTTTATAAATTCAGCCACATCTAAGAAACTAGAGCTGATGCCAACCACATCTAAGAAACTAGAGCTGATGCCAACCACATCTAAGAAACTAGAGCTGATGCCAACCACATCTAAGAAACTAGATCTGATGCGGGCTATCTGAGGCAGTTTTCTGAATCAACGCCCCAAATAACCACAGGAACAGGCCTAAAAACCAAGGCACCAAGATAGAACATTTCTTCTTAATCTTATATATCTTATATCCTTCCTGTACCGTTAAACGTCACATAGAGCTAGCAAGGCATTTCGCCAATTTATCCTGTTTTCGGCGAGCTTTTCAACCTTATCAAGGGATTTTATTCCTGTTAATTTGGCCTCTTTTAACAATGTCTTCTTTAGAGTTTCACGTGGTCTGCCTCTTTTTCTTCGATCTGTTCTGTTCCACTTGATAGCTTGTTTTGGGATTCTCTAATTATTTTTCTCATCATGTGACCAACATACTAAAAAAATTAAAGGTAACACGTGTGGTGCTTTAGAGGCACATAGGTATATGGTGTTAGTGTCCATATTTTCCTTGAAGTGTCAGCACACTAGAGGGTGATATGGTCAGTATCACGCCTGGCTGCCTTTTCCTTCCCCAACTCCAAAAGAAGTTGGGTAAACATTTCTACAGCAGGTGACTGGGGTGCCACCGGGCGGATTCGAACCCCTGACCTTCGCCATGAGAGACCAGTGCACTAACCACTTCGCCACTCAGACACCCTGACCAACATAAGTCCAACTCCTTTTCCTGATCAGTGGTTGTTGTTCCGTCATCTGTCTATCTCTGCATTGTTCTTGAATTCGTTCCACTTGATGCCGAGTATTTTCCTTAGGCATTTGTTTTCAAAAGAGTCTAATTTCTTGTCTGTTTCTTTAGTTGTTTTCCAGCTTTCGCATACATAAATGAGGGTGGATATTACATTTGAATTGAATAGTCTTAACTTGGTTTTGTGCTTATAACTTTTGAATTCCATATGTTCTCAAGATTCTTGAAGATCGATGCTGCTTTTGCAATTCTAATTCTAACTTCTTTCTGGTGTCACCATCCTGGTCTATGTAGCTGCCAAGGTATGCAAATTGATTGACTTTTTCAATATTTGTCCCTTCTACGTATATTTTTTTCATATTGATTAATGCGAAGCTTCATTATTTTTGTTTTGTCCTTGTTTTGTCCTATTTTGCTAGCCAGTGAAGACAGGCTATCTGTTTTTTCTTGCACTGAATTCACATTATTACTGATAAGAGTTATGTCATCAGCAAAATCAAGATATTCTAGTTGGGTCCCATGTACCAAGTCGATACCTGTGTTACCTGTGCTGCATTATTTCATTATGAAGTCTATTGTAATTCCAAAAATCAAAGGAGACAGTATACACCCTTGTTTCACACTTGTTTCAATCTGGAACCATTCACTCATCCCTTCTTCTGTGTTGACTATACAGACATATCCATTGTAGAGGTCCTTAATGATGTTGACAATTTTAGATGGTGTTCCATATAGACTTAAAATTCTCCACATTGAATCTCTAAGTAAGCTATCAAATGCCTTTTTTTTAAAGTCTGTTAAGTTCATTATTAATGGTTTCTGCTTTTCAATATGTTCTTCAAGTATTATTCTTAGAGTAAAGATCTGGTCGAGACAGCTTCTCCCTTTTCTAAATCCTGCTTGTTCTTCTCTCATTGCGGTATCCACTATACATTTAAATATATTCAAAATGACCTTGCAAAATACTTTTGACACAACTGAAACTAAGGTTACTCTCCTCCACCTGTTACAGTCACTAAGGTTGCCTTTTTTGGTATTTTAACAATGATTCCTTTTTTTCCTTTTAAAAGCGACATTTTCTTCTTTCCAAATCTTATTAAACATTCTTTATAGTTTTCTTATGTTGTCATTATTGATACATTTCGGGTATTATTTCATCTTCACCTACAACTTTGTTGTTAGACATTAAATTCACTGCTGTTTCGATTTCATGCAATATAATTTCATCTAGGTTGACATTTAGTTGTGGGCTTGGTAAGTCGGTTTCAAGGTTTATCAATTCTTTTGGATGTAGTCGATTAAGTATTTCTTGGAAGTGTTCAGTCCATCTTTGCTTTTGGTCTTTACTTGATGTTAATAGGTTTCCAATTTTGCTAAGGATTGGTCTTTTTTTTTTAGATGTAATAGCACCTGTTAGCCTCTTTTGTATGTTATATAAAGTTTTGCTGTCTCCTGTTTTTGCTGCTTTTTCTGCCTCTTTCGCCATATTGCCTATGTATTCTCTTTTATTCTTTCTAGCTGAAATTTTTCCTTTCTTGTCTACTTCTTTGTATGTCGCTTTCCCTAGATCTTTTCCAAGATCTGTTTTTGCATTCAACATGTCTAATTTGGCTGCTCGTCTTTCATGTATATACTTCCATGTGTTTTCTGATATCCATGCTTTTTTTATTTGTTTTTTTTTTCACTCCAGCGTTTGCTTTTGCTGCTGTGATTATGGCTGTGCTGTAAGAATTCCATAATTCATCATTACCTATCTCCTCTACTTCACTGGGTGTTTAGGGCCGGCGAATGAGCTCTTCGGAGTTGGCATCCCTGATGCTCGGTTGGTTTCTTTGCGAGTTTCCATAGAGATTTCTGGTTTTCTCCATCTAGAGTCGCCTCTAGATAGGTCCCAGGATAAGGTTGTTAGCCATAGCCCAACTCAAGGTACAGGATATGTGACAGATCAGTTCTGCATGACTCCGGGAGCGTTAAAAAAACGTCCGGCAATATTCTTAATAGATTAATACAAACATACAACACAATATCTATCTATCTATTTCCTGTTGTAAGGGACATTACTCAAACAATCACAATTATTTGTGGTTATTTTCTCAGTTCATTCCCTTCCATCACGCACTAGTTCAAATCTTAACTATTCAAATCACCTCAACGATGTCTTATCTTGTCTTCGTTCCCCAGGGAACTGCGATGAGATGTTCACTGTAGCCAATTTAGCGAAGCTGCTCAGACACAACACTGTGTCGGCTTGGTAGCGGACCATAGCAGCTATTCTGTTCAGCTGATTAGAGCTAAAAAAGCAGGGGGGTGTGCAGTATTTCTTTAGTAGGCTCCACCACCACCGGGACCAGCGGCCTCTGCCCCGTTAGCCGGGCTAGGTCTGTTACCGTGAGCGCCAACAGAGAGATGTGGGCAGGGTTTTGATCAGCGATGGCTCGCCAACCCTGACGCCAGCATTTCTATTGGCTGCTGATTGACAAATCAGACAGCGTCTTCAGTTTAAAAAAAAAAAAATTGCAATGATAAAATAGAAGCATTAGTTAATCGGATAAAATACACAAAGTGTAAGTTACTATTATTATTTGTTATTATTAGCTGGGAAAATATACGTATATAATATTAAAAGGGATTCTCTAATTTAATTCCATTAGCCAACAACAACAAATAAACAGACAGACAACAATCAGGGGTAATAACTATTGTTAAAACGCGTGATTATAATCAAGCATCAAGATGATCATAAGCACACACACGCGCGCATACGTGTATCAACATGATATCGATACTGAATGACACGAAAATGCATCAAAATTAAATAAATGTTAATGATCAATGATATATTCAAGAGTGCCAGTGTTCTAGGACTACACATATATGACAAAGAACTGGCAAGCAACACTTATGTCAAGAGTCCCATTGTTCTAGGACTACACATATATGACAAAGAACTGGCAAGCAACACTTATGTCAAGAGTGCCAGTGTTCTAGGACTACACATATATGACAAAGAACTGGCAAGCAACACTTATGTCAAGAGTGCCAGTGTTCTAGGACTACACATATATGGCAAAGAACTGACTAGAAATGCTTATGTTCAAGTGTCCCATTGTTCTAGGACTACACACATATGACAAAGAACTGGCTACGAACACTTATGTCAAGAGTCTCAGTGTTCTAGGACCACACATATATGACAAAGAACTGGCAAGCAACACTTATGTCAAGAGTCTCAGTGTTCTAGGACTGCACATATATGACAGAGAACTGGCTAGCAACACTTATGTCAAGAATCTCAGTGTTCTAGTACTACACATATATGACAAAGAATTGGCAAGCAACACTTATGTCAAGAGTGCCAGTGTTCTAGTACTACACATATATGACAAAGAACTGGCAAGCAAACACTTACGAAGAAAACATTGTAGGCACATCATATTCTTTATTGGCCCAAAAATCCATCTTCAGAACGTACATACATATTTCCTTCTAACTTCAATCTCTCTACCTCTACAATCATTGGATTCTTACTTACACATCTTTACAGTTAAAACTTAAACCATATTCACGCCCACAACACACTAGGCACGGACTCGATCATAACTCACTTGCTGACAAAACTTGCGCAGACAATATCATGGAAGGCTTTAGCCACGTTTAAACATTAAACATATGTATCTACATATACATGATTATGGGCTTTATCAATAAGCACCAATATAACAATTCATGAAATATGATTTAGTGACGAAAAGTTCAAATGCTTTATTTAAACTCTACACATAATAAACTAAGCGACTACAACAGTTTTACACTTAACACAAAACGCTCACTTGTGATAAAGCTTACATAAATACAAAACTTACACGAAATACAAAACTTACAAAAGTACTAAAGGTAAATTCACAACTTAGAAAGAAAAAAAAAAGAAAAAAAAAAGAAAGAAAGAAAGAAAGAAAATTCATTTCATAAGGTGGAAGAATATGACATGCATGTCCGAATGACTTTCTACCTGTCATCTATCAACTTTCATTTTTTTAAAAAATTGTTCTTTTTTTTCTGCTTTTGCAAGATTCTCTTTATTACTTTTGTATACTTCTTTATTCTGTTCTTGAAAATTCTCTCCATTTTTTTGTTGTTGGTATAGTTGTTGCAGAAAGATACCTTTTTATAATTCTTTATTCTATTCTTGTATAATCTTATCATTTTTTTATTGTATAGTCCTGTCCTGTTTTTGTGAAATCCTCTCTCTCTCTCTACCTCTCCCTTTCTGTCTCTCTCTTCATTCCTTCTCTCTCTCTCTCTCTCTCTCTCTCTCGCAAGTTCTCTCTGCTGTTCTTGTAAAACCCTCAATTTAAATATTTTTAAAAAATGTATAATTAAATGTCGGATAGGGCAAGCCACTGGCGAGATTGTTCATTTCATCTGCGATCAGGCATACTTCTGATCTCTTCTATGAGATACGTACTGGAACAATCGAATAACTGGAGAGTGGATAAAATGTATAAAACAGGAAAAAAGTGGGAGCAGCTTTATTACTTAACGATTATAAAGTTGTGACGTTTCGGCGTGAGCCTTAATCATACAAAAACATACAGGACGAAGAAGTAGAGAGAGGAGATAAAGTATAAAAAAATTTTTTTTTGTAAAGAGTACTTAGCTGTAAATTGCAAGGTGTGCCTTGTCCGGCGGTGTGTATCAGGAGTGGATCTAGTGGGACGTGGAGACTGTTTAAATAGAGACCTGTGACATGTGGTCAGTGGGTTGTAACTGGGGGTGGTGGATGGGGAACCGGGGAGGGGAGAGAGAGTGACGCAATACCGACCTGGCTAGGAGAAATCGAAACAGATGATTGGGGAAGAGGGGTTGCAGAGAAGAGGGGTTGCAGAGAAAATAGCGGGATTGCAGAGTGATGCTGTGAGGAAGTTTGAAAAGTAAGCGCGACTGCAGAGTGATGCTGTGAGGAAGTTTGAAAAGTAAGAAGGGGTGGATTTAGTGGAGAGGTACTATAATGATTGAAGAAGATGATATTACGTGTAACTAAACAGCGAGTTTAACCCATGTGGTTCCATCGTCCCATAATTTTGAATGCAGCGGTTCTCAAGTGCCAGGCGGCTTGTGTCATCTGCGTGACATTGTTTAATGGCTGTTACCAGAAAATCAGATTTGCCTCTGCGGTTGGGGCCATTGAAATGATTTGGGACTGGTTTCGAAGCATGCTGGGCGATGTCGTAGAGATGTTTTTGCATGCGGTCCCCTAATCTGAGGCCAGTCTTACCGATATATGTTATCCTGCATCTTTTGCAAACGATGACATATATCACATTACGGGACTCGCATGTGAATCCCTCATGAAGAGTGAGGATAGTTTTGGGAAAGGTGATTGTTTTTGTTTCCCAAACTACGGGGCAGGTAACGCAGCGGGGGCGGTTACATTTCTGGTGCCAATATATGTAAGGCTCTGCTTCAAGTGGCTGTGGACGAGGATGTCCTTAAGGTTTGGCTCACGTTTATATGCCAATAGGGGTGGATCAGAGTGGGAACTTTGGAGGAAGAACCCTGACCCCCCAAAAAACAGCATTGGATAAAGCAAAACACAACGGGAGAAGTACTGCCACACAAGTCTATTCTTACCTTATAAAAACCCCCGCCATGACCATGTACTGCTTCAGTTGGCTGGATGGACATAGAAGGTGGAACATTTATAGAGGGCGGAGTCGAGGGCGTGGTCTGTCTTGAAGATGTGTTTGAACTGTCTTCTCCTATTGGCCAACGCGACCCTCCATTGATCGCTGTTGTGAGCATTCCGCACCCGCTGCATAAATAATTGCCAGCGGCATCTCTCTTCCAGGTCGATGTAGAGATAGTCCCGCAGTTGACACATTCTCTCCCTTCTGGTGTGCTGTAATTTTCCACATGACCTAAAAAAAAAAAGTAACAAGTGTTTACAAACTTGATTCTGTGATAATTAACTGTCTACTGGAAACTAGGGAAAACTCCAGACAAAAGGAAACTAGGGAAAACTCCAGACAAAAAACGCGGGTAGGAAACTATCCTATAATTGCAGAAGCTCTAAACACCTCTAGTCAGACCGGACAGGCTTAAGCCTAGGAACCAGGGAGCCTAGCGTGAAAGGAAAAAGAAAAAAAAAAGGTAAAACCTCCATTTTCACTTTATTGTTTAATGCGACAACCATTTTTAACTATTATTACGGCAACGGTAAAAGACAGTGACATATCAGGTATGTCTGGTCTGTGTGTAATACAAAGTCATAAAGTAATAGCAAAGATTACAACTTTGAGGGGAATCAGGCCATATACTACAAGAGGGATACTTTTTGTAGCAGGGGTAGGAGACCCTTAGAAAATTGTAGCTGCACAACTCTCCCTAGATCAGTTGTTCTTAACCTTTATTTGCTCGTGCAGTCCCGCCCATGCATGAGAATAGCCGTAGGTCCCTCATTGAAAATAAAGCAACAACTAGAACTCTTTTGATACGTAGAACAGGTACTGACATGGAATCCTCAGAGAAATAGAAAATGAGGAAGGCCTAGACTTGGAGAAGAGAAATTATGACAGTGCTCAGAGACAAGGGATAAACATGGAGGGAAGCAGAGAATAAATCCAAAAAATAGGGATGACTGGAGAACCTTTATCCGTGACCTATGCTCCCAAAGGAGTGTAAGGCGCTGCTGCTGATGATGATGATGATTATGATTATGATGATGATGATGATATCTAGACCTATTGTTAACCGAGACAATCCATTTGTCGACCAACAGCGCTCCAGTAAACCCAAGTATTCAGTTGTTCTAACCAAAAATGGCTCTCAAAATTGATGATACAGCCCTGTGGTGTCAGATGGGAATATCAAAGGGCCCTCTGTGTGGGGAAAAGAGAGCCACAGGGAGCAACAGAACCAAACGAGAAAAAAATAGAAGTACTGGAAATCTCTAGGAACTTGGAAGCGAGACAAGGGGATAGAGCACGAAAATAGTTTGAGAACCTTTGAAATAAAGAAACCCTCAAACAGCTTATAGCAAAGAGTTTTTGTTTTGCTTTTTTTTTTGTTTTTGTTTTTGAGTTGACCTTAGTGAGCCAAGAAAGGTCGTTCTACGTTAAAGAAGATGAACCAAATCAAGCAGGGCCTGTGGTAGCGAATACTGGTTGTTTTTTCAAATTACTCTTTTTCTGAAAAAAAAAAGATTTGATATGAACCATTGATTTAACAATAAACAGCGGCCAGGGATAATCTGTTATCTAACACTTGGATTGCTATTTTTACAGGTGAGATCTCAGAGAGGACATGAAGTGTCATGAGAGGTTTATAACAGATGAAGGAAAAAAAAAACAAAAAAACCCAAAAACAAGAGCTTATCTTCTCACTTCAGTTCTCAGTTTGTGTCTCTTCTTTCATATTTGTTTTCAAATGCTTCGAATTTGTGTCTGTTTCTTTCCTCGTTTCCCAGCTTTCCGGCTCACAGATAAGGGTGGATAGTACATGTGAGCTGAGTAATCTTAACTTGATTTTTGTTGACACTTTCTTCTTACATTTTCATCCAGACATTTGCTCACTATCTCAGCGCGCAAGGTTAGCCCTGGTACCCACTGGATGATAGACATGTATCAAAGGACCTGCCTACACTACATCAAGTCTCTGTGTTAGCCTTGGTACCCACTGGATGATAGACATATATCAAATGACCTGCCTACAGTACATCAAGTCTCTGTGTTAGTCTTGGTTTATCATCGACTGGATGATAGACATATATCAAAGGACCTGCCTACACTACATCAAGTCTCTGTGTTAGTCTTGGTTTATCATCCACTGGATGATAGACATATATCAAAGGACCTGCCTACACTACATCAAGTCTCTGTGTTAGTCTTGGTTTATCATCCACTGGATGATAGACATATATCAAAGGACCTGCCTACACTACATCAAGTCACTATGTTAGCCTTGGTTTATCATCCACTGGATGATAGACATATATCAAAGGACCTGCCTACACTACATCATTATGTTCAAATTCTTGTCAGCTTTATACTTCAACTTTCACCTCCCAGATTCATCCATTCTTTTTGTTTTTCTTAAGTATTTCAGCACAAGCTTACACTGTCCTCATTTTTCAAGAGCTTCCATACAATGAGAAGAGAGATATACTAAGCTGTTCTGAAAACACACACAGTAGCAACTTAAGATCTGCCGTGCCAGATATAAACCCCTCTTGTTCGCTTAAGTATTAAGCGAACTTGTATCCGGTAGGGGCAGATAACACATCTGAGGTAAGGGAGATAACGGTAATAATGACCAATAGAAATACAGATAAATAGGAAGCTATGCATTATGAAGTCTGCTTTTAACAAAAGAAGTTAAAATTTAGCAACTTTATCCTGTACTATAGCTGTCGGTACGGCTGTATTGAATCTGCTGTTTGCTCCGCCATACTAAAAGACCTTGTTTTCAATAAACCGAAATAGCTGGTGTAGAAATTATGTGACAATTATATGCCAGGAATATTTGGACAGAAAAGAAAGGGAACTGATAGTGATAATATCTTAGTTTGATAGTAACAATATTAGATGTAAGCTATCAAATGGGACACAAAATCATCATCATCATCAGGTGCCGTGCCGACGCGTTAACTATTATGTTTCTCCAGAGTACACGATCCTTCATACAGGCCATTAGATCAGTTGGTGATCTCTTCTCACACCATCCCGTCAGACTGTCCAGTATCACTTCTCTTGGTCTTCCCCAGGATCTTCTTCCCCCTACTTTACCTGTTATTATAATATTTTCATACAAAAGGGCAAAGGAAAAAGACCACATGAAACTCAAAGAGAACATTGTTGACAGAGGCCAAATTAGTGGGTATAAGATCCCTTGACGAGGTTGAAAAACTCGCCATTGAGAATCCTGTCAGACGTTTAACGACACGGAAAGGATGTAAGATGTATCAGGTGTTCTGTCTATCAAAATAATCAACCAGGTTAGGTATATGGTTCAGTTAAAAAAAATAATAATAAAGATAAAAAGAGCGAGGAAAGTGGGCAGAAACGACAGTGGCAGAAACGACAGTGGCAGAAACGACAGTGCCAGAAACGACAGTGCCAGAAACGATAGTGGCAGAAAGTGAGAAGAACGCGTACAAATAAAGAACATTCAGTAATCCAATATTTCGGCTATTGCCTTTTTCAAGGACCAGATAAAAAAACACAACAGGTTAAAACACATAGACACTATGTATATATATATATAATGGAAATTAATAGCAGGACATCTATCGGTCTTCAGAAAGTAAAACAACTAAAGAATTTGTGGAGAGGAACAGACAGAACTACAAAAATAAGATTTTTAAGAGCATGCATCTTTCCCATCGCAACATATGCCTGTGAGACCTGGACACTTAACAAAACAGCTGAGAAACACATAAATAGCTTTGAATGTAAATGCTACAGAAGAGTTCTTCAAATACCATAGACACAAAAAAGAGCAAATATATCCATACTACAAGAACAATATTGATGAAGGCTGGCTAGTAAAGAATATTAAAGAGAGAAAACTTAAAATATTTTGGACACATTAAACGTCATGATAATCTAGAGAAAACTGTCTTGGAAGGGTACATAATGGGAAAAAAGAAAGAGAGGAAGACCAAGCGAAGATGGCTGTAAGACATCGTTGATGATCTGCAAATGGATGCATCAGCATCAGGCCATCTTGCTCACAACCGAAAGACCTACAGGAGTGCTGTTTGGGAGGCAAAGTTCCGCAAGGGACATGCAAATGAATGAATGAATGTATATATATATATATATATATATATATACGAAAAATTAAACACTTAGTTCACTGAAAATATTCTACTTCTAGCTGTCAAATTTAAACAGATTTGTGAATGGCTTGAGAGAGTTCGAAGCTGCGAACAATAAACTTCAACGAAGTGAGAGACTCCTCTACACTTAAAGGCACGGTTTATTATTTCTATCCCTTTGTAACAGAACGCGTTTGTCAGAGTGTGTGTCTCTGCAAGAGTCATGTAAAGTTAAACCACCCTGATTGTTTTATTCCACACTCGGGCTAACAGGCTAACGGGGTGATTTCCCCTGACATTTGGACTCGGCTTAAGGAGTGCAGATTGTGTGTGTCACGGGGTCTCTGTGGAGCAGTGAGCACAGTTAGCGGAGGTGCAAAAGCTGTCTGGCTGTGCGTCTAACGTTGTGCGAATGTAGCGCTGTTTTTTTTTAGAGTCGTTACGTGTTGCCTGAGAGACAGTCGTGTCTCTTATGAGGTTTTCTACAAGTCTGGTGAACCCCTTGGCTGGCTAATGTATTTCCTGCCCGTGGGATTTGCTTTCTGTGTGTGTGTGTGTCACTACAAGCAAGTTTGACATGTGTCACTGTGTGTCACCACAAGTAAGTTTGACATGTGTCTCTGTGTGTCACCACAAGCAAGTTTGACATGTGTCTCTGTGTGTCACCACAAGTAAGTTTGACGTGGGTCTCTGTCTGTCACCACAAGCAAGTTTGACACTTGTCTCTGTGTGTCACCACAAGCAAGTTTGACATGTGTCTCTCTGTGTCACCACAAGCAAGTTTGACATGTGTCTCTGTGTGTCACCACAAGTAAGTTTGACGTGGGTCTCTGTCTGTCACCACAAGCACGTTTGACATGTGTCTGTGTCTGTCACCACAAGCAAGTTTGACACTTATCTCTGTGTGTCACCACAAGCACGTTTGATATGTGTCTCTGTGTGTCACCACAAGCAAGTTTGACACATGTCTCTGTGTATCACCACAAGCAAGTTTGACACATGTCTCTGTGTGTCACCACAAGCAAGTTTGACATGTGTCTCTACCACAAGCAAGTTTGACATGTGTCTCTGTGTGCCACTACAAGCAAGTTTGACATGTGTCTCTGTGTGCCACTACAAGCAAGTTTGACATGTGTCTCTGTGTGCTACCACAAAAATGTGTGACATGTGTCTCTGTGTGCCACCACAAGAAAGTTTGACATGTCTCTGTGTGTCATCATATGCAAATCTGACGTGTGTCTTGCTTAAAAAACCGTCATACTAAACTTACATCATCATCTGCTTCCAGCATTAAACCACCTTGTGTTTTGAACCCGACGTTTGCTAAGTAAGCGTGGACAGCTGTTTTCACATGTACCCCGTGAGACGTCTTGTTCGAGGGCATGTGAAGGGAATCACCAGGCAATCATTAATCTGTTTTGAGTGTGACACTGACTTAGCTGTTAAGTCATCTCATCAAGTGGCAGCTCCTAGAGAATCAAGGGAATTGGGCACAGCTTTTCTGACAGCTCTGCTATACTTCCAGTCGCATTGAACTCATTCTCCTTGTCAATCTGATGTACACATTCAAGAAAGGATTGAACATTTCGTGGTTTTTTTATTTTGGTAGAAAGTGCCCAGGAAAAGCAGTTAACGAAATGATTATCGGAAAGTTTTTTGCAAGTATACAACAACAAAAAAACTTACCTACTGCAAAAGTCTACAAAAGTGTCTTCGAAGACAAAAAGAACCACGATCTTAGCTACAACAGTAATATGATTGTAGCTGTGGCAGAGATATTTACAGCAGCTGAGGTAGTAATTGTAGCACAAGTATGTTCTGCATTCATATGTACATTAATGGCAGAGTCAGCAATACAGCAGAGTCTTTATGTGCCCAGCAAAGTACTGTAGAGTGCACAAGAACAGCACAACCTGGTAAAATGTCAGAGGAACTCCTCACCCCCTCCCCCACCTCCCTTCCGACAGGTGTTCGGTCCCGTCACTCTAATATATATCCACTGACAGGTGACTGTCTTACCTTATGGATTTAATTATGTTCCTTTCCTCATTTGCTTTTGCCAGACACTCATTGTCATCTTAGCTGTCCTTGGTGTTCTGTTTATTCTTCTAAGGAACAAACATCCCAGTCGCCTCTGGTAGCGATCTTTGCATGGGCTGTCCATGGCTCACTTCCGCAGAGTAGGACGGGTTCAGTGTGGCATTTTAGAACTCTCTTTCTGATGTTCATTGTTAGAGATGTATTTCACAAGATGTTTTCCATATGTTTGATAGCTGTTAGGCGTAGCATTTTCTATTCCAGATTTCAGAGGTGTATCAGAGGTGTATCAGAGGTGTATCTCCGATTCCATGTTACTGGCCTGCCCGGATATTAAAATGTACTTACTTTGTCTTTTAAGGTTGTTCCTTGTACTTTCATCTGCGTTCAGGTGACAGGTTCGGTTTAAAATAAACCTCTGCCTGTGAGGTGTTGGGGGGTTGGGGGGGGGGGGATGGATGAAGTAAAAGTGATTAGCCTTGCCCACGACGCAGTATAGCCTAACAGTTGCCTTGGACGCATGCACTTAATATTAGTAACTTAATGGTTTGATGAGTCCATATTTGGAGTTATAGGAGCGGAAACTAATGAAAGAAATCTGTTCACGGGTGCGTGAGAGTTTCTATGTTTTTATTTTTTCTGCTGGTAAACTTTCGTCAGCCTTACTCCTCTGACGGATTTACCAAAACAGCAAACACAGAAAAGCTCCAGGCAAATCTTGACCCACGCACCTTTGGTCTTAAGTCAGTGAGACAGATCTGGTACGGGTAGCCTGTAGACAAGAACGTGTCTGTGGAATGAAAGAAGGTAACACGTCGCAGAAGAAATGAGCTGAAGAAGAGAGGGAAGAAGACAGTGAAACAGTATGTTGAAAACTAATGGAAGATGAAGTAGAGGAAATGTTTGTTAACATAGATCATATCTTTCTTGATATGTAGCCGTGTCTGTTTTAACATAGAACTTTTTTTTCTCAGTTATCGATTGTGTCAAGGCAGTTATAAAATACATCAGAAGTAGGTACCGAAAAATAAAGTTAATTAGAGAATGGAGGTAGATGAAGAATTGAAGGCGAGCTCTAATATGCAGAATAAGAAAAGAAGACAAAATTTGAACTGATCAAGTATGGTTTCATAAATATAGATCTAAATGTAGATATCTTTGTTTGCTCCACTCCAAACAGACAACAGATGAGCTGATAAATAATGCCATACAAATTGTTCTTTTTTTTCGCTTTCGATTTAACATTTTAGAGTTTCTTGTGAAATATATCTCTATCAATGAACATCAGAAATAGAGTTCTAAAATGCTACATTGAGCCTGTCCTACTCTGTGGAAGTGAGCCATGGACAGTCGATGCAAAGATCGCTAGAGGCGACTAGGATGTAAAGATGTATAGAAAATGTGGAACCCAAATCAATCACTGAAAAACTGAAAACCCCAGAATATGCCCCCAGGGTGTGGGGGGGGGGGGGGGGGGGGGGTGAGTGGGAGGTGGAGCTGAAATAAAAGCTGTGGGGGGCTCGCAGTCAAGTCTGGAGAAGATGGCGGCCTTCGTCAGGGGCGACGGGGCTGCAGATTTAGCATGGCCAAACTTCCTCGAACGCTGAAGAAGAAGAAGGAGAAGAAGCAGAAGAAGAAGAAGAAGCAGCAGAAGAAGAAGAAGAAGAAAAAGAAAAAGAAGAAGAAGAAGATGAAAATCCCAGAAAACGCCACCGGAAGCCTGTACAAGTTAATGACAGCACGTGTACTGCAGCCTGCTCTACACAATCAAGTGAGAGTGCAACAAAATTTACCATAAAATAATCATCAACTTGATCATATTTCTCTGATTACTCCTTCGCCTTGTCTTGTCTTGTGCTATCTCCCTGTAACTTCGAGCTGGTGTTCTCTCCAGCCGATGCTGTAGAGGAGTTGAGGCACAGCATCGTATCAGCGTGGGGAGCAAGTTACGGCAGCTACTTTTTCATCCCCCAGGGTACAGATACACAGATGGGGGTGTGCAATGCTTCTTTAACAGACTCCACCACCATGGGGACTGTGGCGATCCCTGTCCCGTTAGCCAGGCTAGACCTGTTACTGAGGGTACCACGGAGAGGTGGAACAGGGTCTTGATCAGCTATGGTTCCCTAACGCCTGACACCAGCATTTCAGCTATGGGTCGCTGATTGCCTGATCGGACAGCGTCTCCACCCCCTCCCCACCCCCACCCCCGGCTCTCCCCTGCCCCCTCCTTCCAGATAATCAGTTATTCTTTCCATAAACAGTACAGCTCGCTGGCAAAGTTTAACAAGGAAATGAAAGTAAATGTGACATGTTCCGAGTATTTCTTGCTTTTATAAAGTGTCAGAATGGGATACCTTCGATGCACAGCAAACACTACTTCAGTCCACTGATTCTGTAACATAAGCGTTAAAAAAATAAACCCAAGAATTATGAGACTCCCTCTGATATAAACGAAAAAAAGTTTCTGAGAAGACATGGCGGAGTGCATTTTCCCTCAATCAATCAATCATTTGCATGCCCCTTGCGGAACTTTGCCTCCCTAACAGCACTCCTGTAGGCCTCTCGGTTGTGAGCAAGATGGCCTTCTGCTGATGCGTCCATTTGCAGATCATCAACGATGTCCTGCAGCCATCTTCGCCTTGGTCTTCCTCTCTTTCTTTTTCCCATTATGTATCCTTCCAAGACGGTCTTCTCTAAATTATCATGACGTTTAATGTGTCCAAAATATTTAAGTTTTCTCTCTTTAAATCCTCTTTACTAGCCAACCTTCTTCAAGAAAAAAAAATCAGTACAAACATTCATTTTACCTAATTCTGTCAATAAATCAAAATGCGATTTAGCTGTCCGTGATTTATAGTCGATTTGTAGGAACTGAGAAAAAAAGGATATAACGGCCTGTTGCCAAGCAACGCAGGCAGCTGTGTTCAGGAGCAAGGCGAAAAGTGACTTCCGCGGGAGATTTTGTTGTAAGCAAGATACAAAGCAGATGTGAATTTGTTCTGTTCGCACAAAGTGAACGCTTTGATTTACTCGCTTAATCTGTTTACACGGCGTTTTAGAAACGAGGGAAATTTAGAAACAAACAGTCACAAGAGTTGGTTCTTTTGTTGGGGTTCTTTTTTTTCTGTTTTAAACTATCGTGGATGCTGAAAATAGGCATTGTTTTATTTTCAAGTACAACAAACCGTTATACATTTTTTTTCCTCTCTTCCTCTTCTTATTTTACTTCTTCTTCTTCTCAGCTTCATTCTCATCTATATCACTCTCTCTTTCTCTCTCTCTCTCTCTTTCTCTTGTTCTCTCTTTCTCTCTCTCACTCTGCCTCTCTCTTTCTCTGTCTCTTGTTCTCTCTTTCTCTCTCACTCTGTCTGTCTCACTTTCTCTGTCTCTTGTTCTCTCTTTCTCTCTCTCACTCTGTCTGTCTCTCTTTCTCTGTCTCTTGTTCTCTCTTTCTCTCTCTCACTCTGCCTCTCTCTCTCTGTCTCTTGTTCTCTCTTTCTCTCTCTCACTCTGCCTCTCTCTTTCTCTGTCTGTTGCTCTCTTCTCTTTCTCTCTCTTTCTCTCTCTCTTCCTCTGCCCCTTGCTTCTCACTCTCTTTCTTTCTTTCTCTCTCTCTCCCTCTCCTTTTTTTTCCCTCTCTGTTTCTTTCTTTGTTTCTCTTTCTTCCTGCCCATCTCTGTTCCTCTCTCTCTCTCTTTCTCTTTTCTCTGTTTCTTACTCTCTTTTGCTTTCTCTTTGTCACTCTCAGTGCCCAATTCTTAACCCTTTTGAAATAAAGATCAATCAATCAATCAATCTCTTTCTTTCTCTTCTCCCTCTTTCTTACTCGCTTTCTCTCTCTCTCTCTTCACTTTCTCATGATCTCTCTCTCACATACACATATACACAAACACGCACATATATTTTAACACTACTGCACAAAACCTCACCTTTAATCCCACTCCCCATGTCTGTTTGTACATAATTCCACATCTGCATGGCGGGGCGAGTGTTACCGGAAGAAATATCAGCAATACCGTTTGTCGTAGCAACCACACCACTGCCGTAGGCGTCCAGGCGTGCTGCGGGAGGTCTTGAAAGCTGCCGAGAAAGTTCTGATTCTGTTCGTGGAACTGAAATGGTAGAGACCCTATCTCTGGTGCTCTGTGTCCTGTATGCGAACTTAGACTCTTCGGATAACTGGCCATTCAGGTTTGTACTGATTTCTTCTTTTACCCTGGGGCCCCATATGTGATCTGAAATTTGTGTAACTGGTGAGTGCCCGACCCCATGGGTGTAAATACTACCAGTTGGTATGTGGGCAGCTGGGGGCATGGAATGTCCAACGAGTGATGGCAACTGTGAGAGATATTCTGAATGCTGTTTTACGTGTAAAACGCTGTCGGAATAGGATGGAGGTTGAAGCGTTATATATCGAGTCCGTGATGTGTTGGTACCCCCGTAGTACTGGCCAGAGTTCAATGCTGAGTTGGTTAACTGTGTGTAGTTAGCACTGTCTGACTCTGTACCAACTGCATAAGGAGACTCCACAATCTGTCGGCTACCATCAAGACAGTACTGTCTAGATCCGTCCAGGTGGTGGAAGAACACCTCGACCTCTTCTGTAGGAAGAAGATGATGAGCTGTTTCGTAATGGCCACTAGAGAGAGGGGCGGGGTTGAATAACGGTGTCAGCCGGGAAGCTAGGGACGTCCTCTTGTCTGAGGACGCAAAACGGGACGAGGCTGGAGTAAAATGGACAGAAGAAAGAGAATGTGGATAGTGACCTTCACCGAGGATGGATAGATGAGCTGGAGACTGATGAGAGGTACCCGAAGTCTGAAATCTCTGCTGAGACATTTCAGATGAGCTGCGTTTTTTTACCTTTGACAGACGCTCCGACTTGTGCTCCGAGTACGGAGGGGGCGTGTCTTTATCGCCTTCATGGAAGCCTCTGATTGGTTGGCGGTACGATTCAGCAGTACAAGAAAACGGAACTGGTTTTCCTATTGCATTACCAAGATCACTGACGGCGTAGTCATGCGAGGTTTGGCCATCTGCAATACACACAGCAACAGCTTGTGGAGGAGGCGGGCCTAGCTCGTCTTCATGCAACTGATCTGATGCGTAAGTGGGTGATCTTTTATAAACTACATTGTCATTTTCTTTCTTTATCCCGTCTATCCTTTCTTCTCCGTGAACCTCGTTGTTTGTTGCTTCTATTTTATTTGTTGAAAGTGAAGACTTCTGAATGGTTCTTATTCTAGTAATGATTTTAATGTTGTCTGAAAAAGCGCTGTTAAACTGGTCCTTAGGTTCTGATTTGACTATTGGAAGTCTATTATACGGGGGCGTGGTTCCGTTGATGATTTGAGAAGTAGCCAACGTTGTTGTAGATGATGTGGTCTGAGGCGAAGATTCAGAAGCAGTCCCTCTCCCTGGCAGCGAATGCGGGGATTTTTTCATAAACTCCGCTGTTACTGAGGAACCTGCTGCAGGAGACCGTCCCGACCCACGAGAGCTGTCAGACACGTGCGGCGAGTCCACCACAGGATGAGCTTCCACGAGCTCCTGCTCCGACATTAGTGACGAGTCAGAGAACCAGGACTGCCTTGGTCTAAGGGGAGGATTTTATATTGAAATATTGTTTTGTATTTATAAAGCCAAGCTCCTGAAAGAAAATATAGAAATGTAGAAAGTATTAATAAAACCACATCAATTTCTAACGCTGTTCTGTTATAAACCGTTTATTGTTAAACTACGCATAAGGTGTATTCTGTGAACAGGAAAGAAAGCAGGCAAAGTATATAGACAACTTGAATTAAGATATAAATACAACTTGAATTATTATATAAAATGAAAAGCGTACAAACCAGTCAATTAAAATATTTAGGCCAACCATTTGGCAAAGTTTTCATACTTGAAGAAAAAAAGCTGAAAACAAGAAAGGAACATGTAGTATAGGGAGGTATACAGCAACGACACAAGAACAAGAATCACCGTGGCTGTATGAACACAGGGAAAAGACGATTGATCAAGTGGAGAGATTATGAGAAGTGTGTTATTCTCTGTGTGAGACGGCAGTTTATTATTATCACGATAATTGCTATAAGTGTTGTTATTCATCAAAGCGGCATATATAAAGGAAAGGATCCCATGTCAAATCACGTGACATCTCCTTTCCAGAACGTTGTCCCTCTTACTATCCCCCTGAATGCAGTTCGATTTTCACCCAAGTTGACCAACATCTCGCAGTGTCATATTCAGACTTCCCATAATGTCCTGAGTCCACCTGCTGCAAGATCGCCTCATTTCTCTTTTGCTGGGCTCTATGCCTTCTGCTATCAACCTCTCCAAATCATTATACCTCTTAATATGGCCGAAGTATCTCACCTTTCTAGCTTTGATGATGCTTACAAGCCAGTTTTCTACAACTAACCCCGTCAATACCTCTTCTTTTGATTTTCTTTATATCCATGATATTCTAAGTGTCCTTCTGTAACATTTCATTTCAAAAGCTGTTATTCTCTTTTCTAGTGATTTCTTACGTTTCCATGTTTCCCATCCGTGTATTGTCACCGGGAATATGTAGGCTCCTAGTAAACGTAATAAAAAAAAGGATATGATAACCGACTTAAACTGCCGTGAAAGTATATGTTTACGTATGTATAAAAAACTGAAGCATAGACAGCTATCTGATTTTTTGTAATCTACCAATAGCGCAAACAGTAAAGGATCTCAGAAAGTCCCTGTGTAAAATGTCGAACAAATTTTCCAATCAGGAGGACACATTTAACTAGGCGACGACGACTATTCGCCATTCTCGCCTTTGGTACAAATAATTATTTGACTATAATCAAACACAGAAGAACTACGCTTGTCTGTAACAACATATGGGGGGCTGTGCTAACAACTGCTGATAACTTTAGCGTCCACGGTAGCAGTAGTTGATATAACAGCCCTTGATTTATCACATACCATCCACTTATCGTACAAACACTGATAGCATTCCAGCGAGAGGACACAGGATTTGATACTTGTGCAATGTGGATAACCAGAGAAATCCCTGAAGTAAAATAACAGCCCCCCCCCCCCCCCCAAAACAAAAAAAACCCTCAGTGACCGTTAGCTTTAACAAACAGAGCGTTTAAGGTATCCTAAGTTTATCAGATAAACGCGAGTGGAGTGGTTAATAAACATTTCGTGGGGTGAAACTGGCAATCTACCATCGCTAAAGATGGGTTGTTCTTGGCTTGTTTTCGCTCCCTGAACAGTGATACTAATTTTTTCACAAGTCTGTTCCTGATTAGAGAGAAAAAAGTGGACATGTTGTAACAGTAAAAGCGGACATGTTGTAACAGTAAGAAACATGTTTCACAAGGGCGGGAGGTATTCAGACCTGCTGGTCGCCAAGTGCTAAGATGTGTAACATCCAATTCAATATGCCTGAGAAACATGTAGCTAGCATTGGTAGCAATTTGGGAAGAAAAAAAAGTCCAGATACTGGCTGTATTAATCATGAAGAGAAAGGTACAGTTCCTGAATGCACTAATTCAGGAAGAGGAAAGTCCAATTCCTGACTGCATTTATTCAGGAAGAGGAAGGTCCAGTTCCTGATTGCACTTATCCAGGAAGAGAAACGTCTGGTTCCTACTTCAAAAGCAGAAACGTCCAGTTCCTGGCTGCACTTATTCAGGAATAGAAATATCTGGCTCCTATTTAAAAAAGAGATACGTCCAGTTCGTGATTGTAGTAAATCAGGAGAAATAACTAATTATAGTACTTCATGACAAGAAATATCCAGTTTCTAACTGTAATACTTCATGGCGAAAAACATTCCGTTCCTAATTGTAGTACTTCATGACGAGAAACAACAAGTTCCTAATTGTAGTACCTCATGACGAGAAACAACAAGTTCCTAATTGTAGTACTTCATGACGAGAAACAACCAGTTCCTAATTGTAATCGTTTTTTTCTTCTGGGTTCGAGGTTGTTGGGATCCTGATCCCTGTCGACATGGCAAAGCCCGCAGTCTTCTCCAGATTCTGATAGGAGCCCCAAAACTTTTGTCCCAAGCTTGTGTTCTCTGGCCATGTCTCAAGCCTTAGGTATGCATGGTTTGGGCACTCCTTCAGATATGTTCTGTAGTCTGGACTCCACTGCCACGTGGACACTTGTCTGTGTGAGACATTTTAAGTCGATGCAGGTGGCTCAGTAGTCTGCGGTGGCCTGTTCTCAGGCGGAAGAGGATGGTTTGCTGATGTCTTTGTAGTTGGTGTATTGGATTTGGTTCTTTATTGCATTTCAGTTTCTTGCTCCATTCAGATCTGCACTGGTTACGGATTATAGTTTTCGCATCTTGGTAGTTTACTGGACCATTTGTTTGATCTTGATTGCTGCCAGCTTTGGATAGGCTGTCGGTTATTACATTGCCAGCTATTCCACAGTGGGATGGTACCCACTGTAGGGCCACGGTTGTTGACAGTGTAAGGTGCTTCAGTTCTGTTGTGATTTCCTGTATGTTTGCCTGTGGGTTCTTTGTTGTTTTTAGAGATTCCAGATGTGCCCTGCAGTCTGTGAAGAAGGCCATTTTGTGTGGTGGCTGCTGCTTTTCTGTTTTAAGTGTTCTGAGGGCTTCAAGGAGGACTGTTGTTTCTGCCCTGTAGGTTGTGGAAATCTTTCCCGTCACGAAGGCTGTTTTCACTTTTCTCATCTGTGTTTCTTATGTAAACACTCCCACCTCCATTTTTTCTGCTTTTTCTGCAGACCCATCTGTGTACACATGTGTCCATTCAGCTGGGTTGTATTTGATGTCAATCAGCTCCTGGGTCAGTGTCTTCATCTGAAGTTTTGTTAGGTAGTCTTTTTTGTGAATGCCTGGTACCTCTGTGAGGACTGTTATCTTTTCACAGTGACTGTGCTCCTCCACAATTTGGAGTGGTTCAATTTCTTCATGAGAGGTGGGAAGGAGGTCTTTATAGTGTTGTTGCAGCTGTGTTGTCAGATGGTTGAAGTTGGTTCTTTTCAGTCCGTTTTTTTTTTTTTTTGTGGATTCCTGAATTCTTTTGTTCACAGGGTGGGTTGTCAGACGTATTAACTTTTGTTTGTGGATCATTAGTTTTTCTTTGCGCCTGACCTCAAGAGGTTGAATTTGCGTGTCTTTCTCTATCTCCATGATGGGACTGCTCTTCATTCCTCCCGTGATCAGCGGCAGGCCTGTGTTTTGCACTTTGGTTAGGCGAGCGGTGTTTGTGTTGAAGGCTGTGGGCCAGGGTGTCATGCCATATTCAAGTGTTGGCCTTAGGGTGCCTAAATATGCTTTTTTTAGTATGTTGCTGTTGGCTCCCCAGGTTATGCCTGCCAGCTTTTTGACCACAGATAGCTTTTTAATTGCTTTGTTTTCTGTGTCTAGCAGGTGTGGCTTCCAGGTGAGCCTCTTGTCCAGTTTCATTCCGAGATATGTTGGCTGTTCTGTCTGAGTAAGCTCCCTTCTTTGTATTTCTAGTTTAAAGTTTTCTATCTTGCTGGACAATGAGAAGCAGATGGATGTGGATTTTGTGGGGTTTATCATCACTCCCCATTTTGTAGCCCAGTCTCCTATAGTATTTAGTGCTTCCTGTATTCTGTGGGTTGCTGTTGATGTTTTTTCTGCAGCATTCCACACAGTGAAGTCATCTACGTGCAGGTCGTGTGATATGCTGTTGGGCAGTTTGTCTGTGATGTCATTTATGTATATCAGGAACAGAGTGGGAGAAATAACTCCTCCCTGAGGAACACCTTGGCTCAGGGTGACTCTGTGGCTTAGTTTTCCGTTCATTTAGACCCTGGCTATTCTGTATCTCAAGAAATCTTGCATCCACCAAACCATTGTTCCTTCATCCTTGAGTAATTTCAGGAGATCTTTTTTCCATACTTTGTCAAGTGCTTGTGTTAGGTCTACATGGGTGGCTATAACTTTTTTCTTCCCCTGGGAAGAGTTTTCTATTTCTTGGGTTAGATAGATGAGCTGGTCTTCTGTGCTGTGATGTTTCCTGTATGCTGACTGTGCATTGTTATCAGGTGATTTTTTTTTCTAGGTGTTGTATGAGTCTGGTGTTGACCTTCCTTTCCATCACTTTTCCCATGCAGTTTAGGAGGCTGATAGGTCTGTAGCTGGATTTGTTGTGTTTGTTTTTCCTTTTTTCCTCTCCGTCTGTCAGGAAATTTTCTGAAGCTCCAGGACTGATTGTAGATGTGAAGGAGGACTGATTGTAGATGTGAAGGAGGACTGATTGTAGATGTGAAGGAGGACTGGTTGTAGATGTGAAGGAGGACTGGTTGTAGATGTGAAGGAGGACTGGTTGTAGATGAGAAGGAAAGCTGGTTGTAGATGTGAAGGAGGGCTGTTTTTGCTGCTGGTCCCAGGTACTTTACCATGTAATTTGTTATTCCTTCTTTTCCTGGTGATTTCTTGTCTTTTAGTTTTTGTGTAGCCTTATTCCTTCTTTTCCTGGTGAGTTCTTGTCTTTTAGTTTTTGTGTAGCCTTATTCCTTCTTTTCCTGGTGAGTTCTTGTCTTTTAGTTTTTGTGTAGCCTTATTGAGTTCTTCCATAGTGAACGTTGCCATCATGCATGGATGTGGATTTTGTGGGGTTTATCATCACTCCCCATTTTGTAGCCCAGTCTCCTATAGTATTTAGTGCTTCCTGTATTCTGTGGGTTGCTGTTGATGTTTTTTCTGCAGCATTCCACACAGTGAAGTCATCTACGTGCAGGTCGTGTGATATGCTGTTGGGCAGTTTGTCTGTGATGTCATTTATGTATATCAGGAACAGAGTGGGAGAAATAACTCCTCCCTGAGGAACACCTTGGCTCAGGGTGACTCTGTGGCTTAGTTTTCCGTTCATTTAGACCCTGGCTATTCTGTATCTCAAGAAATCTTGCATCCACCAAACCATTGTTCCTTCATCCTTGAGTAATTTCAGGAGATCTTTTTTCCATACTTTGTCAAGTGCTTGTGTTAGGTCTACATGGGTGGCTATAACTTTTTTCTTCCCCTGGGAAGAGTTTTCTATTTCTTGGGTTAGATAGATGAGCTGGTCTTCTGTGCTGTGATGTTTCCTGTATGCTGACTGTGCATTGTTTATCAGGTGATTTTTTTTTCTAGGTGTTGTATGAGTCTGGTGTTGACCTTCCTTTCCATCACCTTGCCCATGCAGTTTAGGAGGCTGATAGGTCTGTAGCTGGATTTGTTGTGTTTGTTTTTTCCTTTTTTCCTCTCCGTCTGTCAGGAAATTTTCTGAAGCTCCAGGACTGATTGTAGATGTGAAGGAGGACTGGTTGTAGATGTGAAGGAGGACTGATTGTAGATGTGAAGGAGGACTGGTTGTAGATGTGAAGGAGGACTGGTTGTAGATGTGAAGGAGGACTGGTTGTAGATGTGAAGGAAAGCTGGTTGTAGATGTGAAGGAGGGCTGTTTTTGCTGCTGGTCCCAGGTACTTTACCATGTAATTTGTTATTCCTTCTTTTCCCGGTGATTTCTTGTCTTTTAGTTTTTGTGTAGCTTATTCCATCTTTTCCCGGTGATTTCTTGTCTTTTAGTTTTTGTGTAGCCTTATTCCATCTTTTCCCGGTGATTTCTTGTCTTTTAGTTTTTGTGTAGCCTTATTCCTTCTTTTCCTGGTGATTTCTTGTCTTTTAGTTTTTGTGTAGCCTTATTCCTTCTTTTCCTGGTGATTTCTTGTCTTTTAGTTTTTGTGTAGCTTATTCCATCTTTTCCCGGTGATTTCTTGTCTTTTATTTTTTGTGTAGCCTTATTCCATCTTTTCCCGGTGATTTCGTGTCTTTTAGTTTTTGTGTAGCCTTATTCCATCTTTTCCCGGTGATTTCTTGTCTTTTAGTTTTTGTGTAGCCTTATTCCATCTTTTCCCGGTGATTTCGTGTCTTTTAGTTTTTGTGTAGCCTTATTGAGTTCTTCCATAGTGAACGTTGCCATCATGCATGGGTCTGGATTTTGCTGTTTAATCCCTTCTTTGAGTTCTACTTTTACTTCCTCTATGTGTCTCTCGGGGATTGTTGTGATGCTCTTATCTCTGTAGTGATCTGCCAGTATGTTTGCTGCCATTTTCCCCACCATATTTTCCAGCTTCTTCTATGACTGTGTTGGGTTGCCTTGTTGATTTGTCTTCCTTTATAGATCTGATCAGATTCCACAGTTTGTTAGTATCTTTGTCCAGGCTCAGGGAGCTAGTTTTTTTTTTTTCATTCTTTGACATTCAGCTGTCTTCCTGTTGAAGGTTTTGTGTTGAAGGCTTATTTGGTGCTACTGAGTGTTTTGATGTTCTCAGTGGTTGGGTTGCACTCCATTTTTTTTTCTCTAGCTTCAGATAGGACATTGTTTAGCTTAACCAGTTATCTGCTCTATTAGGGTTTGTAGGTGTTTCTTCTGCCTCTGGGTATGTACTTCGTGGCAGCTTCCAGGATTATGTTTGTTAGGACTGTAACATTGTGGTTTATATTGTTCGTCAGAGTGATCTGCGGGCACGGCTGGCGTTTTTGCTCTCTTTATTGATCCCAGTTTGCTTTACTGAAGTTCCAGGCGGCTGCCGTGTTTGGTTGTTTTGGGCACTCTTCTCCGTAGATTCTGAGTGTGACTTGCACATGATTGCTTCCCCCTAGTTGTATGTTGACTGTTCTGACTGTATGTCTATGTATGTCGTCTGTTACTTCCCCCTAGTTGTATGTTGACTGTTCTGACTATATGTCTATGTATGTCGTCTGTTACTTCCCCCTAGTTGTATGTTGTCTGTTCTGACTATAGGTCTATGTATGTCGTCTGTTACTTCCCCCTAGTTGTATGTTGACTGTTCTGACTATATGTCTATGTATGTCGTCTGTTACTTCCCCCTAGTTGTATGTTGTCTGTTCTGACTGTAGGTCTATGTATGTCGTCTGTTACTTCCCCCTAGTTGTATGTTGACTGTTCTGACTGTATGTCTATGTATGCCGTCTGTTACTTCCCCCTAGTTGTATGTTGACTGTTCTGACTGTAGGTCTATGTATGTCGTCTGTTACTTCCCCCTAGTTGTATGTTGACTGTTCTGACTGTAGGTCTATGTATGTCGTCTGTTACTTCCCCCTGGTTGTAGATGTGAAGGAGGACTGATTGTAGATGTGAAGGAGGACTGATTGTAGATGTGAAGGAGGACTGGTTGTAGATGTGAAGGAGGACTGATTGTAGATGTGAAGGAGGACTGATTGTAGATGTGAAGGAGGACTGATTGTAGATGTGAAGGAGGACTGATTGTAGATGTGAAGGAGGACTGATTGTAGATGTGAAGGAGGACTGATTGTAGATGTGAAGGAGGACTGATTGTAGATGTGAAGGAGGACTGGTTGTAGATGTGAAGGAGGACTGGTTGTAGATGTGAAGGAGGACTGGTTGTAGATGTGAAGGAGGACTGGTTGTAGATGTGAAGGAGGACTGGTTGTAGATGTGAAGGAGGACTGGTTGTAGATGTGAAGGAGGACTGGTTGTAGATGTGAAGAAGGACTGATTGTAGATGTGAAGGAGGACTGATTGTAGATGTGAAGGAGGACTGATTGTAGATGTGAAGGAGGACTGGTTGTAGATGTGAAGGAGGACTGATTGTAGATGTGAAGGAGGACTGATTGTAGATGTGAAGGAGGACTGATTGTAGATGTGAAGGAGGACTGGTTGTAGATGTGAAGGAGGACTGGTTGTAGATGTGAAGGAGGACTGATTGTAGATGTGAAGGAGGACTGGTTGTAGATGTGAAGGAGGACTGATTGTAGATGTGAAGGAGGACTGATTGTAGATGTGAAGGAGGACTGGTTGTAGATGTGAAGGAGGACTGGTTGTAGATGTGAAGGAGGACTGATTGTAGATGTGAAGGAGGACTGGTTGTAGATGTGAAGGAGGACTGGTTGTAGATGTGAAAGAGGACTGGTTGTAGATGTGAAGGAACGCTGGTTGTAGATGTGAAGGAGGACTGATTGTAGATGTGAAGGAGGACTGATTGTAGATGTGAAGGAGGACTGATTGTAGATGTGAAGGAGGACTGGTTGTAGATGTGAAGGAGGACTGGTTGTAGATGTGAAGGAGGACTGGTTGTAGATGTGAAGGAGGGCTGTTTTTTGCTGCTGGTCCCAGGTACTTTACCATGTAATTTGTTATTCCTTCTTTTCCTGGTGATTTCTTGTCTTTTAGTTTTTGTGTAGCTTATTCCATCTTTTCCCGGTGATTTCTTGTCTTTTAGTTTTTGTGTAGCCTTATTCCATCTTTTCCCGGTGATTTCTTGTCTTTTAGTTTTTGTGTAGCCTTATTCCTTCTTTTCCTGGTGATTTCTTGTCTTTTAGTTTTTGTGTAGCCTTATTCCTTCTTTTCCTGGTGATTTCTTGTCTTTTAGTTTTTGTGTAGCTTATTCCATCTTTTCCCGGTGATTTCTTGTCTTTTATTTTTTGTGTAGCCTTATTCCATCTTTTCCCGGTGATTTCGTGTCTTTTAGTTTTTGTGTAGCCTTATTCCATCTTTTCCCGGTGATTTCTTGTCTTTTAGTTTTTGTGTAGCCTTATTCCATCTTTTCCCGGTGATTTCGTGTCTTTTAGTTTTTGTGTAGCCTTATTGAGTTCTTCCATGGTGAACGTTGCCATCATGCATTGGTCTGGATTTTGCTGTTTAATCTCTTATTTGAGTTCTACCTTTACTTCCTCTATGTGTCTCTCGGGGATTGTTGTGATGCTCTTATCTCTGTAGTGATCTGCCAGTATGTTTGCTGCCATTTTCCCCACCATATTTTCCAGCTTCTTCTATGACTGTGTTGGGTTGCCTTGGTGATTTGTCTTCCTTTATAGATTTGATCAGATTCCACAGTTTGTTAGTACCTTTGTCCAGGCTCAGGGAGCTAGTTTTTTTTTTTTTTCATTCTTTGACATTCAGCTGTCTTCCTGTTGAAGGTTTTGTGTTGAAGGCTTATTTGGTGCTACTGAGTGTTTTGATGTTCTCAGTGGTTGGGTTGCACTCCATTTTTTTTTCTCTAGCTTCAGATAGGACATTGTTTAGCTTAACCAGTTATCTGCTCTATTAGGGTTTGTAGGTGTTTCTTCTGCCTCTGGGTATGTACTTCTTGGCAGCTTTCAGGATTATGTTTGTTAGGACTGTAACATTGCGGTTTATATTGTTCGTCAGAGTGATCTGCGGGCACGGCTGGCGTTTTTGCTCTCTTTATTGGTCCCAGTTTGCTTTACTGAAGTTCCAGGCGGCTGCCGTGTTTGGTTGTTTTGGGCACTCTTCTCCGTAGATTCTGAGTGTGACTTGCACATGGTTACTTCCCCCTAGTTGTATGTTGACTGTTCTGACTGTAGGTCTATGTATGTCGACTGTTACTTCCCCCTAGTTGTATGTTGACTGTTCTGACTGTAGGTCTATGTATGTCGTCTGTTACTTCCCCCTAGTTGTATGTTGACTGTTCTGACTATAGGTCTATGTATGTCGTCTGTTACTTCCCCCTAGTTGTATGTTGACTGTTCTGACTGTAGGTCGATGTATGTCGTCTGTTATTGCAGTGAAGTCAGGTGTCTTTGATTTTTTCCATGCCCTGGAGTAGAAGGTCATTTTGTCTTTTGGTCAGTTAACGAGGGGTAGTTTGTTGTCTGTCATCCAATCTTCCAGTTCTTCTTCTCTGTGGTTCATTGTCTTGTAGCCCCAGCTTGGGGAGTGGCTGTTGAAGTTCCCAAGAACAAGGTGGTTTGTGCTTTCCACTTTTATTTTGTGAAGCTGTAGGGCCGTGGCAGGAGGGCTGTAGCAGTTGGTAATTTGTATGTCTCCACTGGTTAGTAGGAGTTTCACTGTCAGGTGTTCCAGCTCGCCTTCTACAGATCTGCTTATATCTATCTGCTGGAATGGATGTTTTGACTAGGGTCATTATTCTACCTAACTGTAATATTTCTATACGAGAAACAACCAGTTCCTAACTGTAATATTTCTATACGAGAAACAACCAGTTCCTAACAGTAGTATTTCACGCCGAGAAACATCCAGATCTTAACTGTAGCACCTGCCAGATATTTTTGCTATAGTCTCGCCTTAGAATATAAGTGTGTCATATCTTTGACAATTCAGTCTATGGAATATCGTTTTTCTCCAAGCGGCAGTTTTATATGAGTAATTCATTTTCTGTTCTGGCTCTTTGGTAGCAGGTTTTTAGTTGTTCCAACTTCTGTAGCATGGCCTTGTAAGTAATGATTATTGTTGTTGTTATTATTATTATTGAATATGATTATGAAAATAATAATACTAAATAAACGTTGGACGTTGACACGTGTAAACAAAATAGAAAATACAAATAGAAAAAGCCAGACACAGTGAAAAACAAGGACACGATAAAACCTCCGACATGAAAGAGGAAGATAATGTCTTAGGTAAATGATAATTATAGAGACGGAGTTGACACTTTGACACCTTTTAGCGTTAGGACGGTGTTGCACACGGTTTTTAAATAAAAGAGTGACGAACTCGGCCAGCTGACCAATTAAATATTCAGAGGAGCGGCCTATTGGACAATTGACTTACGAGATATAAGTCATGGGGCAGTTTGAATGACGGACAATCAGATCACTCAGGGGAATCAGTGGACATCTGAAGGGTGGAGCCAAAATACGTATTGGTTAATCAGTCAAGCTGGACTTGAAGATAAAAAGGTGAGCGGAGAGGTAGGAGAGAACCACGAGGTACGGAAGTCCTGGAGAGAGGAGACAGAGAACGGAGCCTGAAGACGGAAGAAGAGACAATCAGGGACCAAGAAGTACGGAAGTACAGGAGAGAGGAGACAAAGAAGGGGAGCCCGAAGATGGAGGAACAAAGATGGTCCATGAATAGAGACCGGGCCAGACGTCAAAGGAATGAGCAGGAGAAGGAAGGAGCCCCCAAGAAGAGGAAGTCCAGAGGCTAGCGGACAAGTGAGGGGGATCGTTCGAAGTAGACAGAGAAGAGCAGTAGAAGGAGAAGTAGAGAACACACCAGAGAGACACGGAGGCGACAGAAACACAGAAGAAGAAGAAGAAGGAAGAAGGAAGAGAACGATCTGTTATAGAATCAGAAGTAGTGTTAAAGTTGTGATTCAAGTGATTAAGAAGATTTGATACTTTTGGAACTTCGAGTAAAGTGATTTTAGACGAGAAACTAGTTGACCACGTGTTGCAGATCTGATATAATACTGATTTAGGAAATGTTCTCGTATCAAGTGTAGAATATTGTGAAGCTGAGAACGTTGAGAAATGCTGCATGTAGAATATGATAGAGTTTGATATTGTGAACAATCCACGTGATGCTGTCGACAATACATCTTGATCTTACATGTCAAAATAATTGAATTCAGTGAACATTTCATCGGACCTGATTTAGTGAAGTGGTAAAGTTTTGTGAAGCATGTGATGTGTTAATCAAAGACCATCTTTAAGTTTCGATTCTATAATATGGAACTATTCACAGACAAAATCACTAAAACCACAGAAAACAAGTTGAATTTTTTCCAGACTAAACGTTTACGAAGAATTAGAAAAATATTTTGGCCAAACACCATAAGAAATAACATCTTATTGGCAGAAATGCAGATGAAGGCACTGACAACAATTATGAGGAAAGACGCTGGCGATGGTTGGGACATGTGCCCGAATGACTGACAACTCACTACCAAAATAGCACTAAGATGGACACCACAGGGGAACTGACTGTAGGTTGATGTATGTCGTCTGTTACTTCCCTCTAGTTGTATGTTGACTGTTCTGACTGTAGGTTGATGTATGTCGTCTGTTACTTCCCCCTAGTTGTATGTTGACTGTTCTGACTGTAGGTTGATGTATGTCGTCTGTTACTTCCCCCTAGTTGTATGTTGACTGTTCTGACTGTAGGTTGATGTATGCCGTCTGTTACTTCCCCCTAGTTGTATGTTGACTGTTCTGACTGTAGGTTGATGTATGTCGTCTGTTACTTCCCCCTAGTTGTATGTTGACTGTTCTGACTGTAGGTCGATGTATGTCGTCTGTTACTTCCCCCTAGTTGTATGTTGACTGTTCTGACTGTAGGTCTATGTATGTCGTCTGTTACTTCCCCCTAGTTGTATGTTGACTGTTCTGACTGTAGGTTGATGTATGTCGTCTGTTACTTCCCCCTAGTTGTATGTTGACTGTTCTGACTGTAGGTTGATGTATGTCGTCTGTTACTTCCCCCTAGTTGTATGTTGACTGTTCTGACTGTAGGTTGATGTATGTCGTCTGTTACTTCCCCCTAGTTGTATGTTGACTGTTCTGACTGTAGGTCTATGTATGTCGACTGTTACTTCCCCCTAGATGTATGTTGACTGTTCTGACTGTAGGTCTATGTATGTCGACTGTTACTTCCCCCTAGATGTATGTTGACTGTTCTGACTGTAGGTCTATGTATGTCGACTGTTACTTCCCCCTAGTTGTATGTTGACTGTTCTGACTGTAGGTCGATGTATGTCGTCTGTTACTGCAGTGAAGTCAGGTGTCTTTGATTTTTTCCATGCCCTGGAGTAGAAGGTCATTTTGTCTTTTGGTCAGTTAACGAGGGGTAGTTTGTTGTCTGTCATCCAATCTTCCAGTTCTTCTCCTCTGTGGTTCATTGTCTTGTAGCCCCAGCTTGGGGAGTGGCTGTTGAAGTTCCCAAGAACAAGGTGGTTTGTGCTTTCCACTTTTATTTTGTGAAGCTGTAGGGCCGTGGTAGGAGGGCTGCAGCAGTTGGTAATTTGTATGTCTCCACTGGTTAGGAGGAGCTTTACTGTCAGGTGTTCCAGCTCGCCTTCTACAGATCTGCTTATATCTATCTGCTGGGACGGATGTTTTGACTAGGGTCATTATTCTACCTAACTGTAATATTTCTATACGAGAAACAACCAGTTCCTAACTGTAATATTTCTATACGAGAAACAACCAGATCCTAACAGTAGTATTTCACGCCGAGAAACATCCAGATCTTAACTGTAGCACCTGCCAGATATTTTTGCTATAGTCTCGCCTTAGAATATAAGTATGTCATATCTTTGACAATTCTGTCTATGGAATATCGTTTTTCTCCAAGCGGCAGTTTTATATGAGTAATTCATTTTCTGTTCTGGCTCTTTGGTAGCAGGTTTTCAGTTGTTCCAACTTCTGTAGCATGGCCTTGTAAGTAATGATTATTGTTGTTGTTATTATTATTATTGAATATGATTATGAAAATAATAATACTAAATAAACGTTGGACGTTGACACGTGTAAACAAAATAGAAAATACAAATAGAAAAAGCCAGACACAGTGAAAAACGAGGACACGATAAAACCTCCGACATGAAAGAGGAAGATAATGTCTTAGGTAAATGATAATTATAGAGACGGAGTTGACACTTTGACACCTATTAGCGTTAGGACGGTGTTGCACACGGTTTTTAAATAAAAGAGTGACGAACTCGGCCAGCTGACCAATTAAATATTCAGAGGAGCGGCCTATTGGACAATTGACTTACGAGATATAAGTCATGGGGCAGTTTGAATGACGGACAATCAGATCACTCAGGGGAACCAGTGGACATCTGAAGGGTGGAGCCAAAATACGTATTGGTTAATCAGTCAAGCTGGACTTGAAGATAAAAAGGTGAGCGGAGAGGTAGGAGAGAACCACGAGGTACGGAAGTCCTGGAGAGAGGAGACAGAGGACGGAGCCTGAAGACAGAAGAAGAGACAATCAGGGACCAAGAAGTACGGAAGTACAGGAGAGAGGAGACAAAGGAGGGGAGCCCGAAGATGGAGGAACAAGGATGGTCCATGAATAGAGACCGGGCCAGACGTCAAAGGAATGAGCAGTAGAAGGAAGGAGCCCCCAAGAAGAGGAAGTCCAGAGGCTAGCGGACAAGTGAGGGGGATCGTTCGAAGTAGACAGAGAAGAGCAGTAGAAGGAGAAGTAGAGAACACACACCAGAGAGACACGGAGGCGACAGAAACACAGAAGAAGAAGAAGAAGGAAGAGAACGATCCGTTAGGTCTATGTATGTCGACTGTTACTTCCCCCTAGATGTATGTTGACTGTTCTGACTGTAGGTCTATGTATGTCGACTGTTACTTCCCCCTAGTTGTATGTTGACTGTTCTGACTGTAGGTCGATGTATGTCGTCTGTTATTGCAGTGAAGTCAGGTGTCTTTGATTTTTTCCATGCCCTGGAGTAGAAGGTCATTTTGTCTTTTGGTCAGTTAACGAGGGGTAGTTTGTTGTCTGTCATCCAATCTTCCAGTTCTTCTTCTCTGTGGTTCATTGTCTTGTAGCCCCAGCTTGGGGAGTGGCTGTTGAAGTTCCCAAGAACAAGGTGGTTTGTGCTTTCCACTTTTATTTTGTGAAGCTGTAGGGCCGTGGCAGGAGGGCTGTAGCAGTTGGTAATTTGTATGTCTCCACTGGTTAGTAGGAGTTTCACTGTCAGGTGTTCCAGCTCGCCTTCTACAGATCTGCTTATATCTATCTGCTGGAATGGATGTTTTGACTAGGGTCATTATTCTACCTAACTGTAATATTTCTATACGAGAAACAACCAGTTACTAACTGTAATATTTCTATACGAGAAACAACCAGTTCCTAACTGTAATATTTCTATACGAGAAACAACCAGTTCCTAACAGTAGTATTTCACGCCGAGAAACATCCAGATCTTAACTGTAGCACCTGCCAGATATTTTTGCTATAGTCTCGCCTTAGAATATAAGTGTGTCATATCTTTGACAATTCAGTCTATGGAATATCGTTTTTCTCCAAGCGGCAGTTTTATATGAGTAATTCATTTTCTGTTCTGGCTCTTTGGTAGCAGGTTTTTAGTTGTTCCAACTTCTGTAGCATGGCCTTGTAAGTAATGATTATTGTTGTTGTTATTATTATTATTGAATATGATTATGAAAATAATAATACTAAATAAACGTTGGACGTTGACACGTGTAAACAAAATAGAAAATACAAATAGAAAAAGCCAGACACAGTGAAAAACGAGGACACGATAAAACCTCCGACATGAAAGAGGAAGATAATGTCTTAGGTAAATGATAATTATAGAGACGGAGTTGACACTTTGACACCTATTAGCGTTAGGACGGTGTTGCACACGGTTTTTAAATAAAAGAGTGACGAACTCGGCCAGCTGACCAATTAAATATTCAGAGGAGCGGCCTATTGGACAATTGACTTACGAGATATAAGTCATGGGGCAGTTTGAATGACGGACAATCAGATCACTCAGGGGAACCAGTGGACATCTGAAGGGTGGAGCCAAAATACGTATTGGTTAATCAGTCAAGCTGGACTTGAAGATAAAAAGGTGAGCGGAGAGGTAGGAGAGAACCACGAGGTACGGAAGTCCTGGAGAGAGGAGACAGAGGACGGAGCCTGAAGACAGAAGAAGAGACAATCAGGGACCAAGAAGTACGGAAGTACAGGAGAGAGGAGACAAAGGAGGGGAGCCCGAAGATGGAGGAACAAGGATGGTCCATGAATAGAGACCGGGCCAGACGTCAAAGGAATGAGCAGTAGAAGGAAGGAGCCCCCAAGAAGAGGAAGTCCAGAGGCTAGCGGACAAGTGAGGGGGATCGTTCGAAGTAGACAGAGAAGAGCAGTAGAAGGAGAAGTAGAGAACACACACCAGAGAGACACGGAGGCGACAGAAACACAGAAGAAGAAGAAGAAGGAAGAGAACGATCCGTTATAGAATGAGAAGTAGTGTTAAAGTTGTGGTTCAAGTGATTAAGAAGATTTGATACTTTTGGAACTTGGAGTACAGTGATTTTATACGAGAAACAACCAGTTCCTAACTGTAATATTTCTATACGAGAAACAACCAGTTCCTAACAGTAGTATTTCACGCCGAGAAACATCCAGATCTTAACTGTAGCACCTGCCAGATATTTTTGCTATAGTCTCGCCTTAGAATATAAGTGTGTCATATCTTTGACAATTCAGTCTATGGAATATCGTTTTTCTCCAAGCGGCAGTTTTATATGAGTAATTCATTTTCTGTTCTGGCTCTTTGGTAGCAGGTTTTCAGTTGTTCCAACTTCTGTAGCATGGCCTTGTAAGTAATGATTATTGTTGTTGTTATTATTATTATTGAATATGATTATGAAAATAATAATACTAAATAAACGTTGGACGTTGACACGTGTAAACAAAATAGAAAATACAAATAGAAAAAGCCAGACACAGTGAAAAACGAGGACACGATAAAACCTCCGACATGAAAGAGGAAGATAATGTCTTAGGTAAATGATAATTATAGAGACGGAGTTGACACTTTGACACCTATTAGCGTTAGGACGGTGTTGCACACGGTTTTTAAATAAAAGAGTGACGAACTCGGCCAGCTGACCAATTAAATATTCAGAGGAGCGGCCTATTGGACAATTGACTTACGAGATATAAGTCATGGGGCAGTTTGAATGACGGACAATCAGATCACTCAGGGGAACCAGTGGACATCTGAAGGGTGGAGCCAAAATACGTATTGGTTAATCAGTCAAGCTGGACTTGAAGATAAAAAGGTGAGCGGAGAGGTAGGAGAGAACCACGAGGTACGGAAGTCCTGGAGAGAGGAGACAGAGGACGGAGCCTGAAGACAGAAGAAGAGACAATCAGGGACCAAGAAGTACGGAAGTACAGGAGAGAGGAGACAAAGGAGGGGAGCCCGAAGATGGAGGAACAAGGATGGTCCATGAATAGAGACCGGGCCAGACGTCAAAGGAATGAGCAGTAGAAGGAAGGAGCCCCCAAGAAGAGGAAGTCCAGAGGCTAGCGGACAAGTGAGGGGGATCGTTCGAAGTAGACAGAGAAGAGCAGTAGAAGGAGAAGTAGAGAACACACACCAGAGAGACACGGAGGCGACAGAAACACAGAAGAAGAAGAAGAAGGAAGAGAACGATCCGTTATAGAATGAGAAGTAGTGTTAAAGTTGTGGTTCAAGTGATTAAGAAGATTTGATACTTTTGGAACTTGGAGTACAGTGATTTTAGACGAGAAACCAGCTGACCACGTGTTGCAGATCTGATACTGATTTAGGAAATATTCTCGTATCAAGTGTAGAATATTGTGAAGCTGAGAACGTTGAGAAGTGCTGCATGTAGAATATGATAGAGTTTGATATTGTGAACAGATGATTAAGTGATTCAATCCACGTGATGCTGTCGACAAGACATCTTGATCTTACATGTCAAAATAAATGAATTCAGTGAACATTTCATCGGACCTGATTTAGTGAAGTGGTAAAGTTTTGTGAAGCATGTGATGTGTTAATCAAAGACCATCTTTAAGTTTCGATTCTATAATATGGAACTATTCACAGACAAAATCACTAAAACCACAGAAAACAAGTTGAATTTTTTCCAGACTAAACGTTTACGAAGAATTAGAAAAATATTTTGGCCAAACACCATAAGAAATAACATCTTATTGGCAGAAATGCAGATGAAGGCACTGACAACAATTATTGAGGAAAGACGCTGGCGATGGTTGGGACATGTGCCCGAATGACTGACAACTCACTACCAAAAATAGCACTAAGATGGACACCACAGGGGAACAGAAGTAAGGGTAGACCAAAAGAGACATGGAGAAGAACAACAGAAAGGATGTTGAGCAATAGAGGGCTCACCTGGGCAAGAGCAGAAAAAAAGGCAAAAGACAGGCATTTGTGGAAAACCCTTGCGGAAGCCCCATGTGCCCTGGGCACTTAAGGTTCAGAGAGAGAGAGAGAGAGAGAGAGATTCACAGACATATGATACACAATTGAAAATATTATACTTCCATGCAGCACGTTGGTGGTAAAGAAGTTTGAATTAGTTCTCCAGATTCTTTTTTAAACCGATATAGCCCATATCAGCATCCAGACTTCATTTGCTGCGATAGTTAGTACACTTCCCTGGAACCTGTTGCCTTCTACATGGTCAGTGCATCTGATGCCAGGACATAGATTTGTAGAAATGTTTTCAATACAGAAGACATGTAGCAATGTATCTAATGAAGAAGATTTGTGTTGGTGTTTCTGATGAAGAAGATCTGTAGTAATTTTTATAACGAAGACGATTTTCAGTGAAGTCTCTAATGATGAAGATTTTTAGCGATGTTTCTAATGAATAAGATTTCCTGTAAAGTTACAAATGAAAAAAAGATTTATAGTAATTTTTCTAATCAAGAAGATTTATAGTAATGTTTCCAAAGAAAACAATTTATAGTAATCTTTCTAATGACAAGATTTCTTCGATATCGAAAAAAATTGTAGCAAGTTTTCAAACGAAGATCTGTAGTAATGTTTCGATTTGTAGCAATACGTACTTCTAGTGGAGAAAATCTGAAGCAATATTTATGACGAAGAAGAAATATTGCAATGTTTGGAAGGAAAAAAAAATGTAAGAATAATTTTACTGAAAACAGATTTGTATGTACGTTTTAATAAAAATAAAAAGCTCTCTAATGATATTTCTAACGAAGATCTGTAGCAATGTTTGTAATGATGAAGATTTGTAAGAAGGTTTTTAACGAATAAAAGTTGTAAGAATATTTTTGTAATGAGGAATAGTTTAGTAATGTTTCCGAAGATGAACATTTGTAGCAATTTTTCCGATGAAGAAGTTTTGCTGTAATGTTTCGGAACAAGAATATTTCTGGCGAAGAAGATTTGTAGTAATGTTTCAGGAAAAAAAAGTTTTGTTCTAACATTTCTGAAGAACAATATTTATAACAATGTTTCAGAAGAAAATGAGAAACAGAAAGAGAGGGAGAGCAAGGCGAAGAGGGCTGCAAGACATCGTTGATGATCTGCAAATGGATGCATCGGCAGAGGCCATCTTGCTCACAACCGAGAGGCCTACAGGAGTGCTGTTAGGGAGGCAAAGTTCCGCAAGGGACATGCAAATGAATAAATGAAATTCAGAAGAAAAAGACTTGTGGTAATGTTCCTGAAGAAGATTTATAACAATGTTTCAGAAGAAAAAGACTTGCGGTAATTTATCTGAAGAAGAAGATGTCTTCTTTAGAATTTTCTGTTTCAGAAAAAGAAAACTTCAAAGAAAATTTAATCAAGACTCCGTGGTCAGTTCTTATAACAAAGACAACACCACTTCAGCGACAAGCAAAATGTTAGATATTAGATATAGCCAGAATGTTGCTTTTGCTACACTCATATAAATTCTGAAAGATAACAGACTTGTCTTTAGAGAGTATTCTTGATGGTTTTCATAGAGTGATGTACACTGTATCATCAAATATTTTACCTACAGCAACTCAAAAACAATTCATTGAATCAGGAACTGATTACACAAAACCTCATCTGAAAATCATCATCATCAGGTGCCATGCTGGTCATGCTTCTCTCCACACATCTCCTTCCTTGATATTTTCCTTCAGCTCCGTCGCGTTAGACTGTCCGTGATTTTTGTCTCTTGGTCTTCCCTGCATCTCTTCCTAAATTTGTCTTTCCTGTTATTATGTTATTTCAAGCCATCCTCTTCTCATTATATGTCTATTTACTGATCTCTGCTTTCTTATGGATTTGATCTGGTTCCTTTTTCTTTACATTCACTTTTGTTAGACAGTACCTGTTTGTCATCTTAGCTGTCCATGGTATTCTTATTATTCTTCTAATGAGCAGCATATCTCTTGCTTGTAGTGATCTTTGCACTGGTCGATTGATTGTCCATTACTCACTTCCATAGAGAAGGTTAGGCTCAATATAGCATTTTAGAACTCTTTTTCTGATGTTCATTGACAGAGATATACTGCAAAAAGTGTCTCTCATTTGTGTGAAAGCTGTTTTTGTTTGACTTTTAACGGCACGGGAAGGATATAAGATATAAGATTCTGTTCTTGATTTCAGAGGTCTCTTGCCATCCAATGCTGCCTGAGTGCCAGATATTTAAATGTGTGTATTTGTGTCAAGGTTCTTCCTTGGACCTTAAAATTGCGAGCGCGCGTGTGTGTGTGTTTTCGTGATTGACCATTGTTTCTGTTTTCTTGCTATTTAGGCTAAGTCCTTTCTACTTTCTTTCTGTCAGCAGTATGTCTAATAGTTTCTGTAGGCCTTTTCTTCTTTTTTCTACAACTCGGCAGTACATATGTTACATACAAAGTGTATGGGAGTTCAGACTTATCTTAATCCATCTATGAAAGTAACAATCCAAGCTTGCTTCTATCAGAATCGTTTCAGTTTTGCTCCTGCATGCTTTTGTTTTTTCTTCTCCTCTCTCGAAATCTGCCATCCTCTCCGTTCTGTTCATCAGCTTGGCTTCTTCCAGGTATCGTCCTGGCCGGTAATTAATTTATCATCATCATCATCATCATCCAGGACCATCTCAGAATGAAAATGCCGTTGCATTGAATCTCAGGCTTTGTGTTTTTTTTTTCCTTGCATTCACCCGTCCATTTCTTCTTGGACAATTACAGGGTTTCTCATAATAAATACAGTATTTCAATAGAGATGATATTTTTTGTTTTAAAAAAGGAAATGGATCATGCATAATATTGAATCTTTGGTAAGCATATTGCAAGAACTGATCGGAGACCTTTTAGGTGTGTCCAGCGTATGATGATGATAACGTATGATGATGATAACGTATGATAATGATGATAACGTATGATAATGATGATAACGTATGATGATGATGATAACGTATGATAATGATGATAACGTATGATAATGATGATAACGTATGGTTATGATGATAACGTATGATAATGATGATAACGTATGATTATGATGATAACGTATGATGATGATGATAACGTATGATGATGATGATAATCGTTTAAAATTTTTTTTTATTTAAAAAAAATGTTCCGAACTACTACTACTTTTTCTTCTTCCCCATTTGTAGCTTATACCTGCTGTTCTCTCTCTTTAAATTATTATTATTATTATTATTAATAGTATTATTGTTATTAAATTTGCTGTGTTGCACTGTGGATCATGCTCGTCCATCCTGTGCGGTTCTTGGTGTTTAAAAATAGTTCAGATGCTTTTTTTTTCTCCTGCACTGCTTGGTCAATCCGCTGGGATATTTTTCTCTTGGCCTTTCTCTCTGCCTCTTTGTTCCTTGGATTTTCCAAACATTACTGCATTTAATTTTTTTAAAAATGTTTTCTTTTTCTTGTTATTTTTTGTTATGCCACGTGTTAGAACCTTGGGTAGTTTCTGTGAGCCATTTTCAGTGCTTCTTTTTTTGCCCAGGTGGCAGGGATCGCCATAGTTCCCTTGGTGGTGGAGTCTGCTAAAGAAGCATTGCTTTTTAGCTGTACTCCAGGACTGAAAAAGTAGCCGCCATAACTCGCTCCCACGACGATACGACGCTGTGCCTCAACATCTCCACAGCATCGGCTGCAAAGAACAACAGCTCGCAGTTATAGGGAGTTCGTACAAGTACAAGGATTTTTTTGGAAGCTGGTACAGTTATACCTGTCTTTCTTTCACCTTGTATGGAGTACTTTCTAAAATACCGGTTTCCTCGATACTTTCGGTAGTTTGGTACTTTGTAGTTTTTTGTTTTTTTTTTTTAAATGTAAAAGTAAACATACTTCACAGACATCAACAGAAAGTAAATGTTCTCGTGGAATATTTCTTTTTTTTCTTACTTTATTTGCAGCGAGATTTAGTCTTTACAAAATGCTTACAAACTGAATCAAAACTGGCTGATTCTTCTCCATGTAAAATGAGTATCTTCAGTCTATCGGCCTGATTATCCTCCAAATGATTTCACTAGTTGCTTTTCTAACTAGGTTTTTTCATAATATAAACCGGTCACGATAACCGGCGACCTCCAAAGCATTTGGTGTTCCCCGCATTTATTCGGTATTTTCCGGTATTTGTCAGTTAATAGGATCACTGTATATTCTGCAGCACTGAAGCATGTATTTTGCAAAGTGAAATATCGAGTCATATACACACATGGAGAACTTCTTCTTAGCTTTCCGAGCCATTAAGGCTTATTGTTGCAGATAAACTTCGCCTCTGTTCCTCTCTATTCATAATCTTCTCTATCCAGTAGGTAACACCAAATTCTTTATATCATCTTCTGTGTTGTTTTCCCATCCCTCTTCCATGTCTTGGTCTACCCCTTGGTCTTGATTCCTTCACCTATTGTGTGTACATAATTTTCGTTTGTCTGTTATCTTCCATTTTTTTCTACGTGGCCCTTCCAGCGTAGTCTGTTCAGTTTCAAGACGTTTATAATACATTTGGATTTAAATAAGTTGTTCAGTTCAGTGTTCTTTCTAGCTCTCCATTCTCCACTATTGGTATCCTTCGTGAGCCCAAAGATTCCTCTTAGGATCTTGTTCTGAAAGATCTGCAATTGTTGTTTATCTGTGTTGTACTCCACATTTCTCATCCATACATGGCGGCTGGTCTTATTACAGTTTTGTATATTGTTATTTTGGTGCTTTGGAACAGGATTTAGGATTTTAACAGGTGTTGCATGGCAAAGTCTATTTTATTCCCTGTCTGTTTTCTGCTTTTAATTTCCTCTCTTACTATGTTGTTTCTGTTGAAGGTTGTGCCTGGATATTTGTATGTTTCTGCTGTCTTAATAATCATATCCCCAACATTTATATAATCTGGATCATTTTGCCTCTGGTCTCGTGATATCGTCATATATTCTGTCGTAACTTGGTTAATGGTCAAGTCCACTTTCAATGCTACCTCTCTCAGGTGTATGCAGATATTGGAGATCTGCTAACACTAAAATTAATTCACTTGTGCCTTCGGAAATTTGACTTTACTTTATTAATCCTCTTGCTTTTGCTCAACATAAGAATATAAGATTTTTTACTTAGAAAAGAAAATAACGTTTTCTTGTCTTGTATCTAGATTATGACAAACATAAAACTTTTTCTGTCACAGAATTGTAGCTCATACCTTTTATAGATACGCGTCAGGTTAACAAAAGTATAAACTACATATAGGAGAAATATTTCATTCATAATAAATCATGAGTTCATCTATAACATTATGTTTGTCATGAGCTCATCTATAACATGTTTGTCATGAGTTCATCTATACCATTATGTTGTCATGAGTTCATCTATAACATTATGTTTGTCATGTGCCATTTATAACCATAATGAAAACATGAACTTTGAAGAAAACAGCCAAGCAGAATAGAATAGTAACTCGCTGTTCTACATGCGTTATTTTATCAAGCCGGCTGCATTAAAAAAAATTAAAGAAAAAAATGGTTGCATTTGTAAAGAAAAATGCTGTATAATTTAACTATACGCCCAGTCCTTAACTACAGACCTGGTCCTTAATTATACGCCTTAATGAAATTAACTATACGCCTTAATGACATTAACTATAGGCCTTAATGACATTAACTATACGCCTTCATGACATTAACTATACGCCTTAATGACATTAACTATACGCCTTAATGACATTAACTATACGCCTTCATGACATGGAAACGGGGGATTTACCGTTACCTTTTATCTCATACGTCGAGAGCTTAGCATTAAAAACTTGACATAAATTACGTAGTTTCTGTTTAGAAGTGTAAATATTTCATTAGCGAAGATTTAAAACTATAAAATAAATGCATTATTAAAAAAAAATAGATATTAAGATAAAATAGGAAAAAAATGAACACCGATATTCATGTATTCATAAAAACAATTCATTAAATTAATCCAAAAGAGCGATCTGAAGTTAAGAAATGCCAGGCTATTTAGACTCACAAGGAAAGATCATTCATTCATTCATTTGCATGTCCCTTGCGGAACTTTGCCTCCCTAACAGCACTCCTGTAGGCCTCTCGGTTGTGAGCAAGATGGCCTGCTGCTGATGCATCCATTTGCAGATCATCAACGATGTCTTGCAGCCATCTTCGCCTTGGTCTTCCTCTCTTTCTTTTTCCCATTATGTACCCCTCCAAGACGGTCTTCTCTAGACTATCATGACGTTTAATGTGTCTAAAATATTTAAGTTTTCTCTCCTGATCCTCTTCACTACCCAGCCTTCTTCAATATTAAGTTTTTGTAGTATAAATATATTTGTTCTGTTTTGTGTCCATGATATTTGAAGAACTGTTCTGTAGCATTTACATTCAAAAGCATTTATGCGTTTCTCAGCTGTTTTGTTAAGTGTCCAGGTCTCACAGGCATATGTTGCGATGGGAAAGATGCATGCCCTTAAAAATCTTATTTTTATGGTTCTGTCTGCTCCTCTCCACAGATTCTTTAGTTGTTTTACTTTCTGAAAGATAGATGTCCTCCTTTTAATTTCTCTCATTGTATCTCCATTATTAGTTAGTCCAAGATGTTCAAAACTCTCCACTTCTTCCAGTTTTTCCTCATTGATACATATTTCAGCTGCCTTGTTTGTTTTGTCAGTTATCAAATTTTTTCTTCGCATTAAGATAAAGGTTTTGCTCTTCACTGCCCTTATGTAAAATTAAACATAAAGATATCAAATATCAAGTTAAAGATAACTGATTACAGAAAAAAAGACGTGGCAATTCTGTGTTAGTAACAAACCAGTCAAAAATATCACCGAGCACTGGCAGTGTCGTTCCGGACAGTAAGAGTTAATTACGGGCTAGGACCGTCTTCATTCACAAAAGGTACACGTCTCTTGTAAGCCATTATTAACTTACTAACATTTACAACAGTAACTGCAGCATGATGATGAGCGAAATACTTAGAGACTTGATACCAGGGGCTGCATGAACAGTAGGCTTTGTTGCAAAGGCATGTGTGTATATTCTTTAGTTGAGGTGGGTTAAAAAAAGAAGATGCATGCTTTTAAAAATTCTGTTTACAAGCGCCCAAAACCAGAGACTTCTTCTGGCTTATTCATGCTGAATATCAAAGACTGGAAAGAAATCAATAGAGGAGGTCATGAGAGAGGCTGGAGAGACTAGACAAACAACAATAGCCAGAAAAAAAGACAATCCAAATTCTTAGGACACGTTCTACAGCGAGGCAAGGTAGAATACATTGTAACAACAGGGAGGAAATAAGGCAAAAGATATCGAGGTAGACAGAGAGAGAAATGTATAAACTAGGAAAACAGTAGGAACAACTTTATTATTTAACGAATACAAAGTCGTGACGTTTCGGCGTGAGCCTTAATCATACAAACACATACAGGACGAAGACAGATATAGAGAGAGGAGACAAAGTATAGGATCACATAAAACTATGTTAATGATATAACAACAAATGAAAAAAAAAATGAATCAAGAAATATAATTAGAGCAAAACGTATCCGAATATTTTAGACGGCTTTCAAATAATTCTTGGTTTGCGCAATCAACACAAACATGTGACTGTTACCAAGGTGATGGCGCATACGTTCTGAGACAGAGAGAGGAAATGCTGGACAGACTGACTACATGGCACGGACAAAGAACGCCAGCACAGCCTGCAAATCAGTACTCGGAGCAGGGGGTTGTGGAAAAGCAAGACAGTCAACCTCAGTCAACAGGGCAACAGATAGATATATGTAAGGGCAACAGATATATAAGGGCAACAGATATATAAGGGCAACAGATAGATATATAAGGACAACAGATAGCTATATAAGGGCTATATATATAAGGGCTATATATATATATATATATATATATACAAGGGCAACAGATAGATATATATGGGCCAACAGATAGATATGTAAATACATGTTGAGTAGAAGAAGCTGGTCACTGACATAACGAAGGTGAATCTCCACAGGAAATCTACACCACAATGACACGGCTACTGAGAAGTACTTTACAGAAATAGGAAACTAGTGTGTAAATGAATGAAACAACTTACAAAAATTATTGGTCTCGATGGCATCCAGCTTCCATTTTAGTTTACATCTGATGGCTCATGCCTTCATTTTGTGGGTTAAATAATTTTATTGTAATACCGAGGAGTGTCCTTAGTGTTCAGAATCAAAGGTTTGCAACACCTCCTTCATTTGCATAAACCTCGAGGCAAAGCACACAGACCACATATCTACGCAATATGAGGGTCACAATCGCTGATCATTGCGCGGAGACAAAATAGTCCTCTTCTAATGAAAATCACATGAACGTGAATCTGAAACAACATATTCCTGCACACTGAACTTTATAAAGGAGCCACAAAGGCGTGTAGCTGCTGATCGTAGCTTCATGTTATCTGTTCGAGTGTGTCGAGCGAAACACTGTCCCCTCAAGATAAGATATCTGAACAGTTTGTGCACCGAGGACGCGTCGAGATACCAGAAGCCCTGGGTCATTACCTGACACGTGGTCAGAATTGGCTTGTACTGAATGCAGCGTTATTGATAACGTGCTTGTGAGCATGCGCAGATGGTTGAAAGTACTGGTAGATTTGACACGATATGCAGTTCGCAAACCTCCAGTGTGAAACTCTCTGGAGCTCAGAAGTGTGTACGTTTATCTGCCTGTTTGGACAACCAATAAATTCCATTTTAAACTCTTCTATTATAATTTTTGGAACACAAAATCTTTTTCTCCCAGATGTAAACCCAAGAAAGTTAGCGTTTTCTTTTACCAGGAAACATATTTACAGCCTTAACCAGTTCTTATATTTCATTACACCGTATACTTTGAGTTTTAAACAACATGATAAATACACACTGCACTGATAAGAATACACACACACGCACACATACCGACGACACGAACAAATGCACGAACTTTATAAAGAGCAGAAACAAAGAGACATCACTGACGCAAAGATATTCGAGCTTTTATTTCATTTCAGTGTACTCTCCATAAGAAACCCGCCACAATTTTCAAATGGGGCATACATTTTGTATCAAACTTTAAACTCTTTTAACTTTTAGCCACATAGTTATAAGATAAATTTGTTTTGAAAGAAACAGTAACAATTTTATCGTTAATCCACTACTTTATAATCATCCGTTTCATTGTACTTTAGTGTTTTCTTTTAATTTGTAGTAGGTTTTATGTGATGTAGCTTTTTGAACAGCCTTTGGGAGTAGTTCCAGCAGAGAATGTTTCAGTTGTATTAGAGGAGGAAAAAAACCCAGGGCCTGCAAATGTGACTCTCCTCAATGTATTCAGTCAGGTCACAACTGGTCAAGAGACCATGAGCAGTTGTCTCTGTCTTTGTCTCTGTCTCCATGTTGGACTCTGCGTTCCAGGCTGCTCTCATATGCAAGCTTGGTCAAAGACGGATGGAGCTGATACTACAAAAAAAACAACTTTAAAGCTACAGCACCAACAAAATCTAAAAACAACACATAAAATTTCATACTAAACAAAAACGACATTGTTTCTTTTCTTTTTTTTTAGAGTATTTACAAAATATTTATTTTTAACTTGTTATACCTTATAGCAGAAGGAAACTATGATATGACTGTTATCATCATCATCATCATCATTATCATCATCATCATCATCATCATCATTGCCTATCACTCCCTTGGGAATATAGCCACAGATAAAGTTTCTTCAGCCCAATCCCTCGTTCTTGGATTTGATCTCTACTTCCTTCCATGTTTATCCCTTTGTCTCAGAGCACTTTCATCATCTCCCTCCTCCAAGTAGCCCTAGGCCTTCCCCCGATATAGGGCTGATTTACTTGTTAACTTTGTTAACAAAAATATCAAGTCTGAGTTTTAACAAGAAAGAGGGGTTAACACGATTTACTATGACGAAGACTGTCAGAACATTTTGTTTGTTTGTTTGGTTTGTTTGTTTGTGTGTGTACTGAAATGGGCTGAAATCATGTTGCACACTACAATTACCTCAGTGTATGACTTCACAGATTTGTAAGGCAAATATGTATATGTCTGAAGAAAAGTGGAGTAAGCAACTTCAAGAACTAGTCACGAGAAGGAACAATAATCGGAATAGCTAGTCTTACTCTAAATATTTGGATAAAAAAATGATTAACATTTCATATAAATAATCAGTACATGAAGTGATCAGCAGACCAAAGTCTGAAGAAAATGGGAACGGAAAATGAATAATATCATTTGTAAAATAAATACAGATTTTAAAAAAATCGGTCTTGTGTCACATTTCAAAGAATATACGACAAAGGAATTAAAATATTTATAAGTTTTATATATTTACGTAACTATCAAGTACCGTGGCTACTAATGTAAATCTCCACAACTCTCTGTTTTGTGTTGCTTCTATGAGTTGTTTTGGTGTACTATTTTCATGCCATCTTGCCACTCGATCCGGGATTTTCTCTCTTGGTCTATCTCGGCCTCTTTTCCCCTCTAACTTTCCTGTTATCACGATGAGTTCTGTTCTACCTTTTCTTGTGACGTTCTATAAATTTATACTGTCTTTTTCTGAATGTTGTAATTATTTGACTTCTCAAATCAGTCTCTCTCGAAACTTCTTCATTTGATTTTCTTGCCGTCCATGACGTCCTTAACATTCTTCTGAGAAACCACATTTCCGTGACTTATAGGCATTGCTTTATCTCTTTGGTAACTAACTCGGCTTCACATCCATAGATCAGAACCAGTTCTATGTAGCACTGGGGTACCCTTTTCCTTACACACAGTGAAACAGTAATGTGTTGCACAAAATCTAATCTAATCTAAGTGCCATGCCGCGTGTCGTAGACGATCATTTCTCTCCACAATTCTCTGTCTTTTGCGTTGATTATGAGATCCGCCGGTGACTTTCTTCCTAGCCACACTGACAGCCCATCCAGTAACTTCTCTCTCTGTCTTCCTCTGTCTCTTCTTCCCTCAATTTTTCCATTTCCCACAGTGTGTTCCAATTTTCCTATTCTCAGGAAATGTCCTATAAATCTCGCTTGCCTGCCTCTGATCTTTGTTATAATTTGCTTTTTAAACTCCAGCCGCTATTAAGTCTTCTTCATTGGTTTTCTTGGCTGTCCAATAATTGTAGTGCACAAAATACTTTTCATCTTTTGGAAAATTATCTTAGTTTGGGTTATTCTGCTCTTTATCTCCGTTAGGCATTTTCCATCTGATGTCAAGATTGATCCTAGTTGTTTGAACCTGTCCACCTGATTTAATATTGTGCCATTTACTATTATTTTGCACTTAGGGATCTCTCATTTCTTGGAGATGACCAAGGAGTTAAAAAAAAAAACAAAGTTCAAGAGATTCTTTTCTTATGTTCTTCAGACAGACGCAGAGTCATACTTAGGTAGCCAGTCTCTTACTTACATGGAAAAAGCTATGGGACGCTGTGAATTGAAGAAAATACTAGATAATGCGTGACAGCATATACTGTGTGGCAATTCCAAAAAGGGCATGCATTGAGTACGTTAACTCTCTCATTTTTACTGTTGTCTTTTAGACACAGTAGTATAGAGTTTTCCGACATACGTAAATCAGTGCTTCGATGTGTAAGTTTTGACTTATGTATGGGTTTATTGAATGATTAACCGATGTTAAGTTGGGATCATATGTATTACTGGCCGCCATTAAAACCGCACCACTTCATCGAACTGTTGTTGAGAGACGTGGGCGATTTTCCAGCCTAGAATGTGTGCAAGTCTTTCACTTAATGACATTTCCCTGGCTCTAAATTTGGTCCGCAGCAAATGCAGATCAACATTTTCTTAATTTATGGCCATAATAAGAAAAAAAAAACATATGACTATGAAATTTGGCGTACACATTAGGCAAGTTTAGGCAAGTAAAAAGGCCATCATCTGTTTTCATCGAAAGGGAGTCTGTTATAATGTTTTTATCCTGCTCCGGTTGTTGCAACAAGAGCGATGGCAACCTGCTGATATGCTCAGCAGCGGAGGGACGACCAGAGATGTTGCCAGACGTTTTCGCTGTGACCCTTTGGCTGAAGTGAGTCCGACCCAGCGATTTCAGACAGCAGGTGCCACGAGTGATCGTCCCAGGCCTGGTCTACCTCGCGTAGAAAGACGAGCTAAAGCTCGCCAAATGCAACTGATACATCTGCTCAACCATTTCAAGGACAGCAACGCAGACAGCAGAACATACACTAGGCGCTCTGCGACAGAGCCAGACGCCAATGAAGAGCCTGAAATGAAGCCTCGGGGGCTCACATGTGATATTAATGATGGCTGTGATTTCATGGGCTCACATGTGGTATTAATGATGGCTGTGACTTCGTCGGCTCACATGTGGTATTTAATGATGGCTGTGACTTCATCGGCTCACATGTGGTATTTAATGATGGCTGTGACTTCATCGGCTCACATGGGGTATTTAATGATGGCTGTGACTTCATCGGCTCACATGGGGTATTTAATGATGGCTGTGACTTCATCGGCTCACATGGGGTATTTAATGATGGCTGTGACTTCATCGGCTCACATGTGGTATTTAATGATGGCTGTGACTTCATCGGCTCACATGGGGTATTTAATGATGGCTGACTTCATGGGCTCACATGTGGTATTAATGATGGCTGACTTCATCGGCTCACATGGGGTATTTAATGATAGCTGTGATTTCATGGGCTCACATGTGGTATTAATGATGGCTGACTTCATGGGCTCACATGTGGTATTAATGATGGCTGACTTCAAGGGCTCACATGGGGTATTTAATGATGGCTGTGACTCCATCGGCTCACATGCGGTATTAGTGATGGCTGCGACTTCATGACAGCGAATGTGAAGTTCGTTTTTATATCCATGGTTGACAACTGCATACGAGCCGCTGGAAGTGTATCATGCTTAAGAACACAGCAAATTTTCTTCAGTAAATGGATGAGAATCGTGGGATCAATTGGCATTTTTTAAAGAGTGATTTTCATGTTATGCAATACAACAGAATATATAAATACAACACAGTTTGCAGGAAAAAAAGATAACAATGTTAACAGATAGTTGTATAACATGAGTATTGGGAGGAGATATATATATTGGAATCAATATTTAAAACAGAAATATCTAACTCATGACACCAGCTATGTTCGTGTACTCTGTCATGTTCTCACAGTACAGTTGAAGTACTTGGTACAGGAGCCGGTACTGTTCCTGTATAGATTTAGGAATCAATACAAAATTAGAAGCTGTGATGGAAAGATTAAGTTAACAGATAATTATATAACATGAGGTGGGCGTACAAATGAAATCAAGATTTAATGAATGAAATGTGTCATTTTTGTATACGAAAAGTAAAAAATAAAAAAAGGTCACAAAAACACACTGATGCAGGTCATGAACAAGTGAGTGCAGCAGAAAAGATGAATCATGTACTTAGAAATGACATGTCAGAGAAGAGCTCTCACAATATTGTGTTAGGATATGAAGAGGAACAGAAGCGCCGCAGAGGATCTAGAGTTCAAATCTCTGCCCCGTTGCCGCATCCACAGGGTCAATCGTTCTTTCTCCGGAGAACCAATTACACAACATGATGGTGTAGAGAGAGAGAGAGAAATTACACAACATGATGGTGTAGAGAGAGAGAGAGAGAAATTACACAACATGATGGTGTAGAGAGAGAAAAATTACACAACAAGATGGTGTAGAGAGAGAGAGAGAGAGAGAAATTACACAACATGATGGTGTAGAGAGAGAGAGAGAGTGAGAGAGAGAAATTACACAACATGATAGTGTAGAGAGAAATTACACAACATGATGGTGTAGAGAGAGAGAAAATACACAAGATGATGGTGTAGAGATAGAGAGAGAGAAATTATACAACATGATGGTTGTAGAGTGAGAGAAATTACACATCATGATGGTGTAGAGAGAGAGAAATTACATAACATGATGGTGTAGAGAAAGAGAGAGATTATACGACATGATGGTGTAGAGAGAGAGAAATTACACAACATGATGGTGTAGAGAGAAAGAAAAATTACATAACATGATGGTGTAGAGAGAAAGAAAAATTACATAACATGATGGTGTAGAGAGAGACAGAGAGAAAAAATTACACAACATGATGGTGTAGAGAGAGAGAGAGAGAGGAATTACACAACATAATGGTGTAGAGAGAGAGAAATTACACAACATGATGGCGTAGAAAGAGAAAATTACACAACATGATGGTGTAGAGAGAGAGAGAATTACATAACATGATGATCTAGAGAAAACAGTCTAACCACATAATGATCTGGACAAAACCAAACAACATGATGATCTAGAGAAAAACAGTCTAACCACATAATGATCTGGACAAAATTAAGCAACATGATGATCTAGAGATCTTGAATCTAGGAATTAACATAATCGTTTTGTGCGAACGAAGAAGAAGAAGAAGAAGAAGCACCGCATTCGGGGTACACCTTTACATGTTCCGCTCTCTGTTTCAGTAACCAGCACAGAGTATGAACACTAACTCTACCAGTTAGCTCTTGGTTTTGGCAACCTGGAACTCCACCAGCCATCACCAGGCTCTCCCTCGCCTCCCAACACCTTTGTCTTTCATCTTCTGTAGGCAGATATTATTGTCCTTCTGTCCTAGGTACTCGGCCACCGACTTCAGTATATCCGTCCTATCCATAGGAATGATATATATTGCAAAAGCATTATGGGCAACATGATCGGCTACCTCATTGCCTCTCACTCTCGCATGCTCTAGGCAGTATATCCATGTCAGCCTGGGTGACACTGGATTGCCGCAAGAGCTGATCCAATTCCATGGTCTAGAGAGATGGTCCAGAGAGATTGTCTAGAGAGAACCGGTTAAACGACATGATGGTTTAGAGAGAACCGGTTAAACGGAATTATGTTCCATATAAAAGCAAATACATGATGGTCTAGAGGGAACCAATTAAACTACTTGATGATCTACTAAATGAACCGATTGAACGACTTCAGTATCTATAAATAGAACCAATTAAACGACTTGATGGTCTAGAAAGAATCAATCATGAAAGTACCTGATAAACAAGGAAAGAGACAGCATAGTGGAGAGTGAGAAAAGATATTACTGGCGCTCTAAACACCACACTGACTGAAGTAGGATTCATCATCGACTGAACAATGAGACATTATAAAACTAGCTATTAGAATAGCACAATAGTACTTTGCCTATTTTAAAATGTGTGAACGTTACTGATTATATATATATATATACAGTTTCATCACTGGTAGTCAGAATTTATAACAGAGAAATCGAATTACATAAACAAAAAGAATCTTAAGGCACTGATAACTAAAATGAGAATGTATGCTGGTAATACGAACTTTTAAAAAAATCTTACATAAAGTAGGAAAGAGCTCTTTGATTTTGAGACGTTAATACATTTGCTACAAAAAATCCTGAACATTTGCTTTCCTTAAACCGGTTACTGAGTCTGTAACTGTTTCTTAGAGAAAAAGCATGTTCGAAAGGACATCAACATGCCGTTTCCTTTTAGTCAAGGTTCTGCTGTACTGCGGAGTTGTTGCACGATGTGAGGATCTTGCTTCCAAGAAAGAGACCGGAGAACTTATTGACTGATTCAAGGACCAGTGATTATAATCATGTAACACTGTATTCTGTATAACGGAAATTGAATGACAGTAACTAAAGACAACAAAAGAAAGAGCACAGTAGAGTTATGCCCCGTGGCATTTGTATGCTGTAGAGGCATGCAGTTTTGGTGCCATCACATTTCTAAGCCACAACAGCGTTTGAGGTAGGTATGCCAGCACCTGCCCTCGCCGCCCTTGTTTTCCGAGAGAAGCCATAGGTACCCACTAGTTCAGGCTGGCTTGACTCCGGTACGAGTCAGTCCGAAAAGGATCCCATGCGAAATCGAACCAGGGACCATCTTGTAGGAAGACACGTGCACTACCTAGTACAGGTAAACAAGATATCTCACGTGATAACCACGAATTCATCATCATCATCATCATCATCATCATTCACTCTCTTGACCACGGATAAAGACTCTCCAGTCATCCCCTGTTCTTGGAATTATTCTCCACTTCCTTCCATGTGTATCCCTTGTCTCTGAGCCCTGTCCTAACAATTTCCATTCTCCTAGCAGACGAACTGACAGATAACCTTAAACAGAGCTAAATAGTAAAGGAGACATACAGGACACATAAAGTACTCTTACCAAAGTTGGGATAACTTGTGGTCTGATTGCTTTGACCCTGCCTACGACCAGAGGTACCGTCAGCTTGTGGTCGTTGTCAATCTTGTCCAGCAGCAGGGACACAACGCACACCAGCCCGCTGTACTCAGCACCGTTCCTGACAACACAAAGTACAGAATCAGCTGTGCTAGAAAAGTAATCAGAGCAGATTTAGTCACCATTGATTTTTAACTATTCTAGATAGAAGGGGTTTCTGTTTTTTTAAAAACTATTTCTGATTACTTCATCATCATCATGTGCGATCTTCAGAACGAAGGTTGGCGGCAACGATTCTCCAATTTCCTCGCTCCCACGCTTTGACGGTGAGCTCATCCAGACTATGTCTTGTCCACTCTCGTCGTCTGTTATCTTCCTACCCATCACTCTCTCTCTCTCTCTCTCTCTCTCTCTCTCTACCTCGCTCTTTTTTCCTTCCACCTTTCCTTCCAGTAAAGTCTTAAATATGTTATGTCGTCTGATATTGCCAGAGTATTTTGTTTTCTTGATGCTCATTTCAAAGCAGCTGAGAAACACATAAATGTCTTTGAGTGCAAATGCTACAGAAGAGTCCTTCAAATTTCACGGGCACAAAAAAAGACCAAATATATCCATACTACAAGAACTTAATATTGAAGAAGGTTGGCTAGTAAAGAGAATTAAAGAGAGAAAATTAAATACTTTGGACACATTAAACGTCATGAGAATTTAGAGAAGACCGTCTTGGAAGGGTGCATAATGGGAAAAAGAAAGAGAGGAGGACCAAGGCGAAGATGGCTGCAAGACATCTTTGATGATCTGCGAATGGACGCATCAGCAGCAGGGCATCTTGCTTACAACCGAGATGCCTACAGGGGAGCAGTTAGGGAGGCAAAGAACTGCAGGGAACATGCAAATGACTGACTGACCGATCCTAATTTCTTTCAAAAGTTTAGATTGCGCTCGTAGTTCTTCTAAAATGCTACGTATTGTACACACGTTTGTTCTTTTCATTGTCCATGAATATATGACCTAGTTTTCTGTACATCAACATTTCCACTGCATTTATTCTTCTCTCCGACTTAATGTTTAGAGTCTAGGCTTCTTCTCCCTACAGGTCTACAGAACAGATATTCTGACTACATTTGGACTTTAAAAAAATTATTACAAACAATTAACAAGATACTAGAAGAGGTGTAACGAAACTTAATATCGGACACGTAATCACTCGGGATATCTCCACTTGCTGCAGGGATATGAAGTGTTAGTGCCCTCACAATTCTAGGCTACTTAACAACGTTTGAGGTAGGAATGTCAGCAGCTACCCTAGCTGTCTCTGTTTTCCTAGGGGAGCCCCAGGGACCCATTTTTCCGAGGCTCGGTTGACCCCTGTTCAAGTCGGTTGGAAAAAAAAAAAAAAACTTCCACTCGAGTGTGATATTGAACCGGGGAATTTCTGATTGCCAAGCGAGTACACTAACTACTACAGCAAGTTGGGGTAAAGTTAGGGTTAGAGACAGGGTTAATGTTAAGAGGTGGGGTAAAGTTAGGGTTAGAGATAGGGTTAATGTTAGGAGGTGGGGTAAAGTTAGGGTTAGAGATAGGGTTAATGTTAGGAGGTGGGATAAAGTTAGGGTTAGAGATAGGGTTAATGTTAGGAGGTGGGATAAAGTTAGGGTTAGAGATAGGGGTAATGTTAGGAGGTGGGATAAAGTTAGGGTTAGAGATAGGGTTAATGTTAGGAGGTGGGATAAAGTTATGGTTAGAGATAGGGTTAATGTTAGGAGGTGGTGTAAAGTTAAGGTTAGAGATAAGGTTAATGTGAGGAGTTGGGGTAACGTTAGGGTTAGAGATAGGGTTAATGTTAGGAGGTGGGATAAAGTTAGGGTTAGAGATAGGGTTAATGTTAGGAGGTGGGGTAAAGTTAGGGTTAGAGATAGGGTTAATGTTAGGAGGTGGGGTAAAGTTAGGGTTAGAGATAGAGGTAATGTTAGGAGGTGGGAGTAAGATTAGGGTTAGAGATAGGGTTAATGTTAGGAGGTGGGAGTAAGATTAGGGTTAGAGATAGGGTTAATGTTAGGAGGTGGGGTAAAGTTAGGGTTAGAGATAGGATTAGTGTTAGGAGGTGGGATAAAGTTAGGGTTAGAGATAGGGTTAATATTAGGAGGTGGGGTAGTATATGTCTGATATGTTCGGGACCTGAAGTATTCCGGACTTCGATATTTGAAATATTTTGCATACATACAACATACAGCATACATGGATATCATTTATGATTCAAATACATCTTATACATATAGCCTTATACACATAGCAATGCTTTTCTAATTCTTATTAACTTATGTTCATCGCTTTCAGCGTAGAACTTCCAACAGTTTGTCCTTGTGTTTCTTCAGTGCATACATGATGCTCATTCAAACACCATACCCTTCTGAAAAGTGTTTATCACATACAACACTGTCCAGTTTCTCCAATAGCTTGACGTCCTGTGCTACAGATAAACATAAATGTTTCCTCTTCTTTCTAATAACTGTTATTCATACGGGATAATTGCAGGCCCGTTTGACATTTTCAATAGTCCCTTTACAACACCGAGCAAAGATTAAGTAAAAAAAAAACAGTGATTAAAGCACGTAGATCTTGGCTTAGGTGGAGTGTTTGAAGACGCTGTCTGATTAGGCAATCAGCCACCCATAGCCGATATGCTAGCGTCAGGGTTAGTGAACCGTAGCTGACCAAGACCATGTCCCACCTCTCCGTTGTTACCCCCGGTAACACGCCTAGCCTGGCTAACAGGGCAGGGATCCCTATAGTCCCCATGGTGGTGGAGTTTGCTAAAGAAGTACTGCAGAACCCTTGCTTTTTTTTGTGTACTCCGGGACTGAAACAAGTAGCTGCCATAGCCCGCTCCCATGCCGATATGATGCTGTACCTTAACGCCTCCACAACATCGGCTGCAAAAGAACACCAGCTCGCATTTACAGTGAGATGGCACAAGACAAGGCTCAGGTGGAGCAACTGTGGCGTATCCGGCCTGCACTTGTGCCATTTTGTAACCCTTTGTATGCATGGTTGCATGTGGGAATCTGGTGAGAGCGTAATAAAACCTACCGCAGCTGAAATGGGCTGAGAGAGTCTTTACGTCCGTTAGAGACGAAGAATAAACTGCTGTGCCCCTGCGCTTTTGACTGCTACCCCTCGTGTGAGATCAAGTGTGGAGTTTTCCACCTTTGTGAGTTTTCAGGCATTTCGGTGAGAGGTTTTGGACTAAGGATGCTCAGCTTTTATGTTTCTCAAAATTCAAAATAAAAAGGTAAAGGTAAAAGAAAGCCTGTATTGTAGGGATATGCCGTTAGTGCCCATATTTTTTAAAATTTTATCCTGTCTGCACATTAGAGGCGGATGTGGTCAGCTGCCTTTCCTTCCACAACTCCAGGAGAAGTCAGGTACCAATTTCTACAGCTGGGTGACCGGGGTGCCTCCGGCCGGATTCGAATCATACCCTCAAACTTCAAGATAGACTACTGGTAAATGAACTTGAACTAATGTTGTAGTAAGGATATCTGGAAAGATACTTCACCTGCACATGTACAAGACTCTGGCATCACTCTCCGGTCTCAGTGACCTGATATGCTCCGTCACTGCCAAAACACTGCCAGGGTTAAGGCTGTCGCAGGTGCAAGAAAGGTGAGTGATGTGGTAGTCCCTCTGAAGCTAGGGAGAATGAGCGGCAGGCTTTTATAATGTTGAGAGATTTAGAGAGGCCAGTAGACAGGCAGGTAGGCAGACAGGCAGGAAGGCAGGCAGACAGTAGGCGGGCAGGCAGGCAGGTAGAAAGCAGAACAGACAGAACTAATGAACTTTCTTTTCAAATGGTGAAGAATTGGGGGGGGGGGGGGTACAGAATGTCTGATATTCCTCCTTTTGTTTCTCATCTTTTCTTTTCGCAGACAATCAGCATTATTTTCTCACTACTGTGCTAACTAAACAGTCAGACAGACACACAGACAGACAGATAGAGGCACACACAGACATACAGATACACAGACAAACACACACAGACAGATACACAGAGAGATAGATAAGATGATACTGCATTATATGAGTAAAAGAAAATTAAACAAAAATATTACATAATTTTCCCTGAATATTCCTGACAAAAGCATCATCGATCTTCAAGAATCTTGAGAACATATGGCATTCAAAAGTTATAAGCATAAAAACCAAGTTAAGACTACTCAATTCAAATGTAATATCCACCCTCATTTATGCATGCGAAAGTTGGAAAACAAGTAAAGAAACAGAAAAGAAGTTAGATTCTTTTGAAAACAAATGCCTAAGGAAAATACTCGGCATCAAGTGGAACGAATTCAAGAACAATGCAGAGATAAGACAGATGACTGAACAACAAGTCTCATAGGTGATCAGGAAAAGGAGATGGACATATGCTGATCACGTGATGAGAAGAAACAGTCAGATAATCCCAAAACAAGCTATCAAATGGAACACAACAGGCCAAAGAAAAAGAGGCAGACCGCGTGAAACTCTAAAGAGGACGTTGTTAAGAGAGGCCAAATTAATAGGCATAAAATCCCTTGATGAGGTTGAAAGACTCGCCGAAGACAGGAAAAATTGGCGAACTACTTCGCGAGCCCTATGTGACGTTTAACGGCACGGGAAGGATATAAGATATAAGATATATAATAAGACTCCTGACAAAAGTATATTTATATACTCTTACATTTACTTACATCTGTCTGGCCATTTCCTTCAACGGTCACGGAAAGATTCCGTTGATTCCAGAGCATACCGGTAGTTCCTGGCTCCATGCTGACTTTAAAACTGGAGTATGTAGCTGTATCATCCTCGTTAGCTGGCAGGTAATCACCAATGGTCTGAGATTTGGAGAGAAAATGCTTACATATTTAGGATGACATACACACATTTCAGGAAATATAAAGTCCATAGTTCTAGAGCAGCGGTTCCCAAATTGTGGTGGGGTCCGCGGAACCTGCCGTGGGGGTACGTGACAAAAAATTCAAGATCTTTTTCTTATTTTCACTGTGGAATTTTTAATTATTGATGTTGGGCCAATTCTGGGCCCAAGTTACAAACTCTCTGATTATAAGAATGTTTGTTAGAAAGCGTTGAAACATCGTGTCCCCTTTTGTGAGCAATCGTTTTCCACATATTGTTACACGAAGAACAAGCACAGAAATCGGCTTGTAGTTGATCTAGATTTGGGATTAAAAATAGGAAATATTGAACCAGATGTGGAAGGGATTATTAAAAATTAATAATAAAAAAAGAAGCATGATTTCTCTCACCATATTTAGATTGGTTAGTTGTCACACATTTTATATTCTGTTCATTTGTCAGAACAAACAGGAATGTTAATAGCTGTCTATTTTTTTTCCTTAACTACATTATTGGCATTTTGAAAATGCACCTAGTTTGTACTGTGTTTTTAGTATAGTGTTTCGTTTACTCATTAAAGGTGAGCCATATTTTCTGAATATAAGTTCTTTTGCATCTAAAACACACAGCTACCACACAGATAGGACATTTGTCCAAAGTATGGGGATCCTTTGCCTGAAGTTTGGAACAGCGGGGGGCGGGGGGGGGGGGTTCCGCGAACTTTCGTTATTTGGTAACTACTGTTCTCGAAAACACTCAGAATAAGAAGACTGTAGCTTGTAGTTAGTAAGAGTCCGACGGTCCGTCGTAGCTTTCACTGAAGTCTTGGATTGCCATGTGAGATGATCAGTCACACACTGTAAACACAATTAAAAGCAGAGTACAGATAGGGAGTAAAATATAGTTCGTCTTGCAAAACCTGTTAAATCCAAAATCCTGTCCCCAAAACACACAAATTAACAATCTACAAAACTATAATAAGACCAGCCGTCATGTATGGATCAGAAACATGGGCTACAACAAAGAAAGATGAACAATAATTGCAGAGCTTTGAGAGCAAGATCCTAAGAAGAATCTTTGGGCTCTCTAAGGATTGGTATCCTTTGACAGAAATCTAGAAAGAACTCTGAACTGAACAACGTATTTAAATCCCAACGAATTATAAATGTCTTGAAACTGAATAGACTGCGCTGGCTGGGCCATGTAGAAAGAATGGAAGAGAACAGACAAACGAAAATTATGTACGCACAAGAGATGAAGAAAACAAGACCAAGAGGTAGACCAAGACAGAGATGGAAAGACAACATAGGAGAGGATATAAAAGAAATTGGTGTCACCAACTGGTTTGAGAAAATTAGGAATAGAGGAATGGAGGCGAACTTTATCTGCATCAATGAGACTTAATCTCTCAGAAAGCTGAAGAAGGAACGAAGGAGTCACGTGTGTCTGTCAGTGTGTGCAGATTAAAGTGTTATTCGGATTGGCACTTTGTCTTACACGCCAGTTCTGTCAGTGGCAGATTATTCTGCGACGCAGGCAAGTTTAAATAATTTATATATGTGTCACTCTAGAGGTCAGTATTCTACTATTCAAAGGTCTGCGCCCAGATCCGCTTCTTTCTAGTAGAGGCACTGCCATGTGCATGGATCATTTGTAATTCATGCAGCTGTATTCAGAAATAATAATAATAATAAGAAGAAGAAGAAGAAGAAGAAGAAGGAAAAGAAAACAATAATTCGTGTCTTAAATACGGAATTAATACAGGAACAAAATCACTGGTGTGTTTAGAAACTACAAAACATTAAATAGCTTCATTCATTCATTTGCATGTCCCTTGCGGAACTTTGCCTCCCAAACAGCACTCCTGTAGGCCTCTCGGTTGTGAGCAAGATGGCCTGCTGCTGTTGCATCCATTTCCAGATCGTCAACGATGTCTTGCAGTCATCTTCGTCTTGGTCTTCCTCTTTTTCTTTTTCCCATTACGTATCCTTCCAATACGGTCTTCTCTAATTTATCATGACGTTTAATGTGGCCAAAATATTTCAGTTTTCTCTCTTTAATCCTCCTCACTAGCCAGCCTTCTTCAATATTAAGCTCTTGTAGTATAGATATATTTGTTCTTTTTTTGTGTCCACGATATTTGGAGAACTATTCTGTAGCATTTACATTCAAAGGCATTTATGTGTTTCTCAGCTGTTTTGTTAAGTGTCCAGGTCTCACAGGCGTATGTTGCTATGGGAAATATGCTACATAAATAAATAAAGAAAAAAATAAATACGTCAAAAGATAAGCAGTTTGAGTATCGACATAACAACATTACCTCATCAGCGCTCTTAGACTCTGTTTCAAACGCCACAATCAAGGACACGTTGTATTGAGTGGTCAGCCTCCAGAAGTCCACAACAGTCGCTGGAAGTGGTAGCTGCGTCAGGATCTGTTGGTTCTGTTTCCTGATGCTCTGGTTGTTGCAATAGAACAGCATGGTTGGTCAGTTCTCTGTTTATCTGATAGTACCCTTTCTGTTTTTAGTTGTTATGACTGTTAATGTTTTTCATTGTTTTCTTCTTTTCAGACCGTTTCAAAAACCTCCATACATAGCTAAAAGAGTTATTATTAAATGACATAGCGAAGGAGTACCAGACACCATCATCATCATCATCATCATCTGCCATTCCTGGAGGCTTTGGCGACCATGTCTCTTCACAGTTTCCAATCTTTCATGTTATCCATCAGTTCTGTTGTTGTGGCCTTTATTAAGACATTTTATCAAGGCGATACTATTTTTTTCTCTTGGTCTACCTCTCCCTTTCCTGCCTCTAATTTTCCCTGCTGTCACGATACTCTTCTCATTATATGAGCAATAAACGTTGACTGTCTCTCCTGTAGCGTGTTTATTAATGTTTGTTATTCATTGCCTTTCCTTAGGAATTCTTATGTGTTATTTTGGCTGTCTGTGGTATTCTTAACATTAGTGACAGATATCATTATAATCATAGCCTTTCACTTCCTTGAGAGCATAGGATACAGATAAAAGCTCTCCAGTCATCCCTGTTCTTGGAATTATTCTCCGCTTCCTTCTATGTGTATCCCTTGTCTCTGAGCACTGTCATAATTTCTCTTCTCCAAGTAAGTCTAGGTCTTCCTCGTTTTATATTTCCTTGAGGATCCCATATCAGTGCCTGTCTTGCTATGCTGGTGTCAGGTTTTCCTCAGAGTGTGGCCAGTCCATCTCTATTTCCTAGACATGATTTGTAGGTTCATAGGTTCATGTTCTGCCCTTTCCCAGATCTCCTCGTTCTTGATCTTGTTCTGCCATTTAATGTTTAAAATCCTCCTCAAGCAAGAAGTGACAGATATATTCATTTAAAAATATTTCAAAGTGAAAAAAGTCACACATGTCGATCCACCTCTTGATTTGTGTGGCTGTCTTTTATGGCTTCCGTGAGTATTTATAAACTAAACTCAGGTCTAAACCATTAAAAAGTAGATAGTAATAATAAACATTAACCCTAAACTCTAATCTGAACCCAATGACAGCGCCTAGGGTTGTATATGTAATGAAACGACTTTAGAAAAATATGCCTATAATAGTCTAAGCTAGAAATAAAACAAAGACACCCCATCGTTTCCATAGCATTCATTGGTTATTAATAATAATATTAAATTGAAAGTCATCTCCCTGTGTCCCTCTTTCGTTGTGTCGACCATTTGATATGTCACTTAAAAAAAGTGTATGAGGGTGGTAGTATGAGAGTAGTAGTATGAGGATGTTAGTATGAGGTTGCTAGTGTGAGGGTGGTAGTATAAGATTGCGTGTAAGGGTGCTAATATTAGGGTGCTAGTATGAGGGTGCTACTATTAGAGTGGAAGTATGAAGGTGCGAGAAGTAGAAGTAGAAGAAGATCCCCTATCCCACCAAAAACCCATAATTCCCCCTCCCCCTCCCACCCCGGCATCAGCTGTTGTTTGTTACTAGACACCACTTAGCCGTAACATGATAAGAAATTCCCATCTGATAAAAAATATTAACTTTCCTTACCGGGACACACACAGCGTTGATATAGTCGCTCACTTCCTTAGCTTCTTGAAAAAGTCTGGCTCTGTATATTTCTTCTGTCCACGTAAAATGAAATAATGGAAACTGTGGTAAACTTGCAGTAGATAAAACATTGACATTTATTATTTATAAACATATCTAAAGATAAATAAATGATATACCATCAGTCAGTCATTTGCATATCCCTTGCGTAACTTTGCCTCCTTAACAGCTCTCCTGTAGGCCTCTCGGATGTGAGCAAGATGCCCTGCTGCTGATGCATCCATTTGCATATCCTCAAGGATGTCTTGCAGCCATCTTCGCCTTGGTCTTCCTCTCTTTCTTTTTCCCATTATGTAACTTTCCAATACGGTCTTATCTAAATAATCATGACGTTTAATGCGTCCAAAATATTTAAGTTTTCTACGTACTCGGGGCCGTATTGGTCGGAAAAAAAATCCCGCTCAGCTGGGGATTCGAACCCTCGACCATTTGGTTACGAGTGCTCTAACCACTATGCTAGCCGGCCCATATATATATATATATATATATATATATATATATATGATATACCATACATTTGCAAAATCTACCGATATTAACTCCGAAGGTAATTTTCAACGGATTTTTAAGCAATGGCCCTGAAAGAAATTTTTATTCAGTTGATGTGTTCTATAAAAACAAAAAAAAACAAAAAAAATTACTGCCAATTAATAGTTCAGTTTTGTTTTGTTTGGTCAAAATAATGTATCAAAGTAGTCCATTAAAATAATCCATCAAAGTTGTCATCAAATTAGTGCACCAAACTATCGCATCAAAGTAAACCACCGTAACAGCTTCATCTAGGATCTTTAGAACTGGCCAAGGGATCCAAGGTTGTTAAGCGGGTGAAAAGCCTGTTTCATAGGCTGGCTGCTCGAGATCAGGCTAGCTCGAAGAGTGTGTTCTATATCTCATCTTCTGCCTTTATTCCTCCAGATCTTCACTGCAGGTTCTTCATCAAAGAAAAACGTTTGATATACAGGAAGACTGCACATCAAGAAATGTTACTGCTCTATAAAAGCACTTCTGTTTTATCGAACAAACCTGTGATAGTCCGAACTGAGGGTGACTGAACTGACTAAGATCAGACTTGCTTCGTTGACTTAAGTGAATAAATGTTATTTCTAGTTATTATTATTATTATTATTATTATTATTATTATTATTATTATTATAATCATCCTCATGTAACAAATGTAGGAGATAAATGTGATCAGCCAGCCAACAAGGCATATGGCCCTTGAGTGGAACCATGTTGCCCATGCTTGATCAAGATCATCCTTGGAAAAAGTCAGAGCAACATCAAAGTAATAAAGTTGATCAACACTGTTTACCTACAGCTTAACTGTTATTTGAAATAGTGAACTTCCATATATATATAATTTTTTAAAAAACAAGTGAAAACTAGTCCAATAGATGTGCAGCCTACATCGAACTGTATTTTCATGCGAAGGCAACGAGGTGGGTAGAGTCGCGAGTACTTGACCGAACGGATAATTTAGACACTTAACTCATCTTTTACCGAAACTGCCCCTGAAATGAAATACTATTCTGACCCACGGGCTAAGTACACCAGCGTACACCATACAGTTGTCAGCACTTTAGGGGATATGCTGATTCTTATGTCAAAATCAATCCCAAAGATGTCCTTGTAGACACTTGTTCATGAGAAGGGCGCCTTATGTAGATAATACAAGGTATAATTATGACACTGGCAGGACTCTCATGATCATTACGCGCCTAAAGAGCATATTCTACAAAATACGAACTCTCCACTAGACTTCTACACTCCAGTGACTTTCTATTTAATCGAACATTTCAATATTCCAGTAATAAGATAGAAAACACTTTGCTGTCCATCCTAAACATTACTATAATCCCCAAAGCAAATAAAACAGTATTCACAGAGGCTTTTCAATGTCATAGAAATTAGAACAATAGATAATTATAACTGTTCCCCCTCATTAAATAAACATACAAAACATAGAACAATAGATGATTATAACTGTTCGGTGGAGTAAAAACTATATTAGGACAACAGACAATTGTAACTGTTCATTGCAGTAAATAAAACATATTAGAACATTAGACAATTAAAACTGTTCTTTGCAGTAAATAAAATTATATTAGAACATTAGACAATTATAACTGTTCATTGCGTTAAAATAAAATAATAGAACAATGATAATTACAATTGTTCATTGCAGTAAAAAAAAATAAGAGAACAATAATTCACGGTATCTGTTCTCCATCAGTAAATAAGGAAAAAAATACCAAAAAAAAATTAATAAAAATAAACAGATTATTTTAAGGGACAGACTAATCCCGTCTTTGATTATGACAACTCACTTGGTACAACAAATCTTGTTCTGTTCTTGCCGCTGTTGAGAACAGTTTGATTATTTTCGTAGATGGCATTACTCTCCTCATCGTCTTTGTCCTCGCACAGGGCGCAGAGAGCCTGGAGGGACGAGATGGGGAAATATGTGGCCCAGGGAAAATAGAAAGTTAAGCAGGAAATGTTGGACAAAATGTTGGACCACATAGAAGTGACGTGAACCTGGACTTGGTTTTCTGTTTTCAACTTTAGCATCCGCTTGTTAAATAAGCAGCAAATAATAGTATATAATTTATAATAATATATGACTTTATAAAATAATTTACAGCTGCCGGAGAGTGCCGGCGCGCGTTTTAGAAGTTACCATGAAAAGAGTCTACAAATATCCTTGAGCGAAGACGTTATAGAGTGACCTTTTCTTGTTCTTTCTTTCTTTCTTTCTTTGTTTATACGTTTGTTTGTTTGTTTGTTTTTTCTTTTTTCTTTCTTTCTTTCTTTCTTTGTTTATATGTTTGTTTGTTTGTTTCTTTCTTTTCATCATCATCATCATCATCATTATATCTTCTTGAAACGGCCAGCTGGTGCTCTTTGTAACCGTTGTGGGGAAGATGTAAGACACAGCTTCGCGTGTCGGCATGGCAACGGCTCACGGCAGTTTCCGGTCATAAAGGAGGCTGTGCAGACTCCAGCACCGCGAGGACTATGGCGATCTCTGCCCTGTTAATAAGGTTAGGCCTGTTACTTGGATGCACCAACGAAGAAGTGGCACAGTCTTGCTTAGCTATGTTTTGCCAACTTTGACGCCAGCATGGTTTGCCATAACCCTGTCGCCAACATGGTTTGCAAAACTCTGACTGACGCCAACATGATTTGTCAAATCTGACGCCAATATGGTTTGTAAAACTCTGACGCCAGCATGGTCTGTCAAACTCTGATGCCGGTATGATCTGTCAAACTCTGACGCCAGCATAGTTTTCCAAACTCTGACGCCAGCTTGGTTTGTCAAACTCTGACGCCAATATGGTTTGTCAAACTCTGACGCCAGCATGGTTTATCAAACTCTGACGCCAGCATAGTTTGCCAAACTCTGACGCCAGCATAGTTTTCCAAACTCTGACTCCAGCATAGTTTGTCAAACTCTGACGCCAGCGTGTCATCTATGAGTCGCTGACTGCCATAACGGACATCTTCTCGCCATCAACATCCGCTACAAGGAATACTGCAGGGAGATAAACGAAGAAGAAGAAGAAGCCAGCTTTGTGAAAACTAGTAAAGCTGAACATCTGATCTAATAACATTAAACATTTAACTTCTTGCCTTTAAAAAAACGCAATGAGAACTCAGGTAGAGTACCAGTGTGTGTATTTTAAAAAAAAAGGTAAAAAGTAAAGGTAATCCTGTCATGCGTGTATTTACCTACCTTAAATTCTGCCTCCATGTGGGTCTCTCCAGTTTCTGTTTGGGACTCTAGCTCATCAATTCTCTTACTGATATCACTGGAAGTCACCTGTGCTCTGATACACAACATGGCCACTTGGGCCGCTCTATGGATAAACGCGTATTGCTCCTGCAACACACATCAAAGATAAGTAATCACAAATTGCAACATTTTTGCTAACTCTGATGTCGTTCGCTTTCTAATTGGTATGCAAAAGCCTCTTTGATTATCCATGATAGAGTTTTACAGAAAGGTTGAAACAATAATAGCAGCAGACCTATTGTGTTATGCAGGCACCTAGGGGATAGTTTTCCAAAAGGTGTGGCCTGAGAGAGCTAGAGGTATGGCCAAATTACAGCGCATTTTTGCTTATGTATATTATACATATCCTGACCCCTGGGAACAACTGTGTTAAGGATACACTTATCTTAACATAGTCTTTTTGAGACAGGGAACATAGATCTGTTTGCTTAAACACTCTGACCTACTTCTGTAGCCCAGAAACCGGTATCAGTCAACACTAACTGATATTTTTATAAAATGTAATGTCAGGTTGGTGGACGGATGGGGACAAGGAGATCGCCGGCAGGGATGAGGGAAGTCTGATGTGAAACCAGTGAATCCAGGACGTGACAAACCTCTGGGTCTCTTCAACAATGGCTATCAGAATGATGTAAACAAAACAGAGCCAACAGACTGTAGGTGGCGGGGAATGGATGTCATTGAGGCACTCATCGGATTCCTCATCCCAAAGTCGGAGTGTCTCCGTGGAACTGTCTCAAAGAAATCTGGTCAGATAGCGTTGCACGATGGATCTAACGTGGAAAACGGGGTTAAGTACAGCCACCAGAGGCTGCAAAAGAAAGTTTTGACCAGGGCTGCCCACATCACTGTCTTCATGGCAGTCCAAGCAAGACCACAGTCTGCCCTAGTAAGGAAAGATGCTGAAGTCGGAGGTACCCAGCCAGAAGGAGCATCGCAAAAATCAGGGTACCACGCATCATCGCTAACGTGCGTACGAAGAAGAAGAAGAAGATAAATACCCGCCATCTAAGGACCCATAGTTCCTAGCCCAGTCAACCACGAGTTGAAATGCTCAAAGATCTGTGCTTTCAAGGACCTCATATTTCTCAGTGAAAAGAAAATCCCTTTAAAACTTAACTCTTTCATGCCAAAACAACACTGGCAGTGCTGGTAGATTTAGCATGGAATCAATGTGTGAATCAATGCTCAGAGCGTTACTGAAACGATGCCTAAATAAAATGAACAGTTGCACGTTTCTAAACAAACCTATGTTTTTTAAATTACAGAGTAACTTCCCTGCAGTTTCTTCTAGCAAAACGTCTATTAAAATTTTATTCTGGCAAAACATGGAAATTAATTCAGGAGTAACATAGTTAAAAATCACTCTCTAATTGTTTTCATTTATCAGTGTAATAAAATATAACTGAATAGAAGCAGCGTAGTGTGTAAGCACTCAAAATTACTAAAAAGTATTTACTTAACTGCAGGACACAAGAGTCCAGCATTAAGAACACAGGCAGAAGTTTGCGTTACCAAGTGTGCCACAGTTTGAAATAGTTTGGGAATCGCTGGTCTAAAAGATGTGGTGTTAGGGTTTATACGTATATTTCCTTGACCTCTGGCGACGCTGGAGGGCAATATAGTCAACATCACACCTGGATGCCTTTCTCTCTGCAGCTCCAGAAGAGGCCAGGTACCTATTTCTACAGCTGAGTGAGAGAGGCGCCTCCGACCGGATTCGAACCACCGACCTTTTCCATTAGAAGCTGGTGCACTAACAACTTCGATACCCAGACTCCCATAGTGCATTATAAATGAATACATTTTCTGCTTTTATTTGCCCTAATTATTGCCGTTAATAGCAAGCATACATCGTCTTCACTCTGAGAATTGTGTCGGATTGGGAGCTGGTTATGAGTGTAGATTTTTTTAAAGTGCCTGAGTGCAACTTAAAAAGCAGTAGGTATGCAATACTTCTTTAACAGACTCCACCACCACGGTGACTACGGCGTTAGCCAGACTAGGCCAGTTTACTGGCGATGCCCACGGATAATAGGGAACAGGATCTTGCTCAACTATGATTCGCCAACCCTGACGCCAGCTTGGCAGCTATGAGTCGCTGACTCACAAATCTCGGAAAGTGCTTTCACCCCCCCCCCCCCCCATAAACGTTTGGTAACAGGTTTTTCATATACTTGTCAAAGATCTGGTAACCAGAACCTTTCAGAATTAGACAAGACCAGCTTAGGAATCTATGCAGAAAACAAGCAGATGCAAGGAAAGATAATAACCCCAGCCCACACTCTGTGTAATATAGTTCTCTAACAATCTGTCCTGCACACGTCAAAGCTAGGCATTTCCTCAGTATCATTTCTTTCCAAGATATTACTACAATGTAACAGAAAATTATTATAGCAAATGCTGCACGTTATTGCAGAATTTTCAATTTTGGAATTGGCCATATGATCGGGGGACACCGACAACAGAGAAAGAATTTTGGAGTCAAAAACTAATCACAGATTCCACAGGTGAAAGACAAGAAGGAGAAGATAAAAACAAAGAATGAAAGAAGGTTAAAAAAAAAGGAGATACTATTTGGAAAGTGTTAAAGATCACCGTTGAAGCATTGGCTTCAACATACAAAACATCTCAAATAGAATGATTAAATAAATAAAAGTAGTCATACTTGAGGGGCCGGCTAGCGTAGTGGTTAGAGCACTCGTCTAGCAACCAAATGGTCGAGGGTTCGAATCCCCAGCTGAGCGGGATTTTTTTTCCGACCAATACGGCCCCGAGGTAGACCTCGTAAAATGGGTACCAGAGAAAATCTGGGAAGTAAAGGCAGCGAGGAAAGGAACTGGTCACCCTACCTCATACGCTGATGACCCAGCATAATGAGGTCTCTAACGCTTCACCCCCTATGGCATTTGCTATGGGACTATCTTTACTTTTTAGTCATACTTGACATACAACAAGGGGCCCGTCAGGGGCGCATACTGTTGTCTTACTTATTTAAATTGTATACTGAGAATATAATGAGGAATGTTAGAGAAGATGTAAAAAAGAATATTACGATGCCATAAAAATTGGAGGCTATGAATACCAGAGATTAGATATGCTGATGACACAATACTATTGTCCACAACACAAAAAGGAATGGAAAACTAATTATATCAGTCCGTAAAATAGTGAAGAGCAAAATATCTATCTTAATGAGAAGAAAACTAAATTACTGACAAAATAAATAAGGCAGCTGAAAAATATATCAATGAGGAAGAAGTGGAGAGTTTTGAATATCTTTGATCATTACTAATAATGAGGGAAATTAAAAAGAAGGACATCTATCGCTCTTCAGAAAGTAAAATAACTAAAGAATCTGTAGAGAGGAACAGACACAACTACAAAAGTAAGAATTTTAAGGGCGTGCATCTTTCCCATCGCAACATATGCCTGTGAGACCTCGACTCTTAACAAAACAGCTGAGAAACACATTCGTAAATGTCTTTGAATGTAAATGCTACAGAAGAGTTCTTCAAATATCATGGACACAAAAAAAAATATATCCATACTACAAGAAATTACTATTGAAGAAAGCTGGCTAGTAAAGAGGATTAAAGAGAGAAAACTTAAATATTGTGGACACAATAAAAGTCATGATAATTTGGAGAAGATCTTCTTGGAAGGGTACATAAAGGGAAAAAGAAAGCGAGGAAGGCCAAGGTGAATATGGCTGCAAGACATCGTTGATGATCTGCAAATGGATGCATCAGCAACAGGCCATCTTGCTCACAACCGAGAGGCTTACAAGAGAGCTGTTAGGGAGGCAAAGTTCCGCAAGGGACAAGCAAATGACTGACAGACTGACTGACGGACTGACTGACTGACTGACTGACGGACTGACTAACTGACTGACTGACTGACTGACTGACTGACTGACTGACGGACTGACTGACTGACTGACTGAGTCATGCTTCCTGGATTAACTCATCTATGAGTCTGTGGCAGCTAAGATACACAGCCGTTCCAACAGTTCTAGAGCAGTCAACTTACTGAAGTCTGGACCATGTTAACCCTGTCACGCCGAAGTTTTTTAACGGTCATGAAAAAGTCCAAACGCCCGGTCTCCTCAGCCTGTCTCATGACGTTTCTCAGAGCAATGAAAGTTCCAGTCCTGCCAACTCCAGCACTGAAAAGTAAACATAACGCTAAACTCATTAAGTATGAAAACGCTAAACTCATTAAGTATGGAAGTAAAAAGTATATTTATAATTAAAATTATCATAATAATAGTTGTTATAGGGCTCACCTGGACAAGAGTGGAAAAAAAAGGCGAAAGACTGGGGTTTGTGGAAAACCCTTGCGGAAACCCCATGTGTCTTGGGCATTAAAGGTTAGACAGAGAGAGACAGAGAAAGAGAGAGAGAGAGAAGAATAAATGAATGAATGAATACTCTTTATTTTCAAAGAATTAAGAATTGGGCGCGCAGCACGGTCTTACATTCTGCCCTTCATCACTCCATCTTTCATTCTTCCTACACACTCCATTTAATATAAGTATACACATTACACGAAAAAATTATATAAAAGAATGCAAAATGAAAGTATTACATTCACACATATAAAATAATGAACTACACAAGAGGTCACGAACAAGATAGTTGCACACACACATGCACACACATACACATACACTTTCAATGAAGTTCTTCTAACATCACACTCCTACACATTTATTAAGATAATTTCTAGCAAGATCTAACAGGTTCTGTTTAGAACTATGTTCTTTTAAGAGTCATGGGATGGCTGGCGAGTCATGGGATGACAGGCTATTAGATATTCTTTGGAGGCCTATGGTTCCAGTTATAGTTATAGGCACATAGAAAGACAGAGAGAGAGAGAGAGATTATATGTTGTATTGTTTTTATATGTGACCCTTGCTTTTAGGTTTCTGCCGATATATAGGACTGCTGCATTTTATTCATTTCTAGTTATTTATACTTTCCTCTTGCTCACTTTCCTCACTCTTTCTATCTTTATGTGAAACAGAACCGTACGCCTTTATAAATAATATTTCACACCTTAAAAACTTCCACAACGATAATTTCTCAAAGAACTCTGGGTTGATGATAGATTAGTAGAGCATTGTCTTGTATGCTTAGTTCGGGGCCAAAATCCAAAGCGCTTTAGAGATTTTAAACATATTTCGGGGCTAACACCATGTTCTACTCTGTCGCTTTACTGGTCCCACTCTTCCTTGTTTCCTCATTCATTCACTCATTCATTTGCTTGTCCCTTGCGGAATTTCGCCTCCCTAACAGCTCTCCTGTAGGCCTATCGGTTGTAAGCAAGTTGCCCTGCTATAAATAAAAAAATAAATAAAAGCTAAAAAAACAGTATCCACAAAATAAACACAACACTGCGGTGTATACTGAAGGCATTTTGTGCGCCTGAAAAGAGCAGTTAATAAGTTGAATCTTTGGAGATTAGAGAACTACTTTGTGATTTCTTGTTGGTTCAATTTTAGCCTATACAGCAAGATTTTTAAAAAATATCCAAATTACAGAGCGACTTAAGTTTTCCGCCAAAGTTATTCAGTAGGAACAGAAATCTGCCCAAACTTCACTAGAAATCTGCCCAAACTTCACTAGAAATCTGCCCAAACTTCACTAGAAATCTGCCCAAACTTCACTCTGCGCATGCTCCACAAAATGGTCCTCAGGTTCCGGAAATATACTGCAAACTTGACAGATGTTAAAGACGCTCCAGACGTGGCAGTAGAAACATGTCCCAGGGATGGAACATTGCACTGTCCATTATGAAGAATTGGTGCTTAAGATGAGACTCATGGAGCCGACCTCGTCTTCTTATTTAGATTTTAGATGGCAGAGCACATGAAAGTGAACACAAAATAAGGTCAGCGCCATTTCCAAGAATAAGAACCGTAAAAAAAAACAGAACAAAAAAAAAACAGTCACGGCTGAGAGACTTATCATATTATAACAGTTCAGAGTAGAACAATACGACAAAAAGATCTGACTGTCAACTTGTAAAAGAGCTGCAGAATTTGAAAGTGGTGTATCTGCTGGCTAAAAATACGATTTCTTGTTACTCTCTCCTCTTGATGCTACCTTACGAATGCTTCGATGTTGAGCCAAGTTTGTAAAATCTGTTGCTTAGTAGCACAACAAGAACACCAGGCACTCCACAAAACTGCAGCAGAACACTAAGTAATAACTGTACAACACTGAAACCTACAGTCATCAACTTCAACAACAAGTAACATTTCACAAGGAAGCAAACAAAGCTACTGCTTAAAAGATATACTGAATACCACATTTATTAATTGGTGAAATGGCCAATGATATTATGAGGATGGAAACGTAGCCAATCAGGCTGGTAAGACAAATACAATGACAGTTCCCGGCTTGAGATATTCAACGCCATGCAGGAAGAAACGTTACAATTTACTTGCAACAAAAGAAAAAAGACATACTTACAAAGATTTCAACAGAAAAAAAAAACTCCTCTAACAAAAAAACTTCAAACTGTCTCAAAACATAGCACTTCATCTTAACATAAACTGCCTCTGCTAAAATTGTTACTACTGAAAAATCTGTCCAAAACAACACATTCTTCTAACTGAAACATAGTAAGGCTCTCTTTTCCCAAAACATCGTAAGGCTCCCTCTGAATCCAAAACACGTAAGGCGTCCTCTGAATCCAAAATAAGTAAGACTTCCTCTGAATTCAAAACAAGTAAGACTTTCTCTGAATCCAAAACAAGTAAGACTTTCTCTGAATCCAAAACAAGTAAGAATTCCTCTGAATCCAAAACAAGTAAGACTTTCTCTGAATCCAAAACAAGTAAGGCGTCCTCTGAATCAAAAAACAAGTAAGACTTTCTCTGAATCCAAAACAAGTAAGGCGTCCTCTGAATCAAAAAACAAGTAAGACTTCCTCTGAATCCAAAACAAGTAAGACTTCCTCTGAATCCAAAACAAGTAAGACTTCCTCTGAATTCAAAACAAGTAAGACTTCCTGTGCATCCAAAACAAATAAGGCGTCCTCTGCATCCAAAACAAGTAAGACTTCCTCTAAATCCAAAACAAGTAAGACTTCCCCTTCATCCAAAACAAGTAAGGCTTCTTGTCTAACCTAATCTTGCGTGGTATTTATACCATAACCGTTTTCATGCCGCACACCTATCTCAAGACCCGTACCTGCGCCCTTAACTAAGATACCATTCAACTAAGGGTATTCACTCTATTACTTGTTTCCTGGGTACCAATACTGCTTATATTTCATCAATTAGGAGAATACTGTCATAAGAGTTGAAAAAACTTGCGAAGCTCAGAGTAAAGCACACCTGACTGTTTAATATACAGCAGCTGCTAGTGAACGAAGTCAGTCATATGCATGTCCCTTGCTGAACTTTGCCTCCCTAACAGCTCTCCTGTAAGGCCTATCGGTTGTAAGCAAGTTGCTCTGCTACTGATGCGTCCATTTGCAGATTATCAACGATGTCTTACACCTATCTTCGCCTTGGTCTTCCTCTCTTTTTTTTCCATAATGTATCCTTCCAAGACGGTTTTCTCTAAATTATAATAATGTTTAATGAATGTGTCCAAAATATTTAAGCTTTGTTTGTTTAATCCGCTTTTAAAACTTATTTAAACTCACAGAACATGCATGTTACTGGATGTGAATATCTTTGTTTTGAATATCACCATTTCACATTCGTATATCATGACTACTGACCTGCAGTGAACAACTGTTGGTTTGCTGGTTGGATGGGAAGCCACTACTTGTTCAAATTCCACCAGACCCCACGGAGCTGTCGGGATGTTCTTGTCAGGCCAAGCAGTGAAATGAAAGTGAGTCACTTCCTGAGCTGCTTTACCTTCCTGCAACACATAAGAATTCTCTATGTTATCTGAAGTAACCAGCTTTACACCCAGCGGTTCTTAAACTGAGATTCATGCGCAGACATAAATTGGATAAAATACTAGAAATATGTAGAGATTTTTAATTTAATACTAGGTAGACAGTGAATATGTGTTCCGAATGACTGACAACTCACTACTAAAAATAGAACTACGATGGACACCACAGGGGAACAGAAGTAAGGGTAGAACAAAAGAGACATGGAGAAGAACAACAAAGAGGATGCTGAGCAACAGAGGACTCACCTGGGCAAGAGCGGGAAAAAAAGGCAAAGGACAGGCGTTTGTGGAAACCCCTTGCGGAAGCCCTATGTGCCCTGGGGAATTTAGGTTCAGAGAGAGAGAGAGAGAGAGAGAGGGGGGGGGGAATGTAGAAAGGATGAGACAAATTATCATCTCAGATCCAGGAGACCGTGATTTATACATATTTGAGAACCACTGCTACAGCCAAACAATAAAATTATCAAAGATTGCAATACATGCTTTGTCTTTACGAGCCGAAGGAAAAGCTGGAATAAGTGAACTTTCATTTCTAATCCATTATATCTTCTTATATCTCACATTCTTCCAGTGCCGCTAGACGCCACATAGTGCTCGCATGGCAGTTCGCCAAGTTTTCCTTTTTTCAGCGAGCTTTTCAACCTCATCAAGGGATGTTATGCCCACGAAACTGGCCTCCCTTAACAATGTCCTCTTTAGAGTTTCACATGGTCGCCCTTTTTTTCTTCGGCCTGTTATGTTCCATTTGATAGCTTGTTTTGGGATTCTCCGGTGGTTTCTTCTCATAACATGACCGACATATATCCATCTTCTTTTTCTGATAACCCATGAGACAGGTTGTTGTTTGCTCATCTGTCTAATCTCTGCGTTGTTTTTGAATTCGTTCCACTTTATACCGAGTATTTTCCTTAATTATTCGTTTTTGAAAAAAGAGTCTAATTTCTTGTCTATTTCTTTAGTTGTTTTCCAACCGAGCAATATATATATATATATATATATATTGTCCAAAAAAACCGCATAACTACTGATGACCCAATATTAGCCATAACTGTGCTATTCTATAGCTTTATAAATTGAATGAATAAACTTTTAAAATTGCACAAAATAATACCTAAGGGTTTAAACACTCAGTTGACAGTGTCTTGCATCTGTGTGACGTGAATGTGTTAGTCCCAGGGGTTCTCAAGTTAGTATGGTGTGTGGCCTCCGCTCGCATCGATCAGCGACTGGCATCTCCTGGGCACAGATGCGATCAGATGTCTGATGTGCGCCTGTGGGATGGCTATCCATTCTTCCTGGAGTGCCTGCCACAGATCACGACGATTGGCTGGAGAAACGTTTCGGCGACAAACACGTCTTTGCAGCTCATCCCATAGGTGCTCGATCGGATTCATTTCTGGAGACAGGGATGGCCAGGGAAGGGTGAGAATATTGTTGGCAGTCAGGAACTGTGTGGTGAACGGTGCAGAATGGAGTATGGCGTTGTCCTGTTGAAACACAGACCTTTGCGCAACTAAAAATGGAATCACAAGGGGTCGAAGAATTTCATTGACGTATCGGTGCGCATTCAAGCCTCCTTCAGTCTGCACCAATGGACTCCTTCCGCTGAAATTGATCATTCCCCATACCATTACACCTCCACCACCGTGCGGTGGAGCCTCATCAACGCAATTTTGGGCAAAACGTTCATTTGGCCTACGGTAGACCCTTCTCCGCATATCATGGCAGTGCAACAAAAAGGAAGATTCCTCACTAAACCAGACACGTCTTCATTGATTGTCATTTCTCCAGGGCTGATGCCGGTTGGCCTAAATAAGTCGTTTTGGTGATGGCGTCTCGTTAAGACAGGACATATATCGGTTAGGCCGTCGTGCCACCAGTCCAGCTTCATGAAGTCTATTCCGGACACTTTAATCAGACACACGACGTTCTGCAAGCAATGACTGGGCACGTGAGGAAACTGTTGTAAACCTATTTCTGAGTTGATGAACCAGGATAAAGGGATCACAAGCAGCTGTTGTCACCCTGGGTCGTCCACTGCGGTGCCGGTCTTAAGCTGAGGCAGTGGCTTGGAAACAGTGCCAAAGTCGACTGATGATACTCTGCTGCACGTTTAAATGTCTGGCAACCTGACTTTGACTTTCGCCTGCTTGCAGGCGACCAATAGCAATGTTTCTTAAATGTTGCGATAGACACGCCATAATTGTCTGCTTGAAAATTAACTGAATTTGTTTATGTAACCTCATCCTTTTATAGGGTTTGCGTAGGAAGTGAGTTGTGCTCACCACAAAAAATCACGACTTTTCCATAAACGCAGCGTGAGGTATGGTAAAAAAAATGCGTGATTAGCAAGGGCAGCTACTGCGTTCTGACTATACACGAGAATAGAAAAATCTAAATCATGGATCTGATATCTTGGTGACAATTTTTGGTTTGGTTTGAGATACCTGGGATAAAAATGCTTGTCATAACATATAAAAAAATGAAGCTTATATAAGCTATGCGTTCAGGTTATGTTCTCATAAATAAGCTTGGACATCTTTGCTAGTTGAATCAGTGTTTTACTTTTTCTCGTTCTCTCATAGTTTTGTTCATGATGAATTCTTTTTTTTCTTTAATAGTAAACTGCTGCATGTAAAGTGATGTAGAGAAAGCTTATTATTGGTTTTCAAAACAGCGCACAATGTGACATTCGTTTATCATGGCGCGCTGAGATTGGTTACTGCGTAGTCGAATAATATAAATTCTCGTTCACTGTCCTCTCTTTCTACATAAAGCAGGTACTCACAACGGAAGCCCATTTTCATATCTTTTGCAACACTTTGAGCAACATTTGAATTTTATCTCATCACTTACCATCATCATCATCATCATGTGCCGTGCCGACTGGCGTTGGTTATTATGCTTCTCCAGAGTACGCGATCCTTCATGCATGCCATCAGTTCAGTTGGTGATCTCCTCTCACACCATCCCGTCAGACTGTCCAGTATCATTTCTCTTGGTCTTCCTCTTGATCTTCTTCCTTCTATTTTTCCTGTTGTTATAATATTTTCAATGCCCCCTCTTCTCATTGCATGTCCTATGAAAGTACATTGTCTCTCTCTTATCTTTCTGACAAGGTTTTTTGTCTCTCCAGCTCTTCTCCTACATTCTTCATTAGTTATTTTTGCTGTCCAGGGGATTCGCAACATTCTTCTAATAAACCACATTTCTGCTGCTTCCAATGATTTTTGTGCAGACTTGATTCACTTCCATATAACAAGATAGGTTCAATATAGCATTTTAGTACTCGTTTTCTAACATTCATTGATAAGGATGTGTTGGCTAATATGTTTCTCATTCTCTGAAATGCAGTCTTTGCTTGGCCTATTCTGTTCCTAATTTCACTTACCATCACCTTCATTAAAAAAATAAATCTTCAAATATATAAATGCAGGAAATGAACTCTTTTAGAGTGCCAACATTGTGAAACGCAGTCTGTCCACAGCTGGCGTTTTACAGGAAGAAATGAACGAGAAATCAAAGGATTTAAATACAACCAACATAATATCATAAGATAAGCTCCAAAGTCTTTAAAATATGTTTAAGCTTGAGTCATATGCACAGCGCTGAAGTATGAAAGCTATGGAACACGGTTAAGCAAATGCGAAGGATATTCAAAGGCTGGTTAAATCTAGTGGACAGAAGGAAAGGATACAGTACCTTCAGCAGCTGTAGTCTTCTAATGGTGTAGTCAGAGAACACTTGGGCTGTCGTTAGTTTGATGGTAATCTCACCAACTGTCATCTCATCCTCCTCTGGCCAGTATCTCTCACACTTTTGCTGATGGAAACATGTATCATCATCATCATCATCATCATCATCATCATCGTCATCGTCATCACCATCATCATCATCATCATCATCATCATCATCATCATCATCATCATCATCATCATCGCTATCATTATCATCATCATCATCGTCATCATCATCATCTTCATCATCACTATCATCATCATCGTCGTCGTCATCATCATCATCGCCATTACCGTTCCATCATCATCATCGTCATCATCATCATCTTCATCATCGCTATCATTATCATCGTCGTCGTCATCATCATCATCGCCATTACCGTTCCATCATCATCATAGCAGTAATTATTGTCATCTTCATCGCTATCACCTCGGCGTCATCATTAACACTAATAACTTACCACAACTAAATCCGTTACGGGCTGCATATAGTCACTACTTTATTTCAAAAATGATATTCAGAATCAAAATTATGAAAACTAAAGAAATAATAGCAATCATCATCCATCTAAACTACCTGTATAAACAACATCTAATCTGCAGCTAAAAACGTGTTTGATAAAATCTGTAAATGTGAAGAGCATATAAAAGTTATATAAATTCAATGCTGTAACAAATGTTTAAATTACGATTCTCTCATTTCTTTGTCACACATGCAATCTCTAGAATTAAACTTTTCTCATCTACAATGAAGATAACAATCTACAGATCACTCTTGCCATACTTTCCCATCCTCGACCTTTATCATCTGCAGTCAAGACAACAAACTACACATGTCTCATGTCATAACCTTCCATGCTTATAATCTTTCTCACTAACAGATTAGATAATTGCAGTTCTCTTACCTCGCCTTCTAGTGCCAAACCTTTCTCAAGTATAGCTGGAATAAAAGCTTACACTTTTCCTTTATCATACCATTCATTGCTCAGTCTTGCGACCGACACAACAGTCTACAGAATTCTCTTCTCATACCTTACAACGCTAAACCTTATAACTGAAACAAAAATCTACAAAAATCTCTTCTCATACCTTCCAGTGCTTTTAACTGAAACAATAATCTACACAATTTTCTTCTCATACCTTCCAACGCTAAACCTTTTAACTGAAACAATAATCTACACAATTCTCTTCTCATACCTTCCAACGCTAAACCTTTTAACTGAAACAATAATCTACACAATTCTCTTCTCATACTTTCCAACGCTAAACCTTTTAACTGAAACAATAATCTACACAATTTTCTTCTCATACCTTCCAACGCTAAACTTTTTAACTGAAACAATAATCTACACAATTTTCTTCTCATATATTCCAACGCTAAACCTTTTAACTGAAACAATAACTACACAATTTTCTTCTCATACCTTCCAACGCTAAACCTTTTAACTGAAACAATAATCTACACAATTCTCTTCTCATACCTTCCAACGCTAAACCTTTTAACTGAAACAATAATCTACACAATTCTCTTCTCATACTTTCCAACGCTAAACCTTTTAACTGAAACAATAATCTACACAATTTTTCTCATACCTTCCAACGCTAAACTTTTTAACTGAAACAATAATCTACACAATTTTCTTCTCATATATTCCAACGCTAAACCTTTTAACTGAAACAATAACTACACAATTTTCTTCTCATACCTTCCAACGCTAAACCTTTTAACTGAAACAATAATCTACACAATTTTCTTCTCATACCTTCCAACGCTAAACTAAACCTTTTAACTGAAACAATAGTCTACACAATTTTCTTCTCATATCTTCCAACGCTGAAGCTTTTAACTGAAACAATAATCTACACAATTCTCTTCTTATACCTTCCAACGCTAAACCTTTTAACTGAAACAATAATCTACACGTTTCTCTTGCATACCTTCCCATCCTCTACTAGGCTGGTCAGCATGACCACTTTCTCCACCTTCTGCTCCCACAACATTCGAACAAAGTCTTCCAGAATAGTCATTGTTGGGCCTGTACCGATGCAAAAAAGACGTGGCTATCATCTTCAAATATCATGGATACAAAAAAGAGCAAAATATATCCATACTACTGTACAAGAACATAATATTGAAGAAGGCTGGCTAGTAAAGAGGATTAAAGAGAGAAAACTTAAATGCTGACATCTTTAGAAAAAAAAAGTTCCTTCCTTCCTTCCTTCCTTTATGTTTTACGGTTTCTTCCAACATTATGTTTTACTGTTTCTTCCAATATTATGTTTTACTGTTTCTTCCAACATTGTGTTTTACTGTTTCTTCCAACATTATGTTTTACTGTTTCTTCCAACATTATGTTTTACTGTTTCTTCCAATATTATGTTTTACTGTTTCTTCCAATATTATGTTTTACTGTTTCTTCCAATATTATGTTTTACTGTTTCTTCCAACATTGTGTTTTACTGTTTCTTCCAACATTATGTTTTACTGTTTCTTCCAACATTATGTTTTACTGTTTCTTCCAATATTATGTTTTACTGTTTCTTCCAATATTATGTTTTACTGTTTCTTCCAATATTATGTTTTACTGTTTCTTCCAATATTATGTTTTACTGTTTCTTCCAATATTATGTTTTACTGTTTCTTCCAACATTATGTTTTACTGTTTCTTCCAATATTATGTTTTACTGTTTCTTCCAATATTATGTTTTACTGTTTCTTCCAACATTATGTTTTACTGTTTCTTCCAACATTATGTTTTACTGTTTCTTCCAATATTATGTTTTACTGTTTCTTCCAATATAATGTTTTTCTGCTTCTTCCAATATTATGTTTTACTATTTCTTCCAACATTATGTTTTATTGTTTCTTCCAACATTATGTAACTGCCAGAAATTATGGTATTAATTAACAAACGTCACTAAGAAAAAAGTATAAACAAGTTCCCGTTTCTGTCTGCCTTTTTCCTCAGCTCTATTTCTCGACTCTCTACCCATGGCCTACTTTTTCATCAGCTCTATTTCTCGTCTCTCTACCCATGGCCTACTTTTTCCTCAGCTCTATTTCTCGACTCTCTACCCATGGTCTACTTTTTCCTCAGCTCTATTTCTCGACTCTCTACCCATGGCCTACTTTTTCCTCAGCTCTATTTCTCGACTCTCTACCCATGGCCTACTTTTTCCTCAGCTCTATTTCTCGACTCTCTACCCATGGCCTACTTCACAAAACATGGGTAACTATCACCATGGATTCTGTTCGCGACGATTTTCTCACATTCTACAATTTTACAATCGTCGTTTCGCTTTAAGATTTTCCAACAAAGTCCACTCAGACTGCCACACTCAGATCCACTCCACCCCCTCAGGCAAGCGTTTCGGCCCTTTAAACTTCTGACGCTGTAAGAGAGGGGGGGATGGACCCCTAAAAAAACATGGTGCTGAAATATGAATATAAAAAGAAACATTTAATAATAAAAGTATATGAATGGACTGAGCAAACAGGACAGAAACGCAGTCAATCAGGTGAGAAATAAAAACATCAACAGCAAAATATTGGTCAAGAATGATCGTCCATCCATTTGGGCCATAATCGAGGTTTAAGGTTCAAAATTCAGTCTCCAGCATCATTATATTCAGGACAGCCCCCACATATACTCCGACGTATTCAGGACAGCCCCCCCCCCCCCCGCATATACGCCGACGTATTCAAGACAGCTCCCCACCTGCATATACGCCGACGTATTCAAGACAGCCCCCCACCTGCATATACGCCGACGTATTCAGGACAGTCCCCCCCCCCCCATATACGCCGACGTATTCAGGACAGCCCCGCATATACTAAAAACGTGTTCAGGACAGCCCCCACATATACTCCGACGTATTCAGGACAGCCCCCCCCCCCATATACTCCGACGTATTCAGGATAGCCCCATATATACACCGACGTATTCAGGACAGCCCCACATATACTCCGGCGTATCCAAGAGCTTGCTAGCAGTTCCTGTCCTGTGTTCATTATTTACGGTGCGATTTTTGCAAGACAATTCAGTTTTTCTGTCCGCACCTGTAATCTATCCCATCACCGGAAATCTCCTTATACCTCAATTATCCTTCCATTCCCGCTCCTCATTTTCCCGCGATCTGTCAAATACAGCTTCAGCAACGTCAGCCTTGTCCATTCTCAGCCTGTCTATTATTTTAGCCTGCCCAGCAAGTCTTTCCGCCATTTCATTTCCACGTGCTCACACGCGATCAGGACAGTAAATGCACGTTAGACTTATCACATTTGAATGGTGTAATAGAGTAGCCTATTCTTTTCGAAGAAAAACCCTAATCAGTAATTGATGAATCCAAATTACTTTGCACACAGACAACATACGCTGGTGTTATTTCATGATAATTCGGCTAATGATTCTTTACTCACCTTGAGATGCGATAAACTTCTCATCAGAGCTGAATCCCTGTGGAAAACATTCGATAATCATTCTTATCTCGACATGGAATTCACATCAGATAACAGTGTTATTTCTGCTCTTGTTTCATAATCTGTTTTTTTTTTTTAGAAAGTAACCAGGGTTGTTTAATTCACTTGCATACTTTTTAGAGAGTAGCCTACGTTGTTTGTTGTACTTGCATATTTTTTAGAAAGTAACCAGTGTTGTTTGTTGTACTTGCATACTTTTTAGAAAGTAACCAATGTTGTTTGTTGTACTTGCATATTTTTTAGAAAGTAACCAACGTTGTTTGTTGTACTTGCATATTTTTTAGAAAGTAACCAACGTTGTTTGTTGTACTTGCACACTTTTTAGAAAGTAACCAACGTTGTTTGTTGTACTTACTTTATAAATACTTTAACATTAATAAATTACGTTCCTACCTCGAGACAAATTCGGCCGCCCCTGTTGTAAAACGTGCTCACTGAAACCAAATATTATGAACTTTGCTATAAATACAAAAATGTTGCATGGATCAAGGACTATCATCATTGCACGATGGAGAGGAGTCACTGCTTCCATATTTGGAATGATCTGTGTAGGGTGCGCGTGTAAGGGAACGAATGGTGTCGAGTGACTGCGATCGACTGGCGGGAAGTATGACGTCATACGCTAGAGAGGGAGAGAGGAGAGAGAGGGTAGGGGGATGGGGTGGGGCTTGATCATTTTGTTTCGGTTGGACAAGCTGAGGCCAGACCTGTGATGTAAGGTATTTATCAACGAATCCTCGAAAAGGTTAGTGGTAACAAGTCCTGAAGACTGTTAAGCAAAATATGACAGACCAACCCACAACTGAGGTCCGCGGGAAGAGGCCCGTAATAAGTTTATTTGGAACAAAGATGGCGACAGGCAGTCCAAGATTGGAAGAGTTGCAGTGAACAGTCATTTGTATGCTTTATATATTTTTTTTTCAGTCGAGAATGTTAGTTTAACAAGAAGGCCTGCATCACACATATTTTGATGTAGTGACTATTGGAGGGAATCAAGATTATTTGCAGTTTGAGTTTTTTGGGCTGATTAGTAGAACATGTGAAGACTGAAGGAGCTAGGACAGTGTGCTCTCTTGAATGTTCTGTGTTCGATACTGGAGTGAATTAAAAATAGTGGGATTTGACTGAGGAGTCAGTTGTTTGTATCATACCTTGTTGGGAGCCGCCCTACTAACAGACTCCACAACTTCGATGACAGTGGTGGCCGGATAAAGTGTCTATACCCGGTCCTAAAATTCCACTACCTTCATTTTGAACATACATATCTGAGGTCATAGCTCAGTCTGCCCATACATATCTGAGGTCATAGCTCAGTCTGCACATACATATCTGAGGTCATAGCTCAGTCTGCACATTCATATTTGAGGTCATAACTCAGTCTGCACATACATATTTGAGGTCATAGCTAAGCCCCATGAAAGTCTTCTAGCTATTTTTTGTTTCTTTATCAGTGCCTTTTCCTTAGATCTTCAGCAGAAAAAGGGGTGGGGAGGGGTAAAGTAAGTCTGATCTGCACTGGAACCAAGATCTTCATCGTGATTTCAGTCGCATAGAGCTTATAATATGCAGTGAAAATGAAAGATCTGCAAATAGCTTTTACTACAAACGTGAGAAAACTAAGACTCTGAAACAATCATAATGTGTAAGTAATTGGTTTTATATTCTTTAGCATTTCGGAAGAGTGCAGATATGGATGCCAGAATAAGCGATAGAATGATAGGAATACTAATCTTACCTCTATGTAAGATGCATTGATGTAGTCTCCGTGTTTCTTCACATCATTTGGAATCAGGTGCACTCGAGAGTGATCATCTGAATGAAGGAATACATAGTTAGACGTTTTACATTTGTGGATAATAGGGACAGGTCTTTGCTCTGCCTCTTATTGTCTTCTGTCCTCTGGAGCTGTGGGCTGGTGTTCTTTGTCGCCGATTCTGTGAATGGTCTCTCATCGATTCCTACAGCATATGTATCTTGGACCCCCCCCCCCCCCGAATGTGCACTTCAAAACTTATCTTTACCAGGGTGTGGCAGACATTCGGAACTTTGCGTGAAAGATCGAGCCGCAGTCAGTCAATGTGCCATTGGCATTACCACCCATCGTACACCGTGAACAACGCTGAGGTTAAAGGCTGGGTAGATATGGGAGCGTCCTGAGTGTAAGGAAGCCCATCTCTAGGCCAGCAGCAGAGCATGGCCGTTCTTCAGGTTAAACTTAATCAGCGGTGGCTGTGGTAGGGACCCATCCTAAAGATCTTATCCATCCTAAAGATATCTTAGCACTACTGATCTTATCCATCCTAAAGAGATCTTAGCACTACTTATCTTATCCATCCTAAAGAGATCTTAGCACTACTTATCTTATCCATCCTAAAGAGATCTTAGCACTACCATCACCACCACCACTACTACTACTACTACTACTACTACTACTACTACTACTACTACTACTATTACTTCTTTTTTCTTCTTCTTCTTCTTCGTTCGCTTCTACTACTAAGATCGCCCTGTGATCCTACTGAATTTACTCCTAAGGTCCGCGCGATAGTCTCATTTAGGATGGAGGCTCAGAGCATCTTGGGGCTTGAGCCTGTATTCTTGGTGGGTCACAGAAGCGGGATTGCGTGACACTGTGGTTTTCGTTTCACCAGTTTAGTCTAGAGTTGGACTTTCTCACTGGAAAACCTCGACGTGATTTTGGATACCTGTGTGTCCCCGTCGGGTGAAAGGTAGTTGCCCATCCAGTCCAGCAATGGACTTTCTCACCGGAAAACCTCAGCGTGATTAGGATACACATATATCGTGTGAGAGGTGGTTGCCTATCTAAACTGCACTGGTTCAGTGTCTCCGACTTTAGTATTTTGTGGTCATGGCCGTTACCTTTCCTGGTGGTGACCAGGACAGAGCTTTTGTCCAGGAGAACTAATCCTCGCCGCTAGTGAGTTTCACCCCTGGGTTAAGCCGGTTTAGGCGTATTATCTCAGTATATGTGTATATAGGACGTGACTGGCCTCTAGAGCGGAGGTACCGTGATATGCGTAGCCATCAAGTTTCACCCCTAGGTTAAGTCGGTTTAGGCATATTGCCCCAGTATGGGTGTATATGGGACGTGACCGGCCTCTAGAGCAGTGGTGCCGTGGTATGTGTAGCCCTCACCGCGAGTCTTCTGACCATACCGACTAAACTTCACTTAATCCTTTCCATCACCTTTTCCACAGCGGCGCCGTGTGGCAACCTTAATCGCATTTTTCTTCATTGGCCGAGAGGAATTTCACCTCACGCGCGGCAGCCGAAGATTCTCGCCAGCAGAATTAGCACTTCTAATTCTATACACCCTAAAGAGATCTTAGCACTACTGATCCTATCTATCCTAAAGAGATCTCAGCATTACTGATCCTATCCATTCTAACGAGATCTTAGCACTACTGATACTATCCATCCTAAAGAGATCTCAGCATTGTTCATCCTATCCATCCTAAAAGGATACTTCAGTACCATTGGTCACATCCATGCTGAATAGACCTAAGAACAAGTGAACTATTACTACACTTCTTTAGATAACCTTAGTCTACTCACATGCACATATGTTCTTGTAGCGGTTCTTATGTTTGTTCTCACTGTTCAGACCAACTGTCCTGGAGGCCTCGTCATTGTCCGGGATGGCCTGGTAAGATAATCAAATGACTCTTCAGGAAGTGGACAGGAATTTACCTGGGATTGGTTGTTGAGACTTTCGCTCTTTTCCTCTGACATTTATCAGACTCACTTCTCCCACAGGGAAGAAGAAGAAGAAGGAGAAGAAGAAGAAGGAGGAGGAGAAGGAGGAGGAGAAGGAGGAGGAGGAAAAGACCGAAACGAACATGATGAAAAGATTTTAAAAGGTGGAAAAGAACATAATGAACAGATGACAAGTATTTCAGCTCCTCATTGTTCTTCTTCTTCTTTTTTTTGTTGTTGAAAACATTCGATTTTGCTTTCTTTGCTCATAGATTTTTACTTTCCGCAGGTGATTGCGATGAAATGTTTATGGACAATAAAAATCATTCCAAAAAAAAAAGAGATGTGATTCTGTTAATGAATCATTCAGTTTTAGGATTGTGTTAATGAATCATTAACAGCAGTATGGTAGGAAATCACAACAAAAATTGTTAACAAAGTTGACTTGAAAGGATCATACATAGATATACTTAGTAAGGCGTAATTGCTACATACACTGGCAAGAGATCTGGGGATTATAATGAGGGAGGATATGGCAGTTTATGATCTGCCAGGTGTGTCGTATCTGTTCAGGCTTTGCTACAACACACGATTAAGCACCACTGATTCAAGTGGCGATGTGAACGTTGGTCGTTTGGTCACGTGACTGGGTTGTTATGGAACATGGCCACGAGAGGCCTTTTTTTCCTTCTGGCTGGGGGTTTTGATAGGGAGCAGCTGTGTGGAAGCTAGAAGATGGACGTACGGACGTACGCCAGGTCTTTATCTGTCTGTAACAGTGCAGAGCAAATGAATAAACATGGGAGTATATATGTGAGATACTCACTATCAAAAACAGCACTAAGATGGACACCACAGGGGAACAGAAGTAAGGGTAGACCAAAAGAGACATGGAGAAGAACAACAGAAAGGATGTTGAGCAATAGAGGGCTCACCTGGGCAAGGGCAGAAAAAAAGGCGAAGGACAGGCATTTGTGGAAAACCCTTGCGGAAGCCCCATGTGCCCTGGGCACTTAAGGTTCAGAGAGAGAGATAGAGAGAGATAAAGAGAGATAGAGAGATAGAGAGAGAGAGAGATATTGAGATAGGGAGAGAGATAGAGCGAGACAGAGAGAGAGAGAGATAGAGAGAGAGAGAGAGAGATAGAGAGAGAGAGAGATAGAGAGAGATAGAGAGAGATAGAGAGGGAGAGAGAGATGTGAGATCTTGGAGTTGTTGGACTTATGCTTGGACCTGTTCTTCGATGTGTGTGTATGGAGGCAGGGACTCGCGGTCAAAGTGTTGGTTTGTTTTGGATGTTGTTGTATGTTGAACTGTCATTGTTTACACATGACACATCACACGTACACTCATACAGCACTGTATCACGCCGTACATGTACACATGGGAGGAGCAAACGTGTACATGGATAATTCAGGCTATCTAGAGTATGAAAAAAAAGAACATGTAAAGTAAAAGCACGCTTACGTTGAACTGCTCCTTGAAAAACGTCCTTGTTCGCTCCATCATGTACTCATCAAACTCTTCAACACTCACACTTGTAGAAGTAGTGTCAGCCAACGTATTGTAGTATATTTCGTGGTCACCTCGACCTGCTGTTTTTCCGTCTTCGTTATGATCAATACAAATAATGATAAACAAATAAATGATAATAATAATGGAAATGAAAATGCCAACTAAGCAAATTATTATTATTTATTAGCTGATGATTGTTTAGATGTTTAAATCAGAGACTAGACTTTCAGCAGTATTCAAAGGGCAATAACGTTGTCAATATTGAGTAATACAAATTTATATTAGTTATTTCCCCTTCACTACTGTGGCATAAGCCAAAGATCGGGGAAACTACGGATTTGGGCCAAATACAGCCTCGGGGCCGTACATCTTGTATCTATATATCAAAAGATTAATGATCCGTATCTATTATCTCTTATTACTCCAGAGAAAAGAAATAGTTATTGGAGCAGCTCATGCGTTAGTTAAGTAAAGAAAGTCTTTTTTACTGAAGGATAGACAAACGTCCTTATTACAGTGCCTTTCCAGTTCTGTTTTACTTATACCCTATTGGTCCATGAAATAAAACAGGACTTCTGTATATCCCCGCTTTATAAGATAGCACTTTTCTCTGTTATATTTCACTACATTCCAGTACTGTCTTGTTTTACACCACTTTTTCACCTCCATAATGACTTCTTACAGTTATTAGTGTAAGATTAGATTTTCACTATTATTCCATGATACATTATTGCACTTTTTTTTCCCTAATGACATACAATAAACTCCAAAATGCAGGGTCTGTGTAACATACTTTCTTATCAATACTGTGAAATGCAACAACTGTGTCGGAGTTGGTAGAACTGGATTTCTTTAATGCCCATATGGGACCCAGAAAGAAACTTTTCTCAGTTGGCGAGGTTGACAGAGACCAAGACTAGAATTTCTCTTTCCTGATAATTTCCTGGTTTATTACTCTGGTTTATCTACACATAAACAGAGTTAGGAGCTTGTAAATATAATGTGATGTTACTGGGCATCTTCTGATCTGCACAATCCTAAACACTTGCCGCTCTGCTTATAGCCAAAAGTTTATCACTCTTTCCTATAGGTCAGTCCTAAAGATTGTTCTCCTCCTCCTTCTCCTTCTCCTCCTCCTCCTCTCTCTCTCTCTCCTTCACTCACTCTCTCTCTCTCTCTCTTCCTGTCTTGTTTTCTGTCTCTTTCTCTCTCTAACTGTCACTTACTGTGTCTCTCTCACTCACTCTGTCTGTTTGTCTCTTTCTTTCTTATTTTATTTTCTGTCTCTTTCTCTCTCTAATAGTCACTTTCTGTGTCTGTCTGTCCGTCTGTCTTACGGGCACATTCTTCCATTGTAGAACATAGAACCAACTGATGGGTGCTTGCTTCAAATCCGTCTTATTAGACAAAGAGTGCCAACAGATCATTAATTTTTAATCATTTCCGCCCCCTTCTCTTAATATATTCATTAATTTCGTTAATTTAGTTTTCCAGTAGTAACAATGCATGCATGAACTTGGGGTTACAGCAAACATGACTGGTCCATTTTAAACAAAAGCGAGGAAAAAAGAAAGTAACAGAAATTTTGCTCTAACACTTCTAAATCGAGTAATACACGTATTTTATACCCTTCCTGTTTAGACATACGTGTGCAGAGGCAAGTCGGCCAATTTTAGTATTATCACGTCAACAGACCAAATCCAAGATGGCAGTTTTCTTGGAAACATGCACGAGAGAGGAACAGTGCTAAGTTATCCCTTTCTTAGTTAATGAGGGTAAGAAAACTGCAAAAATTCATCTCCAAATTCATGAGAATATTATGTGGCTTCGGCAGGTGTGAGACCTATATGGGAATTTAAAAGTGGGGTGTGAAATCTAGGTGTTGGTGAAACTGTTTAGGACAGTATAAAGCTGAAAAAAGACGGCTTTCTAAGATAGGACAGTATGAAGCAGAAAAACGACGGCTTTCTAAGATAGGACAGTATGAACCAGAAAAACGACGGCTTTCTAAGATAGGACAGTATGAACCAGAAAAACGACGGCTTTCTAAGATAGGACAGTATGAAGCTGGAAAAAAAGATGGCTTTCTAAGACGTATATTCCGTGGAGACAGATGCCGAGTCCCTTACTTCCAGCCAGAGGCAAAGCAAGTCATGATGGAGTATCGGCACTCTTTCTCGCTCAAACCTAAAGAAGTTCCTTACAACTCAATGGGCGGAAAAAAAACTGATGCTTACTTTCTTCTAGAACAGTAAGGGCCAAAATCTGGAACATTATATGCCCAGAGGAACCACTATCAACATCGAAGCACACTGTGATCTGCTTGAGAACTACTTGAAACCTGCAATCAGGTAAAAAAACGTCTCAGTTCAGTTAGGTTGTTACAGCATGTTGGCACTCTTTGTCTACGACCCTCACGCAGCAAATTACGAATCTGGAGTGTCTTCCACATCATTCATATTCACGTGACCTCGCGCCATATAATTACCATGTGTCTTGATCACCCAAGAAGGTGTTCAGTACAAACGATAAGATAAAAGAGGCAGTGCATAGGTTAATCAGATCCCCCCCCCTCCTTAGTGGAGCGGTGGTTCAGATGCAATGAACTTGGTTAGTTGGGGACTATGCTGAAAACTTTCTGAGTAAACCCGACACCAGCATAGCAAGACAGGCACTGACATGGAATCCTCAAAGAAATAGAAAACGAGGAAGACCTAGACTTACTTGGAGAAGAGAAATTATGACAATGTTCAGCGACAAGGGATGCACGTGGAAGGAAGCAGAGAATAATCCAGAGAACAGGAATGACTGGAGAGCCTTTATCCGTGGCCTATGCTCTCAAGGGAGTGAATGATGATGATGATGATAATGATGAAGATGATGATTATGATGATGAAAGGCTATAAGATGTTTTTGCACACTCTATGTTAATAAAAAAAAAGGTATTGCAGTTACTTTTATCTCTGCCTCGTATATTTCGCTTACCTGCATTATCTGGGTTTAACCTCTTTATACTTTGTGGCGTTTTAAGTCCCACATCAGAGACAGTTTCGATGCTTTTATTATCAACGTTCCGCACACCTGGAACCTCTATGACAGGTATTACAGGCGCTTCCGACTTTGTATTCTTACGCTTCCTGTGGATATACGCCGAATATCGTACTGCGCGCGCATAAAATAATCCCACTAAAATGTACGAAATTTAATACTGTGCAGTAACAGTAAGATAGAAAAGTATCATATTTTACATTCATGTGATAAAAATCTTTCCTATCGCAACATATGCCTGTGAGACCTGGACACTTAACAAAACAGCTGAGAAGCACATAAATGCCTTTGAATGTAAATGCTATAGAAGAGTTCTCCAGCTATCGTGGACACAAAAAAGAACAAATATATCTATACTACAAGAGCTTAATATTGAAGAAGGCTGGCTAGTAAAGAGGATTAAAGAGAGAAAACTTAAATATTTTGGCCACATTAAACGTCATGATAATTTAGAGAAGACCGTATTGGAAGGATACATAATGGGAAAAAGAAAAAGAGGAAGACCGAAACGAAGATGGCTGCAAGACATCGTTGATGATCTGGAAATGGATGCAGCAGCAGCAGGCCATCTTGCTCACAACCGAGAGGCCTACAGGAGTGCTGTTTGGGAGGCAAAGTTCCGCAAGGGACATGCAAAGGAATGAATGAATGAATGTGATAAAAATGTATTGAAAATTGATTTTGCAAAATACAAGATTACTTCTACAAATGTTAAATGTAGTACTGTCTCACTTCTTGTCTTTTTCTCTCCCTCTGTCATTCATTGTCACTCTCTAAAGGTTAAATATACGTTATGTATATGTATATTACTATTTTGTGGGAGAAAACCAATATCGGAAAAGTCACAATTATGTACACTTTTAAACTATGGAATCAAAGCTTTTGGTCTGTTTTTCATATTCTATTGCCTGGGAAATGATGACTGCAGGAAAATGAATCTGAGGTTCATTTCAGACAAATGAACCAGATAAAGTGTTTCATATCCGTCACAGCTGTTCAATCATTCTTAATGTTATGTGACATAAGAGGCTGATAGTCCTGTGGTCCTCACATTCCTTTGAATTTGGTTTCTTTAGTAGTGCTATAGATGTGGATTTGAGCAGGTCACTGGGCATATAACCACTGTTGTAAATGTTATTTAGTAACTTGGTTATTATTTTTATTCCTGTCTCCTCTAGTGCCTCTATTTCTTCTATTGTTATATTATCAGGCCCAGTCGCTTTTCCTTTCTTCATGTGTTTGACGGCATCTATGATTTCATCTTCAAGTATTGGTGGTCCCTCACAGTTTTTAGTATCTGGTGTTATTTCTGGTCTTCCTCCTCCATATAGCTCACCGATGTACTCTGTCCACATGTCCATAATGTCTTCTTTTTCCATTAACATTTTACCTTCATTTGATTTCAGGCATCCTGTGGTCTGTTTTGCCCATGAGTTCACTAATTCGTTTGTGCATGTTCTTGCTGTTGTTATTATGGGAGCCCTCTATTTGTCTGCACTGTTCATTTAACCACAGTTATTATTGAGCACATAATATTACGTTTTAATATGAAATGTTGACGTATTTCATTACCCCATTCTGCAATATTCCCAGGGAATGTTTCTCTCTTCTCAGTTAAAACGTGTTCCAGCTGACACTTGTCTGGCTTTTGTTCTTGTCTATAAACTTTTAATTTGTCATCTTCTTGCTATTTGCTTCTCAAATGATCCCTCTATTCGGGTGCGATAAAAAATCAGCACAGGGCCTATGTTGAAGTCAGATGGAGACACCAGAGCAAGGAGACTTGACTTAGCAACACAAGAATTGCCTACTGTGGCCGATTTTGTAAATGAACTTTGATAGAATCACTCTGACGAGAAGGCATTCAGCAAAATGAATGGTTGGCAAAACTCACGATAGCGAACATCTACATTTTCTTTCTACAATAAAAGTGGTATTATTATAGTCAAAATATGTATTGTTCATTTCTTTAATTTCACTGGTTTTTTTTTCACCACTCGTTTTCAAGTGTCATACTTCCTCTCTGTGAATGTTCCACTCTTCGTTTTAATAATATTTTATGGAATTTTCTCTTTGCTTTTTCTTTTTTCATGGTCGATCGCCAATATTTCTACATCATAGATAGCTGTAGAGAGGGCCCAGCATTTCACAACTCTAACCTTAATGTATGTTTCGACATTCCTGGTCTCCAGTTAAATTATAACAGTATAAGGGTCCGTATGCGTGTCATGGCTGTTTGGGCCTTACTACAGCACGTGTTTAAGCAAGTGATCATGTGGTCGTTGGTCATTTGGTCATGTGACTGAGTTGTAGTGGACTTGCTCATGTGGCGGGAATTTCTGAGACAGAACAGCTCGTGAAAGCTGGAGGATGGAAGCGTGCAAGTAAGCCAGGTAGTTGTCTAAAAAGTGATTAAACATGGAGCATATCTGTGAGATCTGGAACTGGACTTATGCTTGGACCTGTTCTTCAGTGTAGAGGTCATTCCTGAGTTGTGGTCAAAGTGTTTACTTATTTGAACGTTGAGCTGTCGCTGCTTGCAACATGGAACATCTCTCTCTCTCTCTCTCTCTCTCTCTCTCTCTCTCTCTCTCTCTCTCACGCACATAGACACACACACACACACACTCTTCCACCGCCAGATCACACGGTTCATGTGTGAGGGGCAAACGTGTACACAATTCTAAAACTTTCATCAACATTAATTTTGTGTCTAATTTGCATGATTCTCTAAATCTTCTCTAAATTTTGTTTCTTTTTTTTTTATTTCCATGTAGTTTATGTCCTTGACCGCTAATTTGCATAATAAATTTTGTAATAAACCTGACGATCACATGCTTGCTATTACCTCAACAGAAATATGATACCAATAATGACCAACACTGCAACAATAATACCGACGATAGCACCCACGATAACACCAGCAGGAGAACCCTCGTCGTTATCGTCCGTCTGTGAAATGCTTGCACCTAAAAAATAACAGTTAACAAAACGCAAATGTTAAGAATGACATTGAAAACATTCATTGTTCTTATGGCATACAAAAGTTTGTGTTTCTGTTAAAAGCAATAAAGAAAACTATTGAAGAAAGTTGGTGCATTTTTGTACGGACTGAAAACCACGTACAAAGTTTCACAAACGAGGGACAGAGAAAGTTTCATGTTCAGGCACTTAATAATAGCCTATTTGCTTGACAAATTCGAATCTCAAAGTCGCGGTCTTCTTGTTTCTTCCACCATCTTTTTCTTCTCTTACATATGTAAGCGAGGGGCCTACAAGAGAGCTGTTAAAGAGGGAAATTTCCGCAAAGAGACATGCAAATGACTGAGTGACATATGTAACAGTATGAATCTGGTCTAAGAACTGATTGGGGGGAGTAAGCAAACAAGGAGAGCACCGTGAGAGAGAGAGAGAGAGAGGGAGGGAGAGAGAGAGAGCGAACCACACCATATAAGGGCATGTGAACATGAAAACAAGGGCAGATAACTAAAATATCAGAAAGTTTGGGCAGAGGCAAAGCTCTGAGAATGAGGCCATTAGTGTCCAGAAAAGTGTGTATTTCCAGGTCCAAAAGTGATTATAAGTCTTTGTTGATTTAATGACATCCTGCTTCATAACATTGATGTCTTTGTTTTTCGTTGTACACGTGCTGACAGACTTGAAGTCACGTAAAATATCACATGCACATGGAAACTCTGAAGAGGACATTATTAAGAGAGGCCAAATTAACAGGCATAAAATCCTTTGATGAGGTTGAAAGACTCGCCGAAGACAGGAAAAATTGGCAAACTACATTGCGAGCCCTATGTGACGTTTAACGGCACGGGAAGGATATAAGATAAGATACAAGATAAGAAAATATCACATGCAAAGTTTGGAGCATATTTCTCAGCTCAGCATATACCAGTCTAACGAAGAATACTAAGCAGGAAGAGAGCAGACATACGTGCTTCATCGTATCCGAACCTGAGGTCCTTGGAATCAACCGGTGATTTAATGACAAGAAGATACAAGACGAGTCAATACATTCAATACATGCATTGTGGGTAAGTTTTGGTGACCATGATTTATCAAATGTTTGGCGCTCGTTGTGTTGACTGCACCACTTGATCAGATCGTTGGGATACTCTCTGAATCCACCGAACTTTCTTTTTGTTGACTTTTGATCCTGGGTGAAGACGCTTTTCCAATGATGTAACAGCAACCCACAGCTGATATGCCAGTGTCATGATTAGCGAACCATAGCTGACCAAGACCCTATCCCACCTCTCCGTGGCACTTCCAGTAAAGTCTTTAGCCTGGCTAACGGGACAGGGATCGTCATAGTCCCCATAGTGGTGGAGTCTGCTAAAGAAGTATTCCACACCCCCTGCTTTTTAGCTGTACTCCGGGACTGAAAAAGTAGCTGCCATAACCGACTCCCAAGCCGATACGACGCTGTGCCTCAACATCTCTACAGCAACGGCTGCAAAGAACACCAGCTCGCAGTTACAGGGAGTTTGTACAAGTTAATTCTGACATTTCCAGTGATTATCAAGTTTCTTAATTTTGTCTTCTCCTGAAAAACATATTTTGTTTGTTTTTTTTTTGCTACATAATTTCTTTCAGAAAGTATTAAAGTGCATATATGATTGCTGAATGTATAAGTTAACATCTCTCCAAGAACAAAAATGTAACACACACACACATGTTTATGTTGGATCCAATTTCCACTTATCTTTTTTGTTTACTGTCCAAAATCTACGTGAGTAAAAATTATGTATGATACACAGATGTAGTGCTATAAATATAGCATAATATGTCCTAGTTTCTGGCATAAAGGGAACAACAATTTTGTCACTTGGCAATTATGGTTGCTTATATGTCGCCATAAGTTCAGTAGGTAGCGCACCCGTCTGCCCACCAGAAGGTCCCTGGTTGGACTTTGCACTCGGGTGGAATTTTTTCGGACCGACCTGCACCGTCCCAGTCTTTAAAAAAAACGAGTGCCTTTGGAGTTTCCCTGGGGAAACAAAGGAAGTGAAGACATATGCTGGCGTCCCTACCTCAAATGATGTAGTCGTCTAGAAATGTGAAAGCACTAACACTTCACACCCCGACGACGTGCAGATGCTACGAAACACAGATATAATCAGCATCAAAATTCAACAGATATACACATTTCAACGAAATTAGGCCACGTCAGGAAATTCTGTTCTCACGTGCTGGGGGCAATACTCACAGTCAAGTCCGTGATAACCCGATACACATCCGTGTAAACACGTGCCATTAACATGGTGACACGATGTTCCGTCACCTTGGGCACACGTGCCACTGCAGGTAGCTTGGCAGCCTGGTCCATAAGTACCGGGAGTACAGGCTGAACAAAAGAGGAAAGTAAAGAACTCTGTAAAAAATCAGCCATTTTCAAAACACCGAAAGATATTTTACAGTCAAATTCTGGTGTCTTATGAGTCAGTCAGTCAGTCAGTCATTTGTATGTCCCTTGCAGAACTTTGCTTCCCTAACAGCTCTCCAGTAGGCCTTTCGGCTGGAAGCAAGATGCCCCGCTGGTGATGCATGAATCTGCAGGTTATCATCGATGTCTTGCAGCCATCTCCGCTTTGGTCTTCCTCTCTTTCTTTTTCCTGCTACGTGTCCTTCCAAGACGGTCTTCTCTAAATTCTCAAGTGTTTTATCACAGAGCAAAAATTAACTTATCGAACCTTTGTAAATGTGTATATATGTATGTGTGTATGTACATTTATGTATGTATGTATGTATATATATTTTTGTGTATGTATATATGTATATATATATGTGTGTATGTATATATATATGTATGTGTATGTATGTATGCATATATATATATGTGTATATGTTTGTATGTGTGTGTAGAGTAAATAATGAATTTTTTTTTTTTTTTTGGTATTCGTTTACCTATTATTATTTTTTCCTGACTTTTAAAAAATGAATCATTATTGGTGCTTTATTTAGACTGAAACATCACATTATTTGTCCTACCACAGAAAGTACAGTGAGCTCTTAATATCTCTTAAGTTTACTTCAACTCTGGCGTGGAAGACAGAACATTTGTAGAGTCAGGGAGGAAGAGAAAAAAAAAAACAAAAACAAAAGCGACGTTCTACTTGCATTAGGGGACAGAACAAGCAGAAAAAAACAAAGGTTTATTAACATCATTTACCTCCCTTAGATAACACGTCGCGAGTTCAGAATATGGACAGAAATACAAATTAGAACTTTTCCCACTAAATTCAAAGTAAATAGCTTTTCTTTTTTCAGAAGTAAAGCTAGCAAATAAGAAAGCAATCTATGGTTTCTGATTCCAAAATAGTGTGCTAATTACAGTAAATGAAGAAAAGTAATGTGGAGCAGCAAAAAACAATATTTTAAGAGACCAGTGACTATGCACATATTTGGCGACCTGGTTTGATGAATGGTTAGGTACTCGGTTTACTAATCCAATAGTAATGGGTTCATATCCCACCAGTGGGGACTTTTTTCTGGTATCTCCACATAAAAAGGGCCCCGTGTATCCACCCAGGCTTAAAAATGTGTCCCAGAGAAGTCTGGGAAAGGTAAATGCGGCCAGGTGTGATACCGACCACATCTCACTTTCATTAACTTAATTCATTCATTCATTTGCATGTCCCTTGCGGAACTTTGCCTCCCAAACAGCACTCCTGTAGGCCTCTCGGTTGTGAGCAAGGTGGCCTGCTGTTGTTGCATCCATTTCAAGATCGTCAACGATGTCTTGCAGCCATCTTCGTTTTGGTCTTCCTCTTTTTCTTTTTCCAATTATGTATCCTTCCAAGACGGCCTTCTCTAAATTCTCATGACGTTTAATGTGTTCAAAATATTTAAGTTTTCTCTCTTTAATCCTCTTTACTAGCTAGCCTTCTTCAATATTAAGCTCTTGTAGTATAGATATATTTGTTCTTTTTTTGTGTCCACGATATTTGGAGAACTCTTCTGTAGCATTTACATTCAAAGGCATTTATGTGTTTCTCAGCTGTTTTGTTAAGTGTCCAGGTCTCACAGGCATATGTTGCGATGGGAAAGATGCATGCCCTTAAAAATCTTATTTTTATGGTTCTGTCTGCTCCTCTCCACAGATTCTTTATTTGTTTTACTTTCTGAAGAGCGATAGATGTCCTCCTTTTAATTTTCCTCATTGTATCTCCATTATCAGTTAGTAGTGATCCAAGATATTCAAAACTCTCCACTTCTTCCAGTTTTTCCTCATTGATACATATTTCAGCTGCCTTCTTTGTTTTGTCAGTTGTCATCGCTTTAGTTTTCTTTGCATTAAGATAGAGTTTCTGCTCTTCGCTGTTCTTGCGGACTGACATATTAGTTTTTCCATTCCTTCTTGTGTTGTGGACAGCAATACTGTGTCATCAGCATATCTAATCTCTGGTATTTCATAACCTCCAATTGTTATGGCATCGTAATATTCTTTGTCTACATCTTCTCTAACATTCCTCATTATATTTTCAGTATACAAGTTAAATAAGTAGGGTGACAATATGCACCCAAGACGGACCCCATTCGCTTAAAGGTCTTGGAAATACGGTCCTAACAATGTATTCCCAAGTATGGCTTAACAGTATGGAAACAGGGATTTTACAGTTACCTTTTGCAACTCTATTGTACAGAGGTATGAGACTGCCCAGAGTTCTAGTATTCATTATAGAAGGAAAGAAACAGTAGAGTTTTTATATCTTCAGCTTTTGCATGCCTTAAAAACTAACATGTAAAGCGTGTGTACTCTGTTCGAAGCTATATCCCTCGACAGAATGAGTACGCAGAGATCATCAATTTGCTGTTTAACTAGCACGAAGAAGATTACAATTTCTTTCATGAATATGAATGGCCCATCTTTAAATATTCATGTTGATCTGCAAAGTAGAAGAAGAACGTCCTAGATCTGGTATTAAATTCTTTATCCCAGAAACAGCAAATAGAATCTTACTCTGAACACAGTCTGGCTCCTGGTAGCCAGTTTGACATCCATCCACGCACTCTCCGCTGATGTGGTTACAGATTGATCCGTTGTTCAGGGCACAGAATTTGCTGCAGTTGCTGGCGCAGTCTTTTCCGTACGTACCAGCATCACAATCTAGTTAAGTAAAAGTTGGCTCTTCAAGGAGACAAATAGAGGCAATACAAATATATCTAATAATAAACTATCTTGCATCAGCGGTAATTGAAAAGATACAAAATACGTAAGAATTACACAATTAAAATATTTTTGTTACATCAACAGACATAGCACTATAATGAAAACCACTCTAAATGGAAAACTACTGACAATACAAGCAGCTGCACGAGCATACAGTTTGAAAACCTCTCAAAACAGGGTGCGAGACGACCAAGGAAAAAAGTAGATAGCTGGGGTGAAGGACACATTGAAGAAACATAACATGACAGTCCACCCAGGCCTCTCACCTTGCTATAGACTGGTATCTGAAATTCACTGTGACGCCAAAGAGCATAAGCAGACAGATAAGATGAAGAGGAAGAAGAAAGAAGGGAAAAGTAGAGAGAAAAGGGGACAAGAAACGACAACGATATAGACAAGCGCACAACATAAAGTGAAGCACTGAACTGAGTGTGGATGGATGCATCATAAAAAGAACAGAACAAATTGAAGGACCATTACAGGTAACCTTCATTTGGGAGATTTGGCATGTGATGATGGACCAAGTTTGTCCATACCAAACCTCCAACAGACAAACAGCAAAATTTATCCCATAGTTTTCATTTATGTAAGGGCAGCTTCATTTCTGATGCCGGTTTCAGTGCCTTCAGGTGTGAACTGCAGACTTGATACTATTCACAACTGATGCAGTGCTGAACAACACAAGTTGCCTAGTACATTATCAAATGGAAAGCGAGAAACTGTCATTTCTGGAGCAAGTCTAATATGCATGTTTCTTAGCAGGCTCTATGAACTGCCATATAATATTGATCTACAGATCAAAGCTACTCTCTTAATAGCCACCCCGTGTGTCAGGATCCTTGCTTCAGTGAGTTTAGTGTTTAGAGTATCAGTCATATCCTGGAGCCCATAGACTCCTTGGCCCTTCATTGTCTCTTCTCCCAGGAGCATTGCTCTCAGTTGCTGTTACCTCCAGCTCTTTCCATTGTTTCATATGATCAAATAAAAATAACTTAATTTTCTTAAAGGGGGTGGGTCTGCATTTCATCGACACACTTATCCAAATTTTGCTACGTTTTTTTCAGAGAAAGAAGAGAATCTATTAAAGATTAGTAATTATGTTTCCCTAAACTTCATTTCTTGTTACTTGTGTAATACTTTTTACAAGACTTGCAAATATGTATACAACAATTAATTAAAAACTAATATTAAAAACTCCCATATTAAAATCCACCAGCATGCAGTATTAAATTAAACGGAACCATTCTAAAGCAGGTGCAGAAATTCAAATACCTTGGAGCAGTAATAACTTCAGATGGGAAATGCAGAACAGAAATTAGGAACAGAATAGGTCAAGCAAAGACTACATTTCAGAGAATGAGAAACATATTAGCTAACACATCTTTATCAATGAATGTTAGAAAATGAGTCCTAAAATGCTATATTGAACCTATCTTGTTATATGGAAGTGAATCATGGACAATAGGCAAGTCTGCACAAAAATCATTGGAAGCAGCAGAAATGTGGTTTATTAGAAGAATGTTGCGAATCCCCTGGACAGCAAAAATAACTAATGAAGAATGTATGAGAAGAGCTGGAGAGACAAAAAAACGTTGTCAGAAAGATAAGAGAGAGACAATGTACTTTCATAGGACACGCAATGAGAAGAGGGGGCATTGAAAATATTATAAGAACAGGAAAAATAGAAGGAAGAAGATCAAGAGGAAGACCAAGAGAAATGATACTGGACAGTCTGACGGGATGGTGTGAGAGGAGATCACCAACTGAACTGATGGCCTGCATGAAGGATCGTGTACTGTGGATAAGCATAATAGCCAACGCCAGTCGGCACGGCACCTGATGATGATGATGATGATATTAAAATCACATTCTTACGTATGGTACAGTTAAATCCTTGGTAACCGGGGATGCATCCTTGTAAGCATGCGCCATTAACATGATCACAATAACCTCCACCATCATCAGCGCACGTGTTGCTACAGAAGAACTGGCAGCCTAGACCATACGTTTTAGATGTGCACTCTATAAGGAGATAAAAGAGTTGTCCAGCTTAAGAACTAAACTACTGCACTTAGATCTAAAGCAAGGCTAGCATCTGCGTCTTCTGAGACACTTTCTGAAAAATGATAACTTTTTAACTGTGAAGTGTCTTCACACCAATATCTTATAGATGAAAGAATCCTCATTAAAATCTCCATGACAAAAAAAGTTTTCTATTTTAAAGTATTGGTTTTTTAAAAATTAATTTTCTCGTTATTTTTTGATGGGGTTACATCTAGTAATAGAGTATAATTATGCTATGTTATACTATTCCAACAGTGACTGAAACAACAACAACAAGCAAGGGTTACTGTCAGAACACGTCGGGCCTTGGTAACCGCTCTGACACCCGTGGTCGCAGGTCCCATTGACGTGATGGCATAGCTTTTCTCCAGTCAGGTATTCCAGGGCACAGAACTCGCTGCAGCTGTGGCCGCAGTTTTCTCCATACTTTCCCGCGTTACATTCTAAAGAGTGGGAAAAAAACGCGTAACAAATTTAGAGAATATTACATGTTACACGTTTACTGCAGTGAAGCTGTAATAAAAGATTATTAGACAAAATATGAGAGATGCTGCCTGTCGCTCGAGAAGCGCTACATAGAGGAATATGAGATACTGAAACCATATGGACTGAACTCAAAATTCGTCTATACTCAAATTTTTTCTTACCTTACAATCATGTTGCTTATATACTAGTTCTCATCTACCATTTCCTCACTTGAAGCTGATACTGTAAGACCTTCATCGCCTTATACTACAAGCCCTCTTCCCTGGTTATACTCACCTATTTAACCACTCCTTTATCGGCTTGACAAATATTATACCCCACTCTCTCCAGTTCCCTTTCCCCATCCTTCTTTACAACTAATCAATCAGACTGGTATCACATTATCAACGGTCCTCATTTAAACATTCACACAACTTCTTAGGAGCCACTGCTAAGTGCTTCACTTGTTTATTTTCAGTTTTTCCGCGCTTCTTTGTTATATATCGTACATGAGAATGTATGTTTTTTCTCCTTTTCCTATTTTTCTCTCTTGTACGTTTCTCTATGTTTAAAGTGTAAACCGAAACATCACAGCTGCGTGTACGTTAATCAAAAAGCTGTTTCTGCTTTGTTTTCATCATCATCATCATCATCATCATCATCATGTGCCGTGCCGACTAGCGTTGGCTATTATGCTTATCCAGGGTACCCGATTCTTCATGCAGGCCAGCAGCTCAGTTGGTGATCTCCTCTCACACCATCCCGTCAGACTGTCCAGTATCATTTCTCTTGGTCTTCCCCTGGTTCCTCTTCCCTCTATTTTTCCCTGTTGTTATTATATATTTGTTTTAAATAGTTTAACATTTTCATACACGAGGTCTAGTTGTCAGCTCAATCGCCTGCGGATCAGAAGATCTCTGATTCGATTTCGAAACTGGCTGGAAGTTTTCCTGACAGACCATCACTGGGGACCATCAATCCGGAAGCAATGGATGTCTGTGGCCTTACCCGAAGAAAAGGGCACTTTGACAGGTTCGGATATCTCTACCTAAAATGCTGTAGTGGCCTAGAAATGTAAGAGCACTTAGCACTTCACATCCCTACAACATGCAGATACTACAGGGCCTAGATTTAGATTGTGTACACAGGGTCCAGACAGTATCTACAGAGGAGAGTTTTCATTACCAAAGGAAACCCTTCATTTTTTTTTTAAAGAACAGAAATTTAACAATAAACGGAATAAAGAATGAAAGGTCTGACCGTGGATAATGAAACTGGAATTTTTAATGAATTTGTTCATTAAAAAGAAAAGAAAATAAAACTCAGTGCGACTTCCCGTCATTCCTTCTGTTCTTCTTCGGGTGGTTATTGGAGTTTCAGGTACAACATTTGCCGTGTGAAGAATTCTGACAAGAAAAATGAGTTAACAGAAACGAAGAGAGACTATTAGAGCCTTATTTGTCGGTGTAGGGCTCATCTATAAGAATTAAATTTTGCTCTAAACAGAAAAGGGGACGGGGTTAGCGTCGTGGTTAGAGAACTCGTCTAGCAACCGAATGGTCGAGGGTTCGAATCCCCAGTTGAGTGGACATTTTTTTTTTCCGACCAATACCCTGTGGTCGACACAGCCTTGTAAATGGGTACTAGAGAAAATCTGGGGAGGAAAGGAACTGGTCACCCTACCTCATACGCTGATGGACCAGCATAATGAGGTCTCTAACACTTCATCCCCTACGGTATTTTTCTTTACAATCTTTACCTAAACAGAAAACAGTTACATTTTAATAGGGAATAACATTTTTTAAGTATAAATATGCCATTTGTGTAGGGGATTCCCCAGGGAAACGGAAGACGCCTGTCCCATAAGGTAATCAACGACCCATAGCTGATATGCTAGCGTCAGGGTTAGCGAACCATAGCTGACCAAGACCCTGTCCCACCTCTCCTAGGTACCCCCAGTAACAGGCCTAGCCTGGCTAACGAGGCAGGGGTCGCCATAGTCCCCATGGTGGTGGAATCTGCTAAAGAAGCATTGCACACCCCCTGCTTTTTAGCTGTACTCTGGGACTGAAAAAGTAGCCGCCATAACCCGCTCCCACGCCGATACAACGCTGTGCCTCAACACCTCTACAGCATCGGCTGCAAATAACAGCAGCTCGCAGTTGCAGGGAGTTCGTACAAGTACAAGTTTAGGGAAACAGAGGGCACCTGAACTGAAAAGTATTTAGCCTCTCATGTTGAAGATCACGGGTTAAAACCTGACCCAACGGTCACCAGGCTGTATAAAAAACGAACCTGACCTGCTGGTGTTGATTAAACAAAAATCTCCAGGACAGGTATGATCCTGGACAAGACCAGTCTCTTGTGTGTCAACAGGCTAAGAAAATGTGGACACTAGCACAAGATCCCCTAGACGTCTCTGACAAGACTTACTCTGCTTTCGTATATGATAAAACACAATAAAACTGTCTGACAAGACCTACTCTGCTTTCGTATATGATAAAACACATTAAAACTGTCTGACAAGACCTACTCTACATTCATATATGATAAAACACATTAAAACTGTCTGACAAGACCTACTCTACATTCGTATATGATAAAACACAACATTACTGTCTGACAAGACCTACTCTACATTCGTATATCTTATATATCTTATATCTACTCTACATTCGTATATGATAAAACAAAATAAAACTGTTTGACAAGACCTACTCTACATTCGTATATGATAAAACAAAATAAAACACTCTTACAAGACCTACTCTACATTCGTATATGATAAAACAAAATAAAACACTCTTACAAGACCTACTCTACATTCGTATATGATAAAACAAAATAAAAATCTCTGACAAGACCTACTCTACACTCGTATATGATATAACAAAAGAAAACTGTCTGACAAGACCTACTCTACATTCGTATATGATAAAAGAAAATAAAACTGTCTGACAAGATCTAATCTACATTCGTATATGATAAAACAAAATAAAACTGACAAGACCTACTCTACATTCGTATATGATAAAACAAAATAAAAATCTCTGACAAGACCTACTCTACATTCGTATATGATAAAACAAAATAAAAATCTCTGACAAGACCTACTCTACATTCGTATATGATAAAACAAAATAAAAATCTCTGACAAGACCTACTCTACATTCGTATATGATAAAAAAATAAAACTATCTGACAAGACCTACTCTACATTCGTATATGATAAAACAAAATAAAAATCTCTGACAAGACCTACTCTACATTCGTATATGATAAAAAAATAAAACTATCTGACAAGACCTACTCTACATTCGTATATGATAAAACAAAATAAAAATCTCTGACAAGACCTACTCTACATTCGTATATAATAAAACAAAATAAAACTATCTGACAAGATCTACTCTACTTTAGTATATCTTATCTTATCTTATATCTTATATCCTTCCCATGCCGTTAAACGTCACATAGGGCTCGCAAAGTAGTTCGCCAATTTTTCCTGTCTTCGGCGAGTCTTTCAACCTCATCAAAGGATTTTATGCCTTTTGATTTCGCCTCCCTTAATAATGTCCTCTTCAGAGTTTCACGCGGTCTGCCTCTTTTTCTTCGGCCTGTTGTGTTCCACTTGATAGCTTGTTTTGGGATTCTCTGATCATTTCTTCGCATCAAGTGACCAACATATGTCCATTTCCTTTTCCTGATCACCCATGAGACTGGTTGTTGTTCAGTCATCTGTCTTATCTCTGCATTGTTCTTGAATTCATTCCACTTGATGCCGAGTATTTTCCTTAGGCATTTGTTTTCAAAAGAGTCTAATTTCTTTTCTATTTCTTTAGTTGTTTTCCAGCTTTCGCATGCATAAATGAGGGTGGATATGACATTTGAATTGAATAGTCTTAACTTGGTTTTTGTTCTTATAAATTTTGAATTCCATATGTTCTGAAGATTAGTATATGATAAAACAAAATAAAACTATGTGACAAGACCTATTCTACTTTTGTATATGATAAAACAAAATAAAACTATGTGACAAGACCTACTCTACTTTAGTACATGATAAAACAAAATAAAACTATTTGACAAGACCTACTCTACTTTTGTATATGATAAAACAAAATAAAACTCTCTTACAAGACCTACTCTACATTCGTATATGATAAAAGAACATAAAACTAAAACACAATGCTCAATCTCTTACTCGTACATTGACAATATTCATGTTGTAAGAATGTGAAGTATTAATGCCTTCACATTTCTCGGTCGCTATAGCATTTGACGAAGGCATGCTAGCATCTGTCCTCGTAGCTGTTGCTCTCCCAGGAAAACCCCATGTACCCATTTTTTTCGGGGGGTGTAGAGGGAGGGGGTGTAGAGGAGGGGGGTGTAGAGGATGGGGGTGTAGAGGAGGGGGTGTAGAGGAGGGGGTGTAGAAGAGGGGGGTGTAGAGGAGGGAGTGTAGAGGGGGGTGTAGAGGAGGGGGTGTAGAGGAGGGGGTGTAGAGGTAGGGGGTGTAGAGCAGGGGGTGTAGAGGGAGGGGGTGTAGAGGAGGGGGTGTAGAGGAGGGGTTGTAGAGGAGGGGGGTGTAGAGGGAGGGGGTGTAGAGGAGGGGGTGTAGAGGAGGGGGTGTAGAGGGAGGGGGTGTAGAGGGAGGGGGTGTAGAGGGAGGGGGTGTAGAGGAGGGGGGTGTAGAGGGAGGGGGTGTAGAGGAGGGGGGTGCAGGGTTGACCCCGGTGCTGGCACGTCGAAAAAAAAATTCAACCCAATTTTGAAATCAAACGAGACCTCCTGATCAGCAGACAAATGCACTAGCCACCTCGGCACTCGTTTTAGTCAGCACAACGTTAAAATGTCTACCTGGCACATGTGATAGGAAGCGGCCTTATAAATATGATTACATCTGGGTATTTTTAAAGTCTTACTACACTTTCCATTAAAAAAAAAAATTGAAAAATTAAGTAAATGACGTCATCACAAAATGTGCTTTAAAAAAAGTAATATAATTAGTTACGATAGTGACTGCAATGATACAACGCTGTTTTGGCTTAGCTGGAATGTACCACTGAAACATTCATTATAACAGGTGTTGGAAATGTCCACCATGAGCTTCAAGACATGACTATACACGTCTCTTCATATTGTTAAAAAATGACTATACACGTCTCTTCATATTGTTAAAAAATGACTATACACGTCTCTTCATATTGTTAAAAAATGACTATACACGTCTCTTCATATTGTTAAAAAATGACTATACACGTCTCTTCATATTGTTAAAAAATGACTATACACGTCTCTTCATATTGTCAAATACCTTGTGCAAAGTGTCTGTTCTTGAATGCTAATTCTGATTGCTTCTTTCACGTTCTCAATTGTTTGTACATTATTTTTGTAAACATTTCCTTTCAAGAAACCCCATAGATAATACTCTAATGGATCTGGAGAACGAGCAGGCCAAATTTCACGAGATATTATGTGATTTGCGAAAATTTCTTAAAAAAAAACCGTGTGTTGCTCTAGCTGTGTGTGCAGTTGCACCATCTTACTGGAACCACGCTTCTTCAATTTCACGTTCATTCAGCTGTTCTAAAAAAGATTCCAGAATGTCAGTACGGTACCGATCGGCATTTATAGTGTTGTTGAAGAAAACTGGTCCAGTTAAACGTTTTATACTGACGGCACACCAAACTCCACTATGCACATCGTGTAGCGGCGCTTCATGAAATGCACTGGGATTAACACTGCTCCAAATACGATTATTTTGGCTATTAACGTATCCAGATAGATGAAACCACGCCTCATCAGAGAAGAATGTTAAATCGAGAATTCACTCGTCTTCTTTAGCTAAAAATGCTTGAAACCACGTGGAGTAGTTGACTCTGGGTTGATTGCCACACTCTTTTAGTTCAGACACAACAGAAATAATCGTGTATGGATGAAAATTTAACCGACGTTTAAGAATTTTGTCCACTGTGATCAGTGATACGTTCACTTCTTCTCACAGTTTCTTTAAGGACCTGCATGGACTTTTCAGGATTCTGTCTTGGATATCTAGACATTTTTCTTCAGACACAGCAGGCCAACCAGATCACGGAGCATCTTCCACAGTTCCCGTATCACGAAACTTATTCAACAAATTTCTAAATGTAGTGCGATGAGGAGGTTGTTTATCAGGAAATTTTGCTATAAATCTTTGAACAATCACCCGCGTGTATGAACCGCCATTTCGAAACACGTGTTCAACCAAAAAAAATTCTTTCTTCCGTTGATAACACCATTCTGTTTCAGTGCAAAAAATTACTCCAGCAGATGGCAACCATTCACTGCATTTTTCTTCACGACTGACTGTGCAGCACATTTTATTATGATGTCATTTTCTTCATTTTTACATAGAAAGTGTAGTGAGACTTTAAAAACAGCCTGTATAATGCCAGGAACATTTACTAATGCAGTGGTTGACAAGACTACAAAAAGAAACAGACCCTGTTCATGCACAAATTTCAGCACACTGATTCAAGATTAAATTTGAGGTCACAGCAGGCCAAAGAAGAAAAAAAATAGTTCTATTCTCAAACATGTTAATAAAAAACTTAATGCTACATAAAAATAGTTCTATTCCCAAACAAGTTAAGATAAAACCCAATGCTACATAAAAATAGTTCTATTCCCAGACAAGTTAAGATAAAACCTAATGTTACATAAATTATCCTATTCCCAAACAAGTTAAGGTAAAACCAAATGTAACATAAAAATAGTTCTATTCCTAAACAAGTCAATGTAAAAGCTAATGTTACATGAAAATTGTTATGACCTACCTGTACTACAGCTTTCACCTTGGAAGCCAGGAGCGCAACCGGAAGGACATCCTCCGGTGCTGACAAAGCAGGTCGCGTTTTGTGCGCAGTTGCAGGTGCCTTCACATTCCTCCCGTAAAGTCCATCGTCACATTTCGAATCTGCGTTATCAATACGATGTCATGAATACTGGAGGAATGTAACAGAATAAGTGGGCAAGGGTACGCAACCCTGGAAAATAACTTAGGTAAAGTTAACGCACCTGGATTTTTGCTACTGCCTGCGCTACCAGAGTGATCGCCACTGAGGTTAAAGCTCAAAATTCAGACTCCGGCTTCACTGCGTTCGGGAAACACTATATATGCCCCGCCCGCATGCCGCAGCATCTATCCAAGAGTAAGTTTGCTAATAGTTCCTGTCAAGCGTTGGTTGTTTACGATGCGTTTTCTGCCACACAGTTCAGATTTCCTGCCAGCGCTTTTAATTTGTCCTATCTCCAGCAGTCTCTTTAGATCTACATTGTTCTTCCATTCCCCCTCTTCATTTTCTCGCAGTCTGTCCAGTACAGCCTTAGCAATGTTCCCCTTATCCATTGTCAGTCTGCCATTTATTTTAGCCTGTCCAGCAAGTCTGTCTGCCATATCACTGCCATGTACTCCCATATGGCCTGGACAGTAAAGCCACGTTAGACTTGTCACAGTTGACTGGCTTAACAGTCGAACCTGTTCTTTTCGAAGTAATTTCTTCTCAGTCTTACGAAGCATATTCAGCGAATCATCATGAGCAACCATTCATTCCATTGCCGCTAAGACAGCCTCAGTTTCTATCCGTATTCTTGATCTAGTGACTTCAAAGCCTCCCGAACCCTTTGCCACTACTCTTTCATTTTGGCAGACAACAAAACCTCAACCACTTCTGCTGTTCTGAGTCACTGAGCCATTTTTTGTATATCACAAGTGTCGGAAGAACCACAGTGATGCTGGATGAGATCTTGAACCCAAAGCTCATCTGCTCCATGCGCCCACTCTCGACATTCACGGCTCTTCTGTATAATAAACTTTTTTAGCTGATGTTGGCCTTGTACCCGCAGCCAGTCATCACCTTTAGGTACCTCATTCTAGATTGCAAATTGACTTTATTGTATCCTCGCCCTCAGCCAACCAGGATCTGCCTCGTTTGATGCGTCTTCCCTTTCTCAACCCCAGCTCCTGATGGAGAGGATGGTCCTTCAGGCCAGCAACCCTGATGTATGCCTTCACAGGGTAACTGGAACTCAGTTGAGCATGGAATGTTTTGCACGAGAATGTTGTGAAAGTCAGAAGAATGTCACCGTGGAAGCGCGAGAACTGCGCGTTCTTGAGTTAGTCTGAGCTTTCGTCTCGTGTCGAGAGCATGTACCGCTGTTGTTGTAAAGTCTACACTCTTCATTGAGAATGGAAGGAACAGACATGTTTCCGTTTTGCCTGTGTTTCATCGCGTTCCTCGCCTCCGTTGGTTGCCTTAGATTGAGGGTTGGCTTAGATTGAGCTACTTGAATTTATTATCCACGTTTCGCCGAGACTGATATGATGTGTGACCGATGTACTCCACTCACCACTGATTAAATCATCATCGTCCGGATTATCCTTTAAACACGCCTAAGGAAACTTGATGATCGGACTTGATGATCAGTAACATCAGCTATTCATTTGTCAAGTAAAATGTCTTACCTGGGTACCTACAGAGAATCTGTCTTGCAGGATTTTGTGTTGTTCATGTGTGTAACCGTTATGTTTACTAGATCTAACCACCTCACCCGGCTTCAACCCTTAGAAAGGTGAAAGTGAGATTCATACAGGAAGCACCTGGGTTCGTTCGGGTGTATGGTTGCTGTCCATCCATTCCTTCATTCATCCCTCCACCCACCCATCCATCCACCCATCCACCCACCCATCCATCCACCCAACATCAATCTACCCACTCACCCATCCATCCATCCATCCATCCATCCATCCATCCATCCATCCATCCATCCATCCATCCATCCATCCATCCATCCATCCATCCTTCGAATGTGCAACTAACAATAATATACTATGTTTGGAGGTTCAAAGAAAATATGACAAAGATAAACGCGAAGTAACCAAAAAAAAAAAAGGAATGAAATCAAATCACAGAATGGCTACCAATGTCACTTCCGTGAAACACAGCGCCCCTATACCGGATGTTGATTGTGTGTTTTCAAAGTTTTTAACGAATAACTATCGACCGACTGATGACCTGTAAGATGTCACAATGAGGCGCTTGAAAGAACAACTTTAAAAATAATTTTAGTATCATAAAGACATCATAAATGTCTTCATATAATTCAGTTTTTACTGTTTCTAAGATCTCGCTGGTGATAGCTAGAGGTCACGTGCAGATGGCACGATTAGAAACAGGAGAAAACACTGGGCAAGAGAAAAAAAGGATAGTTTTATCGAACTTTCACCCACAGAGTGAATCATGTATAGTCTTCTTCTTCTTCTTTTTCTTCTTCTTCTTCTTCTTCTTCCTCTTCTTTTTCTTCTTCTTCTTCTTTTTCTTCTCTTCTTCTTCTTCTTCTTCTTCTTCTTCCTCTTCTTCTTCTTTTTCTTTTCTTCTTTTTCCTTCTTCTTCCTTCTTCTTCTTCTTCCTTCTTCTTCTTCCTTCTTCTTCTTCTTCCTCCTCCTCCTCCTTCTTCTTCTTCTTCTTTTTCTTCTTCTTCTTCTTCTTTTTCCTTCTTCTTCTTCCTTCTTCTTCTTCCTTCTTTCTCCTTCTTCCTTCTTCTTCTTCCTTCTTCTTCTTCTTTCTCCTCCTTCTTCTTCTTCTTTCTTCTTCCTTCTTTCTCCTTCTTCTTCTTCTTCCTTCTTCTTCTTCCTTCTTCTTCTTCTTCCTTCTTCTTCTTCTTCTTTTCGAGGTTGTTGGTCACTTCAGATCCTGATCGCTGTCGACATGACAAAGCTCACAGTCCTCTCCAGATCTTGATAGGAGCCCCAAAGTGTTTGCCCCAAGCTTGTGTCCTCTGGCCATGTCTTTCGTATCAGGTCAACATGGTTTGACCACTCTTGTGTTCTGGAGTCTGGACTCCAGTGCCACATGGACACTCGTCTGTGTGAGATATCTTGAGTCGACGTAAGTGTTTTAGTTTCATATACAAAGATATCTGATTATTGTATTACTGTATATTATAAAATGTTAGTAGTATGTGGAATGATTAAAGATCAATATAGGAAAGACAAAGTTAATGAAGAAAAATGTGAACAACAGAAATATACTCAGTTAGTGGAGGAGGTAAACGAATTTGTATATCTTGGCAGTAGAGTTGAAGAATATGGAGACATCACAGAGGACATCAACAGGAGACTTACTAGAGCAAACAGGACATTTTGCACTGCGCAAATGGAAGTAAAAAAAACCAAGCATGAATCCGAAAATCAGTATATTTGAAAGTAATCTTCTAAGTGTACTACTCTATGGAAGTGAATGCTGGGAAATCATCAAAACCATAGGAAACAAGCTTAATTCTTTTCAGACTAAATTTTTACGAAGAATTAGAAAATTATTTTGGCCAAACACCATAAGAAATAACATCTTGTTGGCAGAAATCCAGATGAAGCCACTGACAACAGTTATCGAGGAAAGACGTTGGCGATGGCTGGGACATGTGCTCCGAATGACTGACAAATCACTACCAAAAATAGCACTAAGTTGGACACCACAGGGGAAAAGAAGTAAGGGTAGACCGAAAGAGACATGGAGAAGAACAACAGATTGGATGTTGAGCAATAGAGGGCTCACCTGAGCAAGAGTGGAAAAAAGGCAAAGGACAGGCATTTGTGGAAAACCCTTGCGGAAGCCCCATATGCCCTGGGCACTTAAGGTTCAGAGAGAGAGTATGGAAAATAGAGAAAAGGGAATGTAGAAGCAGATATTTTAGTTACACCATTAGTCAAAATATATATCACAGTGATAAAAAAGTTAGATATGTATATGTGTGTGGTATTTTTGACTAGTGTAACTAAAATATCTGCAACATATGCCTGTGAGATCTGGACACTTAACAAAACAGCTGACAAACACGTAAATGACTTTGAACGTAAATGCTACAGAATAGTTCTTCAAATATCATGGACACAAAAAAGAACACATATATCCATACTACAAGAACTTAATACTGAAGAAGGCTGCCTAGTAAAGAGGATTAAATAAAGAAAACTTAACTATTTTGAACACATTAAACGTCACGATAATTTAAAGAAGACCGTCTTGGAAGGGTACATAATTGGAAAAAGAAAGAGAGGAAGACCAAGGCAAAGATGGCTGCAAGACATGTTGATGATCTGCAAATGGATGCTTCAGCAGCAGGCCATCTTGCTCAAAACCGAGAGGCCTACAGGAGAGCTGTTAGGCAGGCAAAGTTCCGAAAGGGGCATGGAAATGACTAACTGACTGACAATAATCAAATATATCGGAGGTATGCCATGGCCAGAGAAGATGATAAAAAGAAACACTAAATCAACTACAGCTGACAAGATATGTCAATGAAAACATTAATAACCAAACAATTAGGACATGAAGGCAGAACTCGATAACAAAAAACACTGAGTGAGAAGTTGAAGATAATAGCTCCACAGAATGGAGACATTACAGCCATGGGCCGGACAACTTCAAGTGAAGGAGCCGATCTAACTTGACTAGGCGCACAGGTACACACAGGACACAGAACCTGTTGGAGACCCAGTGCAAGTGTCTTAGGACTGGGAATATGGAATGTGCACTTACCGCCATATACTTCTACTTCACAGAGCGTGAGAATGTTTTCGTAGTTATTTTTGCGATATATCACGACTTCAGTGATTGCCTGCGTCGCATTCGGGTCGGTGACTGTGTAAATCAGGTGGTCACTGTTGCTGATGTCCTTGTAATGAAACACTTGAGTACCATTCTTTGTCAAACTTATCAAGTTAAAGTCTCGTAATCGCTGTTGGTGAGCTGTTGGAAAAAGAAGATAGTGTTTATTTAACCTACGCAGATATTCCTTACCAGACAGCATCTATTTAATGTACATAGACATTACTTTATTACAGTCTATGTTTAACACACTCGTAAGATAACATAGACTGGCACACTAAACTTGAGTGGGCTGCTCTTATATAGACTGCCACACTAAACTTGAGTGGGCTGCTCTTATATAGACTGCCACACTAAACTTGAGTGGGCTGCTCTTATATAGACTGGCACACTAAACTTGAGTGGGCTGCTCTTATATAGACTGCCACACTAAACATGAGTGGGCTGCTCTTAAATAGAACGGCACACTAAACTTGAGTGGGCTGCTCTTATATAGACTGCCACACTAAACCTCAGTGGGCTGCTCTTATATAGACTGGCACATTAAACTTGAGCGGGCTGCTCTTATATAGACTGCCACACTAAACTTGAGTGGGCTGCTCTTATATAGAATGGCACACTAAACTTGGGTGGTCTTCTCTTATATAGACTGGGACACTAAACTTGAGCGGGCTGTTCTCATATATAGAGTGGTACACTTAACATGGCCGAGCTGCTCTTATATAAATGGGCACAGTCATCTTGACGATCTGCTTTTATATAGATTGGTACACTTAACTTGGGCGACATGCTTTATATAGATTGGTACACTTAACTTGGGCGACATGCTTTATATAGATTGGTACACTTAACTTGGGCGACATGCTTTATATAGATCGGAACACTCAGCTTGGGCGAGCTTCTCTTACATATGTTGGCTCACTTAACTTGGGCCAGCTGCTCTTGACCACGATCACACTATAAGTTATCAGCAGTTTTTACAGCACTGACTTCAGTTGCACACTAATAGAATAAAATCTACTGATGACAACACACAAGTATACAACACATTCTTTCTCATATACCTGTCTCTGCAACATTGCCGCAAATGACCTCATGTTGCGAGATTACACACCACATTTTTTGACAGAATCTTCATACTAGTTGTAGATCATCACCAGTTTCCATGTACTGTACTAATAAACTAGGTTATCGAAGGTCACTAACTGGCTGGTTATGATTCCAGCCTTGTTACCGACATGTCTCTTACATACGGGACCTGTGCTTTGAGTTCGTATAGATCTACATCACTATAATCATTATCTGTGTACACACTGTCATACAACAGCCATAGTAAAGTAATGCTACTATTTAAACAAATATTTACTGTTTCTGTTGTATATGACGTATCGATGTGCGATCTGAGGCTGTGAAAATGTGACAATCCATTCAGGGGATTTTGAAAGTGGTTCTATATCTGTACTGGAACATTCAGTTGGGTTAAAGTCTCCAGATGTATCTCCATCCACGGCTTTGGATGAATCGTGAGTTCCATATGTGCTTGACTGAATAGTGCGCTGTAGTAGAGCTACATTGCGACCTGAAAAATAGTCCATATCACAATACAGACGGGATTAAATAAAACGTCAAAAATACTTAAAGATGAGAATCAAATAACAGCCCTAATATAAAATGCTATCACATTCGAATTATTTTTCTTTAGAGTTCTCCTTCTTTCCTCTTTCTCCCCATCTTCCCGTTATATATTCTGTGATCTACATGGAGCGACAGAAAGTTAACATTGAAGACAAGGGTTCTGTTTTATCAGACCTCTGTGACAGACAGTTAACACTGAAGACAAGGGTTCTGATTTACCAGACCTCTGTGACAGAAAGTTAACATTGAAGGCAAGGGTTCTGATTTACCAGACCTCTGTGACAGAAAGTTAACATTGAAGACAAGGGTTCTGATTTACCAGACCTCTGTGACAGAAAGTTAACATTGAAGACAAGGGTTCTGATTTACCAGACCTCTGTGACAGAAAGTTAACATTGAAGGCAAGGGTTCTGATTTACCAGACCTCTGTGACAGAAAGTTAACATTGAAGGCAAGGGTTCTGATTTACCAGACCTCTGTGACAGACAGTCTCTTATATGGATGCGAAACACGGAGATCATATATACAAGAAGTGAGAAAAAAAAACGTAATAGTTTCAATTTTCATTGTCTTCGAGGAAACGATGAGCATCACTGGCAAAGTAATCATCTCTGAGGTTCTGTAACGTGCTAAGATTCTATGAATGATGACAATATAAACCTGCAGAAGACTGAGATACCTGGGACAAGGTAAGAAAAATAGATGGCAGTTGTAGCCCCAAGCAAGTTTTGTGTGGAGAACTATTGGCGGGAAGGTGGCCACGTGGTAGACCCTAAACTGGGAGATGAAGATATTTGTAAGTCTCTTCTGTCAGCGGTGAGGTGTAGGAAGAGCTGACAAAAGACAGAATCACACGGACAGCGACTGTCAGCAAGGGCGTAGCATCATGTGAGGAGGAAATGATATTAGAAATATTATTTGCAGTTTATACGAGGGGAAGTCACTAAGTAACTCGCAAATGCGAGTAATTTGAAAACTTCTAATTTTTGAACCTACATTATTCCCCTATTTCTCAACGTAATCGCCGCCAACATTGATACATTTGTCCCATCGTGTAATTAGTGATGCAGTACCCATGGCCTAAAAATCGGGAGTCCGAATTCTGAACCATTTTTTTTACTTCTGTTTCCACCTCTTCGTCACTCGAGAATCTTCTCCCGCCAAGGTGGTTTTTCAATGGGCCAAACAGGTGAAAATCACTTGGAGCTAAGTCAGGACTATAGGGTGGATGTTCGAGAACTTCCCAACCCAACTGGCTAATTTTCTCTTGGGTTAACCGAGCCATATGTGGTCTGGTATTGTCATGAAGGAGAAGCACACCAGGACATTTTCTTCGAATTGCATCCCGTAGCATCGATAGAACTTCACACTGTCTTGAACGTGGTTAACAACACTCCTTGATAATCCCAGAACACTATCAGCATAACCTTCCCCGCAGAAGGCGTAATCTTGAATGTGTTTGCGCATGGCGATGACGGGTGTTTCCTTTGCATTGAGGCACGGTTTTGATTTGAGTTGGTAGTGGTGCACCAAAGATTCGTCTCCAGTAATAATCCTTTGGAGCATGTCTTCACCTTCATATGCGTAATACAAAGATGCTGCAATGACAAACCAAATTGGTTCATTTTGTGTTTATCATTCAGATCTCTGGGTACCCAACGTGAGCAAACGTTCCGAAAATTCAATTGCTCATGCATTATTCTGTAGGCTAAGCCATGTGAACATCCGACTGCACTTGCTACACTGTCTATTGTTACTCGTCTATCAGCTCTGATAATCTCATTCACACGCTGCACAGTCGCTTCTGTTGCAATCTGAACAGGACGGCCAAGTTGGACTTTGTCAACAATTTCGGTGCGTCCCTGAGAAAATTCTTTTACCCAGTTATAGACCGCTTTACGTGATAAACACTTTTCACCATAAACTGTAATAATTTCCTTATGAATGTCCTCAACTGAATGTCCTTTAGCCCACAAAAATCGCACTATACTTCTCTGTTCTTCTTTGGTACACATAACAGTTGGGTAGCCATTTGCGCACGGAACTCCCAGCGCCCCCTACATACAACCATTATAAAGTTGGATGATGGTACTATCTAAGGATATATTTAAATACTGCCTGATAACTGCCACTGATAAAATATTTCAATTTGCGAGTTACTTAGTGACTTCCACTCGTATTTTACTGAGGCGTCTTGATAGGGCTCGGCAATTTTCATCATATAATGTTGATGTTTAAGATTCCTGTAATTTCCTCCCTTCATCTCTTGCCTGGGCGATCTCTCCCTCTATTTCCTACATTTCTGTGGCATAGTCTGGCAGTAGTGGTTGTACCGTTTGACTTAGTATTTCCGGATGTAGTACAGTACTGATGTTACTTCAACCCTTGCCCTTATGGTGTCATTTCGTATTTGGTCTCTTCTTGTCACATTTAGTATTCTCCTAAAATACCTCATTTCTGTCTTGATGATTTTTTTTTTGGCTGTTAGTGTCCATGTCTGACATTGATAGCATAGAGTTGTGAGGAAAATTATGTTGTGTAGTGCTCTTCCTGTTTAATTTGTGATGTATTTGTTTTACAGTAAAAGTATTATTTACCCAATGACCTGATTTGCTCTATTGCTTCTTTTTTAAAATATTTACCCAGAGTTTTTATATTCTACTGTCTATGTATTTGAAATGCTTCGGTACAACTATGGCAGGAAAGACTAAGATTTTTTTTTCACAATGGGAGAATATCGTCCTAATTCAGAACATAAATAGCAGCACTTCTGAAATATTCGACATAATTCACAGAATTCTAGAAACAAATAGAGGATAAGCCAATGTTCTCAACCCTTTGTTGATCACAACAGAACACAAGAAATGAGAAAACTTTGCAGGCATCAAAATGACAGCAAGCAGTTCTTTACAACCAGCATCTCTCTCAGTAAACAATTCCTTGTTTGAAACACATGAAGACCTGAGGCGTGAGACATGGCCAGAGGACACAAGCTTGGGGCAGAAGCTTTAGGGCTCCTATCAGGATCTGTAGAGGACTGCAAGCTTTGTCAGTCGACAGGGATCAGGATCTGAAGTGACCACCAACCTCGAACACAGAAGAAGAAGAAGTAGAAGAAATAAAAAGAACTTATGTCTTAACAAACAATATCTCATCAACAAAAGTTTCCTACTGGTTTTCGTAATTTACAAACTAGAAAATTTCTTTGTGTTCCTGTTCATTTTCCAATAAACCTTCATACAATCAATAATATTTTAATACCTGATATACAGGTATTGATAGTAAACTTAAGGAGCCAGGATGGAGCAAAAATATACCTTTGAACTGATCTTGACGTATTTAATAGCGTCTAATAAGGGATTTAAATCTTGTGGAATATGACAATGATGTGTGCTTTATCATTTAAAGAAGGAAACAAACAAAAGAAACATCCAGCTAAACAAGGCTCGTAACTGACCCTGAACTTTGAAATAAAATCACAAATGTAAACACCAGAGACTAGATAGATACACACGTCAGTCACGAAGGTCATGAATTATTGAGAGAGTTCATCTTCATTGGATTACATAACTAGAGTGTATGGATGCTTAACTTGAACTTAATATTAAAGAAGGCTGGTTATTAAAGAGGATTAAAGAGAGAAAACTTAAATATTTTGGACACATTAAACATCATGATAACCTAGAGAAGAGTACATAATGGGAAAAAGAAAGAGAGGAAGACCAAGGCGAAGATGGCTGCAAGACATCGTTGATAATCTGCGAATGGATGCATCAGCAGCAGGCCATCTTCCTCACAACCGATAGGCCTACAGGAGTGTTGTTAGGGAGGCAAAGTTCCGCAAAAGACATGCAAATGAATGAATGAATGAATGGATGAATGCTTAATCACGAGACACGGTCTTGTATTCCAAAACAACAGTAGCAAGGCTGGTAAATCCTACGTGAATCATTGCTTTGAGCCTAAAAGACTAAATAAAATAAAAAATAATACATTATTACATCTTACTTCCTTTCCGTGCCGTTAAACGCCACATCGGACTCGCTGTGTACGTAGTTCGCAATATTCTTTTCTGTTTTCGATGAATTGTTTTTCCACCTTGTCAATGAATCTTATACCCACTAATTTAGCCTCTCTCAACAATGTTCTCTTTAGAGTTTCAAGTGGTCGACCTCTTTTCCTTGATCTGTTGTGTCCCTTGTGATAGCTTGTTGTGGGATTCATCATCATCATCATCATCATCATCATCATCATCATCATCCACTCCTTAATTTTTAAATTATATAATAGCATGATGCTGTGTCTCAACATCTTCACCCCATCGACTGCAAAGAACACCAGTTCGCAGTTCCAAGAAGAAGAAGAAGAACTTTACATGTCTATACTGCGAATAAAACCAAGCCTGGCTGGGCTTCCTTCCTGTTTATCTGAAGTAAAATTTAAGCCATATGGTGTAAAGAGTTAATCATTAATTCGTTTATGTGACGCGTCCTTTCCAGAACGTTGTCCCTGAATGTTGTCCCTTTTACAGCCTCCCTGAATATTGTCTCTCTCACAACCTCCCTGAATATTGTCTCTCTCACAACCTCCCTGAATACTGTCTCTCTCACAACCTCCCTGAATGTTGTCCCTCTCACAGCCTTCCTGAATATTATCCCTCTCACAACCTCCCTGAATGTTGTCCCTCTCACAGTCTCCCTGAATGTTGTCCCTTTCACAGCCTCCCTGAATGTTGTCCCTCTCACAGTCTCCCTGAAGGTTGTCCTTCCCACAGCCCCCATGTCTTGTGCAAGTTGACCGGCGCCCTGCAGTGACACATTCAGACCTTCCGTGATGTCCTGGGCCCACCTGCGACCAGGTCGTTCCTTGTCTCTCTTTGCTGGGCACTGTACCTTCTACTGTCAATCTCTCCAAGCTTTTGTGTCTCTTGATGTGGCCGAAGTATCAGCCTCTCCAAGCTGTTGCTTCTCTTGATGTGGCCGAAGTATCAACCTCTTCAAACTTTTGTGTCTCTTGATGTGGCCGAGGTATCAACCTCCACAAGCTTTTGTGTCTCCTGATGTGGCGAATATCAACCTCCACAAGCTTTTGTGTCTCTTGATGTGGCCGATGTATCAACCTCTCCAAGCTACTGTGTCTCTTGATGTGGCCGAAGTATCTCAGCTTTCTAAGTGTTATGGTGTTAATGAGCTAGTTTTCTGCGACACCTAATCCCATTAGCATATCATTATTTGATTATTTTCTAACCATGACATTCTAAGTGCTCTTCAGTAACATTTAATTTAAAATGCAGTTATTCTCTTTTCTAGTGATTTGTTAAGTGACCATATTTCACATCCGTATGTTGCCACTGGGAATATGTAAGCTCTTAGTAAACATAACTTCGCCTTCTTGTTGCTGTCTTGCCACACCTTCTTCGTGTGTGCTAGTTTTTGTGATGCAACTTCTAGTCTTCTTTTGATTTCCATTGCGCAGTCCCCATTGGCGGTGATGACTGAACGTAGATAATCAAATGTATTTATGTTTTTCAAGCTCTTAATGGTCCAATGTAATCTTGGGGTTGCTTCTCGTGTTGTCAAGTGTCATTACTTTGGTTTTGTTGGTGTTTAGAAAGGAGGTTCTGAGCTTCGCTGTGTCTTTGGTTGAGAGAATCAGCTGTTGCAGTCTTTCTTAGCTGTTTGATGGAAGAACAGTATCATGGGCGTATCTAATTTCTGAAATCTGGTGGCCCCCGATGTTGAAAGAGTCAAACTTAGTCGTTTTCTCTTCCTCTCTTATCAAACTTAGTCTTTTTCTGTTCCGCTCTTATCAAATTTAGTCGTTTTCTGTTCCGCTCTTATCAAACTTAGTCGTTTTCTGTTCCTCTCTTATCAAACTTAGTCTTTTTCTGTTCCGCTCTTATCAAATTTAGTCGTTTTCTGTTCCGCTCTTATCAAACTTAGTTGTTTTCTGTTCCTCTCTTATCAAACTTAGTTGTTTTCTGTTCCGCTCTTATCAAACTTAGTTGTTTTCTGTTCCTCTCTTATCAAACTTAGTTGTTTTCTGTTCCTCTCTTATCAAACTTAGTTGTTTTCTGTTCCTCTCTTATCAAACTTAGTTGTTTTCTGTTCCTCTCTTATCAAACTTAGTTGTTTTCTGTTCCTCTCTTACATTCTTCATGACGTTTTCGCCGTAGATGTTGAGACTTAATGACAGACACATAACCTCTTGGGGTAGGATTCAAGGTTAGGAGTGGAATTATGGGTAGTGTTAGGATTACGGTCAGGGTTAGCGCTTGTTTTTCAGCATCCAAGCGATTAAGTGCCGTGTGGTTAAGTATCTAAGTGATTAAGTGTTATTAATCCAATTCCAGTAGATGGCAGTTTAACAAACGTACAGAAAAAAAATGGGAACTGTGAAAGGTAGCTTAGAAAACACATAGACACGAAACTTCGTAATACCACAGACAATGAGTAGACAAACATAGAGATAGTTATAAGAGCATTTGAAGGAGTGATAAAAAACATATCCCCCCCCCCCCATTTGCATAATGTATCTCTAAGTCTTATCAATATAATGATGACCCTTTTTCAAGAAAGTAATTGCAAGTGACGAAATGTGCCTTACCGAGTAATGACGTCTGATCAACAGTGATTATGATACTATATAATTTGTAGCATTTGTGGTTTTTTTTACATACCTCCACTGATGTAAACTTTGTCGAGAAACTGCACGCCCTCTCCAGAGAGAGTCACGTACTGAACATTCTGCTTCTGCTCGCAGTGGATGTCCAGGGTGAACTCGTCGACAGTCGCGTTCTGTGCGTTCAGGCAGCTTAGAGTGTAGTTGAATTCAATGTTAAAACTGTGCAGGTATTCTGTTGGTACGGAACAGAAACTTAGTGACAGACACATAGTTAAATAAAGCTGCAGACTGTGGATATAGTTTTCTTTTCTTTAATAACTTTATAACCCTAACACACGGGGATTGGGGGTGGAGGGTGTCAAGACGTCCAGTTTGACAGTCAGCGACCAATGGTTGCCATGCTACAGTCATAGTTGGGGAACCACAGCTGACCAAGTCCCTGTAGGTAAACCTTCCCTAGGTAACCCCCAGAAACACCCCCCCCCCTGCCCCCCAACCTGGCTAACAAGGCAGGGATCGCCATAGTCCCCATGGTGGTGGATTCTGCTAAAGAAAAACATTGCACACCCTCTTATTTAGTTCCAGGCAGGGGCTGAAAGAATAGCAGTCATAACTGGCGCCCAGTCCAGCGTGATGCTGTGTCTCAACGTCTTCATCGCGCCGACTGCGAAGAGCACCAGCTCGCAGTTCCAAGAAGAAGAAGAACTTTACATGTCTATAATGTTAATAAAACCAAGCATGGCTCGTCGTCACAAGTTACACATTTTTCATCTTTTTTTATATAGTGAATAAAATAAACGTCTTTTATGGTTTAATTAACTTATATTTTTTTTCAGATCCTTCAATTAATTGAAAATATCGATTAAAAAAAGGTGAGGTTCACTTGCGTTGTAGAGACTTACATATAGATATAGTACTTGTGCCTGTAATTTTCTAGACATGTCAGCACGCTACAGGATGATGTAGCCAGTAAGTCATTAGCCCACCAAAAACCTGGCAGCACATTACAGGATGATGTAGCCAGTAAGTCACTAGCCCACCAAGAAAGTTGTCAGCACACTACAGGATGATGTAGCCAGTAAGTCACTAGCCCACCAAGAAAGTTGTCAGCACACTACAGGATGATGTAGCCAGTAAGTCACTAGCCCACCAAGAAAGTTGTCAGCACACTACAGGATGATGTAGCCAGTAAGTCATTAGCCCACCAAGAAACCTAGCAGCACATTACAGGATGATGTAGCCAGTAATTCACTAGCCCATCAAGAAAGCCATCAGCACATTACAGGATGATGTAGCCAGTAATTCACTAGCCCATCAAGAAAGCTATCAGCACATTACAGGATGATATAGCCAGTAAGTCACTAGCCCACCAAGAAACCTGGCAGCACACTGCAGGATGATGTAACCAGTAAGTCATTATTCCACCAAGAAAGCTATCAGCACACTACAGGATAAAGTAGCCAGTATTTAACAGTATAGGTTTAGGTAATAGGGTTGGATATATAATATGGTGGTAGTCTCCCCTGCAGAGAGTTAAGTTTGGATATTTGTAGGAGTGTGCAGCGGGAAAATCCGTTGTAAAGTCGCACGCATTTGTACTTGTAATGGACGAATTGGTAGGAGACGCAGGAAGAAGCAGACAACATAGGAAAAAACGGTTATGACCGGCAGAAGTGAGACGCCTTCAAAATGTAGATTCACAGAAGTTTTCCTTTATAGTTAGTAGTTAGTTGTGCTCTCGTAATAGTAGTAAGTAGATTTGTAGCCTGTCCGTGTAGAAATGCCTAGTGGGTGTTAACATTGTCCTTTTCAGGACAGTTTCTCAGATTTTTAGTTTTGAGTGTAGAAATATCTGTAAGAACCAATGTCCTTCACCATCTTGCCGTGTGATAGCTTGTCCCATGACGACGTCAAGTTGCCCTGACACTGCTTCATATAACTGTAACTCCATCAGTCTTTTCACATACTCCCATTCTGGCAACATCCACAAACAAATGTGCTTTCATTAATAACTCTAATTCTCTTGTAGTGCCCAGAGTTAGGTGGCTGTTGATTTATGTTTGTATCGCACTGTGGGGTGACATGTTCAGCTGATTTTACCATACAATTCACAGTCGTGTATGAAACCTACCTTAATTGTTCCTGGGTTATGTAATGTTGCACAGAGTATGTCAATGTAACAGAATTGAGGCTGCTAGATCAATCATAGGGAACAAATTCTTCAACAAGTCAACAATTACAGTAGATGCCTAGATGTTCCATTGTGCGCTAAGCACGAACGAAAAAATTCGTTATTAAAGGTGCCATGATACGTTATTAAGTAGTCACTAGCTCGCAAAGTAAACAAAAAAAAAAAAAGGTAAAGGTAATCTTGTCATAGGGATATGGTGTTGGTGCCCATATTTTCCTTGACCTGTCAGTACACTAGAGGGTGATAAGGTCAGTACTAAGCCTGGCTGCCTATCCTTCCCAAACTCCAGAATAAGTCGGGTACCCATTTATACAGCTGGGTGCTCACAAAGGAAGGTTCTTATTTCTGCAGCCGGGTCAGTGCGACGTTGTTTCCAGGCTTCAGTGAAAATGTCCACAGACATCTATAAACTGCACTGTAAAATTTGTGAAACATAACGATCACTTTCGGGTTAAGATTTACATAAAAAATATTACAAAGCATACTTTACGCTGTAAAATCTGCCCCAGTGTGTGTAAGACAGTGTCTCTTCTATCACATGTACATACGTTTTATGTTTCACATTGATTTACACCTCCCTCGTTACTCTGGATAATTGTGTCTGTATCTCTTACATCTTACATCCTTCCCGTAAGGAAACGTCACACAGAGCTCGCGTGGTAGTGTGCCAAGTTTTCCTGTTTTCTGTGAGCTTTTCAACATCATCAAGGGATGCTATGTCCACGAAACTGGCCTCTCTTAACGATGTCCTCTTTAGAGTTTCACGTGGTCGACCTATTTTTCTTCGGCCTGTTGTGCTCCACTTGATAGCTTGATTTGGGATTCTCTGATTGTTTCTTCTCATCACTTGACCGACATATATCCATCTCCTTTTTTCTGATCAATGTATTGTACTTTATTTCCGTCTCCTTTCTTAAAACTTTCAATTTATTTTAAAACGTTCACGAGACCTGCTCCTCGCAGAACGTAGCTCTCCTGATAGTCAGTTGCTTTATGTAGGCCAGGATGCAGTGATGGGTTGTCGTCGTCGTTGTTGTTGTTGTTGATGTTGTTGTTGTTTTTGCTAAAATGTTTGCCTAAGACTTTATATTCAGGTAGTTCACTATACCTGGGTTTTTCACCTTGATCCTGAGCCAGGTAAAAGGATACGAGGCATCAAGCATATATGTTCTAGAAGAATTGTCAGCTGCGTTATACATCTGAGCCAAGTGTGCTAGATTAGCTGCAGAAAGAAAGAAAAAAAAATGAAAAGACAACAATATATTAAAAATGACAGACAGTAATTACCTCGTATGAACTGGCTAACTGAAGTTTTCATTGATATAGCTGTTTTCTTTAACTGGATTATATTATACTTGTACACTAGTTCAGATGCTCCTGGTGTAATTATTTGTACTACACTGTTCAGCTTTCAACATTTTTACTGTATCCATACAAGTCATTTTTTTTTTGTATTATGTGAATTAATATAATTAACTCATTATCAGAAATAGCACTAAGATGGACACCACAGATTAACAGAAGTAAGGGTAGACCAAAGGAGACATGGGGAAGAGCAACAGAGAGGATGTTGAACAGTTGAGGGCTCACCTAGGCAAGAATGGAAAAAAGGCAAAGGACAGGCGTTTGTGGAAAACCCTTGCGGAAGCCCTATGCGCCTTGGGCACTTAAGGTTCAGAGAGAGAGAGAGAGAGAGAGAGAGAGAGAGAGATGAATTAATAACTGTTCATTAATTTCAGGTTCGCGTTCATGAAAATCTCTTTATAAATTGATGCATTAAATTTTATTATATAAAATTAATTCTTAAAAAAAGTTATTACTTTATACATTTTCCTTAATGTTTGACAGAGAAATTATTTCACCCATGCGTCATTTTCTTTAAAAGTACAAATGGCGTCCCAAAAGAAAGTTTACAAGGCATGTAAGGTCCATAATAGCGATGTCTGACTAATAGACACCCTTGCGGAACTTTCTATACTCGTCAGGTGGCAGCATCATGCAGCACCTTCAAGGCGGCACTCGTCAGTTAAAGATAGAAGGTCGACTGGTGTAGTGGTTCAAACTGGAGACTCGAACTGGGGTAAGATTTATGGACGCGAAGCATGTGCCAGCTGCGAAAGTTCATTTTTCAGTTGGTGGAAGTCTATGAAGACAGCGCGATGAGTCGACAGCGTGTGGCTAAATGCTGTGCAGAATTCAGAACATGATGTAGGGCGAAGTGGCAGACCCACGACAGCAGTTACGTCAGCGAATGAAACGCACGTTGAAGGCGCGATATTGGAGAACAGACTAGTGACTGTGAACGAACTGACGGACACATGACACATGCCCAGAATGATTGTGCAGTTGCGATTTCATAAAGATGTGGGGGACGATGTGTCCCACAAGCCCTTTCCAACGACCAAACGGCAAAGATAATGGCATATGCCGTGTCATTCCGGCAAAAAATATGGCCATTCTCGGTGACGAGATATGGGTTCGCCATAGAACCCCAGAAACTCCAAGCATGGAATGAAATCATCCGCGTTCCCCAGTAATAAGGGAAATTGAACGTCGTGTCGTCTGTTTGCAAAGTAATGGCTACCGAATATTGAGATCAATAAAGGGATGTTTTTGGTTGATTTCCTGAAAAGGTCAGCACCAGTTAATGCAGCTGTTTACGGTGCAGCACTGGAACGTTTACGAGCTGCCATCAGATATCGTCGTCCTGGGCTGTGGACAAAAGGTGCGTTGTTCCTCCACGACAAAGCTCGTCCACACACGGCCTCTTCGATTCAGGAACTCATGCAACATTTTCAATGGACCATTCGGATCATCTCCCGTACAGTCTCGATATGGCACCAAGTGATTTTGACCTCTTACCAGCTCTTAAGAAAAATCTTGGTGGTCACAGATTTCAAAGTGACGAGGATTTTGATACAGCAGTGACGACGATGGCTCTATGTCCAGGACACCACATTTTAATAGATGGGCATCGAGAAACTTGTCAGCTGCGTTATACATCTGAGCCAAGTGTGCTAGATTAGCTGCAGAAAGAAAGAAAAAAAAATGAAAAGACAACAATATATTAAAAATGACAGACAGTAATTACCTCGTATGAACTGGCTAACTGAAGTTTTCATTGATATAGCTGTTTTCTTTAACTGGATTATATTATACTTGTACACTAGTTCAGATGCTCCTGGTGTAATTATTTGTACTACACTGTTCAGCTTTCAACATTTTTACTGTATCCATACAAGTCATTTTTTTTTTGTATTATGTGAATTAATATAATTAACTCATTATCAGAAATAGCACTAAGATGGACACCACAGATTAACAGAAGTAAGGGTAGACCAAAGGAGACATGGGGAAGAGCAACAGAGAGGATGTTGAACAGTTGAGGGCTCACCTAGGCAAGAATGGAAAAAAGGCAAAGGACAGGCGTTTGTGGAAAACCCTTGCGGAAGCCCTATGCGCCTTGGGCACTTAAGGTTCAGAGAGAGAGAGAGAGAGAGAGAGAGAGAGAGAGATGAATTAATAACTGTTCATTAATTTCAGGTTCGCGTTCATGAAAATCTCTTTATAAATTGATGCATTAAATTTTATTATATAAAATTAATTCTTAAAAAAAGTTATTACTTTATACATTTTCCTTAATGTTTGACAGAGAAATTATTTCACCCATGCGTCATTTTCTTTAAAAGTACAAATGGCGTCCCAAAAGAAAGTTTACAAGGCATGTAAGGTCCATAATAGCGATGTCTGACTAATAGACACCCTTGCGGAACTTTCTATACTCGTCAGGTGGCAGCATCATGCAGCACCTTCAAGGCGGCACTCGTCAGTTAAAGATAGAAGGTCGACTGGTGTAGTGGTTCAAACTGGAGACTCGAACTGGGGTAAGATTTATGGACGCGAAGCATGTGCCAGCTGCGAAAGTTCATTTTTCAGTTGGTGGAAGTCTATGAAGACAGCGCGATGAGTCGACAGCGTGTGGCTAAATGCTGTGCAGAATTCAGAACATGATGTAGGGCGAAGTGGCAGACCCACGACAGCAGTTACGTCAGCGAATGAAACGCACGTTGAAGGCGCGATATTGGAGAACAGACTAGTGACTGTGAACGAACTGACGGACACATGACACATGCCCAGAATGATTGTGCAGTTGCGATTTCATAAAGATGTGGGGGACGATGTGTCCCACAAGCCCTTTCCAACGACCAAACGGCAAAGATAATGGCATATGCCGTGTCATTCCGGCAAAAAATATGGCCATTCTCGGTGACGAGATATGGGTTCGCCATAGAACCCCAGAAACTCCAAGCATGGAATGAAATCATCCGCGTTCCCCAGTAATAAGGGAAATTGAACGTCGTGTCGTCTGTTTGCAAAGTAATGGCTACCGAATATTGAGATCAATAAAGGGATGTTTTTGGTTGATTTCCTGAAAAGGTCAGCACCAGTTAATGCAGCTGTTTACGGTGCAGCACTGGAACGTTTACGAGCTGCCATCAGATATCGTCGTCCTGGGCTGTGGACAAAAGGTGCGTTGTTCCTCCACGACAAAGCTCGTCCACACACGGCCTCTTCGATTCAGGAACTCATGCAACATTTTCAATGGACCATTCGGATCATCTCCCGTACAGTCTCGATATGGCACCAAGTGATTTTGACCTCTTACCAGCTCTTAAGAAAAATCTTGGTGGTCACAGATTTCAAAGTGACGAGGATTTTGATACAGCAGTGACGACGATGGCTCTATGTCCAGGACACCACATTTTAATAGATGGGCATCGAGAAACTTGACTTACGTTTAGACAAACACCTCAGTGGTCATAAAGTACGTTTAGATAAACGCCTCAGAGGTCATAAAGTACGTTTAGATAAACGCCTCAGTGGTCATAAAGTACGTTTAGATAAACGCCTCAGTGGTCATAAAGTACGTTTAGATAAACGCCTCAGTGGTCATAAAGTACGTTTAGATAAACTCTTCAGTGGTCATAAAGTACGTTTAGATAAACTCTTCAGTGGTCATAAAGTACGTTTAGATAAACTCTTCAGTGGTCATAAAGTACGTTTAGATAAACGCCTCAGTGGTCATAACGTACGTTTAGATAAACTCTTCAGTGGTCATAAAGTACGTTTAGATAAACGCCTCAGTGGTCATAAAGTACGTTTAGATAAACGCCTCAGTGGTCATAAAGTACGTTTAGATAAACGCCTCAGTGGTCATAAAGTACGTTTAGATAAACGCCTCAGTGGTCATAAAGTACGTTTAGATAAACGCCTCAGTGGTCATAAAGTACGTTTAGATAAACGCCTTAGTGGTCATAAAGTACGTTTAGATAAACGCCTCAGTGGTCATAAAGTACGTTTAGACAGACTCTTCAGTGGTCATAAAGTACGTTTAGATAAACGCCTTAGTGGTCATAAAGTACGTTTAGATAAACTCTTCAGTGGTCATAAAGTACGTTTAGACAAACTCTTCAGTGGTCATAAAGTACGTTTAGATAAACTCTTCAGTGGTCATAAAGTACGTTTAGACAAACTCTTCAGTGGTCATAAAGTACGTTTAGACAAACTCTTCAGTGGTCATAAAGTACGTTTAGACAAACTCTTCAGTGGTCATAAAGTACGTTTAGACAAACTCTTCAGTGGTCATAAAGTACGTTTAGATAAACTCTTCAGTGGTCATAACGTACGTTTAGATAAACGCCTCAGTGGTCATAAAGTACGTTTAGACAAACTCTTCAGTGGTCATAAAGTACGTTTAGATAAACTCTTCAGTGGTCATAACGTACGTTTAGATAAACGCCTCAGTGGTCATAAAGTACGTTTAGATAAACGCCTCAGTGGTCATAAAGTACGTTTAGATAAACGCCTCAGTGGTCATAAAGTACGTTTAGACAAACTCTTCAGTGGTCATAACGTACGTTTAAACAAACGCCTCAGTGGTCATAACGACTAGGTGGAAAATTAAGAGAACACGTTGCACAGTGTGCTTTTTCCAAATACATTTTCCTCTTGAAGTGATAACCATTGTAAAAATTGCTTTTGTGACTGCCCTCGTAGTTCCAGATATTAAGAATATATACTGGAATCAAAAGATCAGAAAAGAGTGAACAGTAACAGATAAGTACCAGGATATAAAACAAGGCGTAAGATAAGGACATGTACTGGCCCCTGATATATTTTCATTATACAGTTTGAGAACATGAAATGCATGCACATTTTGAATAGGATAAAAATAGGAGGGATAGAATGGAATATTATTTTTCCAGCCAGTTACTTTTTATCTCTTGGATCTGTAAACAAAGAAAAAACAGAAGTAGCCATAAACTGCTTCTGTCCTCTTTCCTATCACTTTCTATTTGTGTAACTGAACCGTTTACTTCTGCTCCACTAGTATCAGTTTTACCGCAGCAGTCATCCTACTTATCTGTCATTTGGGACGGTGGATTATCTTAGGTCGATGTCCCAACGACCAAACAACCAAAAACAATTAAAACAAATCCTGTTTTTTAATGAGACTGCTGTTGTTTTGACCTTTCTCTTCCAGAACTTGGAGCACAATGTTCTTGGTAGTCGACTAGTGAAGAATTTGGGAAAATAAATAATATAACAATGAACATGTTTTGTATGCTATTACTTGTAAATGTGTTTTATTTGAAACATTTTTTTATAACTTCAACATAATCGCCGCGAGCAGCGCTCTTTGGGATAAGTGGCCATATCTCGCAGTCAGTTTCTTTCGTAACGCCTTCAGTCTTGTCCAATGTTTCTTGTACCTTATGGAGCCCGGAGTGGTGTTTCTTTCGTAACGCCTTCAGTCTTGTCCAATGTTTCTTGTACGTTATGGAGGCCGGAGTGGTGTTTCTTTCGTAAAGCCTTCAGTCTTGTCCAATGTTTCTTGTACGTTATGGAGCCCGGAGTGGTGTTTCTTTTGTAACGGCTTCAGTCTTGTCCAATATTTCTTGTACGTTATGGAGCCCGGAGTGGTGTTTCTTTCGTAACGCCTTCAGTCTTGTCCAATGTTTCTTGTATGTTATGGAGCCCGGAGTGGTGTTTCTTTCATAGCGCCTTCAGTCTTGTCCAGTGTTTCTTGTACGTTATGGAGCCCGGAGTGGTGTTTCTTTTGTAACGGCTTCAGTCTTGTCCAATGTTTCTTATACGTTATGGAGGCCGGAGTGGTGTTTCTTTTGTAACGCCTTCAGTCTTGTCCAATGTTTCTTATACGTTATGGAGGCCGGAGTGGTGTTTCTTTTGTAAAGGCTTCAGTCTTGTCCAATGTTTCTTATACGTTATGGAGGCCGGAGTGGTGTTTCTTTTGTAAAGGCTTCAGTCTTGTCCAATGTTTCTTGTACGTTATGGAGGCCGGAGTGGTGTTTCTTTTGTAAAGGCTTCAGTCTTGTCCAATGTTTCTTGTACGTTATGGAGGCCGGAGTGGTGTTTATTTTGTAACTGCTTCAGTCTTGTCCAATGTTTCTTGTACGTTATGGAGCCCGGAGTGGTGTTTCTTTCATAGCGCCTTCAGTCTTGTCCAATGTTTCTTGTACCTTATGGAGCCCGGAGTGGTGTTTCTTTCGTAACGCCTTCAGTCTTGTCCAATGTTTCTTGTACGTTATGGAGCCCGGAGTGGTATTTCTTTCGTAACGCCTTCAGTCTTGTCCAATGTTTCCTGTACGTTATGGAGGCCGGAGTGGTGTTTCTTTCGTAACGCCTTCAGTCTTGTCCAATGTTTCTTGTACGTTATGGAGGCCGGAGTGGTGTTTCTTTCGTAACGCCTTCAGTCTCTTCCAGTGTTTCCTGTACGTTACGGAGGCTGGAGTGGTGTTTCTTTCATAACGCCTTCAGTCTTGTCCAATGTTTCCTGTACGTTATAAAGGCCGGAGTGGTGTAGTGGTTAATGCACTCGCCTGCCGATCGGACGATCCCTGGTTCGATGCTGCACTCGGGTTGAAATTTTTTGGTCCAACCGGCACTGGGATCAACCCGGCCTCAATAAATTGGTCCCTGGGGTTCCTTATGAAGACAAAGGCAGCTATGACAGGTGCTGGCATCCCTACCTCAAGTGTTGTAACGACCTAGAAACTTAACATGCAAATGCCAGGAGACATAGATTTGTGTACATTATACCATTGTCCTGGTTTTATTCATGTTCTCTCTCTCTCTCTCTCTCTTGTCTTTATTTATGTATATGTCTGCGTGTGTATGTGTGCGTGAGTGCTATTTTATTAGGTTAATGACTTCTTCTCTTTTACCTTGAATGTAATAGTTAAATCTTACACTCTTGTGATGTGTTTTCCCTAATTTAATTTGTATTTTTTTTTACTAAATCAAGTGTGTGGGAAGAATGAAAGATGGAGTGATGAAGGGCAGAATGTAAGACGGGCCTGCGTGCCCAATTCTTTACCCTTGAAAAATAAAGATTATTCATTCATTCATTCATTCATTCATTCTCTCTCTTTCTCTCTGTTTTTTTTCTTCTGTTTCTCCATTTTTTTTTTGTAGCTCATCTTTCCCTGGTTATTCCTCCTGTAATGACCGTCCATATGGGCTATTATTTGTTCATTATGTATTCGTGATGTATAATGGCTGTTGCTTTTGTCTTTAATAATTGGAGTTTTTACGCATTTCTACAAAACTATTCAGGGATTCATTAAATTCTTTTTTAAAATAGTTTTTAGACTAAAGTTTGAATCTTTGTAAACTAAATCTTTTTTTTTACATGTCAAATGACGTGTGTGTGTGTGTGTGTGTGCTTATTATGTTTCTCCTTTTCACCATTATTTTCTGAGTATGTTTCGACAAAACAGTGTCTTGAACTTACCGAACTGACAAGACGGGCCAAACCACCCGTCCACACAGGAAGCTCCGGAAAGGCACTGGCCATTTGTATTATTACATCTGTTCCCACGACATAGGCATTTGAACTGACATTTTGAACCAAACAGTCCACTATCGCATCCTGAAATATGATGAATTAAAACATTATTTGTTAGCCTTGTACACCTTATGTCCCTTAGAATTTGCATGCTGTAGATTTGTGAAGTGTTAGTGCCTTCACATTTATAGGCCACTACAGGATTTGATGCAGAGATGACCGCGCCTGTCCTGTCTCCCTTTGTTTTCCCCAGGAATCCCCAGGTACCCTTTTTTTTTTTTTAGACCAGGCTGACCCTAAGCCTCGTTCTGATCGGCTGGGGCATGCAGCTGATCACTACACCAGCATGCCATGCTTGTGACTGTATATAACTTCGTAAATGTTGGCTTCACTTTAATAATCTCTTTATCTTCATATACGTTTCACACTCATACGAAACTTCCCTCTGAAACTGAATCAAGAGGAAAGGAAAACCTTCGCTGTATAATTCCGTACCTTCATAGGTCTTTATAACAAGTTCATCAATGGCACATCAGCGACCAAAAATTGTAACTCCGTAGACACAACCAGAAGCAGGAAGTCAAGAAAAAAAGGCCTTCCACGTAAAGAAGAGTTCTGAAAATGTTGCCATTAAAAAAATGTACGTATCAAAAGAAATGCGACCATCTGAACTTTGTAGATCAACTGTTGATAATGAAATACATAGAAATAACATTAATAACTGAAACACAAAAGTATATGAAATGTATATGAGATTTCTGCTGTGTAAAGTTTTCAATATAATTTTTCAGACGAAAATATATGCCGATATGGTATGTATACTACTTTTCCTATCTTATTTTATCTTATGGGCTATGGGTACGATGCCAAGAACAGACGCAGTATATGGAATATGAGAGGAAAATTGCATTTCACCAAGTGGCATTTTCTTGTATATCAGTTACACATACGTTCTTATAAAAACAAAACTATTACTGACCTAATACGTTTTGTTGTAATATAATAACGATAAAAATGGCAGTGCCGACAGACGCGTACTACCAAAGGTTAGTTCAGTTCTAGTGCAACGATTCTGAGAACTTTGTAAAGCTGTCACTTCATTTGCGTAAGTAAAATTCAACAATGCAGTTGTAGTTAGTGAGTGATAAAATTCCTACATCTATAACAGTGTACTGGAAAATTTAATGTTAGGATTTGTTGGATTCTCATAAAAGGGATATAATCCGGGGTATTTTAATATTTTGACCATTTGATTTAAAGCCCTTGGTATTTTTGTTGTACAAGAGTTCAATTGAAAGGTCAGGGTTGAGACGTTAAATTCCACGAGATTTTTATGAACTTAGCCTTGACATGTTAGTAATAGAAAAGTTATTTTTGGAATGTCCAGTGAGTTTTCGTCTGAAGGTCGTAAACAGGTAGAATCACGGGTTGAGTGATTCTCGGGATAGAAACTTCGGGAAGATTTAGGGGAATAGTTAATACATATTTAAGGAGTGAAAGGACAAGATTTTTTTGTGATTGATTATGATTATGAGATTATAATGAGTTTGAATTAAGACTCAGTTGAGAATGTGATTTTTCTAGTATTTAGTCCACTTTTGGTGATTTTTTTTCATGTAGCTGACTTGTGTGCATAGAATTCTCCTTATGGAGACATTATGAGATTATTTCTCAGTATGATTTCAGTAAAGAGTCAGGTGGTTGTTAGTGTCATAATGTCAAGCATTTCCTTTCCTGTCATAACTTTGCTGAACTAAAGAATATGAAATGAGTTCCTTTTTGAGATTTTTGTATAGACCTTTGGTCTACAGATTTTCTGTGATGAGTGAGAGAATTCTGTGATCCTTTTTGATGCAGTAAGTGTGTACTCTTATGCTGTACTACATTTTTTTTGTATGCTTGTTGCTTTTATGTAGTGTGACAGTTGGGTCCCCCCCCCTCCCCGCCCCCACTCCACTTGGCAAATTAGTTCTTGTCGGAAAGTGGATTAGCCAGAAACTTTGTATAACGTTGTCAATTGCCTCTCACTCTCACCTATCATCACTCATTTTTTCCATTAATAAAGTGTTAGTTTATGTTATTCACACCGGACTGTTCACTGTGTGTTGTCCTTGTTAGTATTTCTATAGCAGAAGTTTCATGACAGTAATACAAATCTTTATAAGTATTGCCGTGTCTGTAACTAGCAGTCACAGTATTACTAGACATGTTTAAGAAGTGAACGTCTACACAACAACGTTCAAAATTCAAAATTCAGTCTCCGACTTCACAGTATTCGGGACATATACACTCAGCCGCATGCTGCATCATCCATTGAAGAGTATAACAATCTTTGGGATATAGTAAAAGCATAAACATTTAAAAGGTAAAGGTACAGCTGCCATGTCTTCGAGCCATATCTACACTGGTAACCTAGAGGGCGGTGTGATCAGTATTAATCTTTCTCGCTCTATGGAGATGTTCCATAAGAACATCCGGGGCGACACATGTCTCCTCTCGGGATTCAAACCACTTGCTTTAGCAATGAGAGATGAGTGCACTAACAATTTTGCTACCCGCGAGTCTTAGAACAACAAAGCCTGCTGGGGCGACGGTGTAGCGAAGTGAATAACTGACTCATCTCTCATAGCGACAGTTTGTTGTATGTTCTGGCTCCTTCCGTTGGTAAAGGAAACGCAGCCAGGCTGGTTTGCTGTCAGTATTAACAAACATATTGTCAGAAACACCATGTCCCCGAGGGGCCTTTGGGGTTATCTTTACCACATTAAAACTACAACGTACGTACCTGAAATTTGGGATGACACCAGACAAGACAATAACATCCACGAGACAATGATAGCCAAAGAAAGATTCCCACAATTCATGGCTGGTGCTTGGAACGCCAATTTTCATCCGACAAAAACAGCTTTGTTAAGGACACGTTCTTGCGTATGGCATCTGCAATGATATGAGTTTTAAATTATCAGCGTTAATTAGGTCTTAATGATGCATTTTGTAGTTCTTGTTCACACAACAACAAAAATGAAAATCCTTTCACTGATCCAGAAATAAAACTGAAAAGTATCACCAACAGTAGAAAAATGCTCAAAAGCTCCGAAAACATAAAATGTAACACATTCTATCGGTTATTATATTGGCTGTTTTGGTTCACTAATAGCTCTCTCCCACTCGCATACGAGTATAATCCATACCTAGATTTGGTGGATACATTTCAGAAGTAAATCATGACATGTACAAAGGGTGCAAAAAGAAAAAGAAGAAAGAAAGAAAAAAAAGCAATGAAGGAACTGAAGAGGATCCAATTTTCCATTTTTCATGCTTCAATGCTCCCGGAACTGTAGATGCAATAGGTTAGTCGTAAAAAGTAAAGGTAATCCTGTCATGCCTTAGAGGCACATAGGGATATGGTGTTAGTGCCCATATTTTCCATGACCTGTCAGGACACTAGAGGGTGATATGGTCAGTATCACACCTAGCTGCCTTTCCTTCCCCAACTCCAGAAGAGGTCGGGTACCCATTTCTACAGCTGGGTGACTGGGGTGCCTCCGGCCGGATTCGAACCCCCGACCTTCGCCATGAGAAACCAGTGCACTAACCACTTCGCCACTCAGACACCCAATAGGTTAGTAACCACAGCGTATACACTAAAATAAACGTTTCCCTGGCATTTTGGTTTTTAGCTTCATGCGTCAGAAACAGAAAACACGAAAAATAATAGCACCCTATTACAGCGAAACATGTTAATGTTGGTATCGTGCCTTTTTTTTTTAAAGGGACCTTTCCTGAAGAAACGCTCGGTTTACGGACCCGGTGGTACCAGGTTCAAGTCAGAACAGTGGGAGTTTTTCTGGTACGTACCAAGAGGCCCTAGGGTCCACCCTACCTCTAAAAACAGGCGTCAGGGAAACCTGGGAAGGTAAATGCTGCCAGGCGTGATACTGACCACACGACACTTTCATGTGCGGAAGGTACTGATAATACAGGCCTAACACCGTATCTCCAATATGCCTTAATGGTATAGAAACTGGAATTTTACCTTTACCTTCCTGACAAAAAAAAAAAACGGAAAACATAAAGCGTGTGACGGTTATCATAGCTGTACTTCAGACAAGCCCGTAAACCCCCAAGATCTCTATCTGTAAAAGATGCACCGACTATGTAGCACTAATGGGACCCCAGAAGAATGGAAGAGGCGAGGCAGATTTGGATTGACCCCAGAACGTTTCAAGCAACAAGCTCTGTGAGGATTCGGCACATTCCTGCAAAAAGTTAAACGAAAAAATCATAGTGGAGAATATCCTTAGGATACAAACAATGCATGACAAGAGGGGAAAGAAAAGCTGTCTGTGTCAAGTAGTCTGCCATGACTAGTTAATCAATGGAGTCAAATCGCTGTCACAGATTTCCGATTATCAACGGCTCCGAATAACCGTGGCAGTGATGCTGTACAGACATTACAAGAGCCACATTAACAGCTACTGATAAATACAGACATTACGAGAGCCACATTCACAGCTACTGATAAATACAGACATTACGAGAGCCACATTCACAGCTACTGATAAATACAGACATTACGAGAGCCACATTCACAGCTACTGATAAATACAGACATTACGAGAGCCACATTCACGGCTAATGATAAATACAGACATTACGAGAGCCACATTCACAGCTACTGATAAATACAGACATTACGAGAGACACATTCACAGATACTGATAAATACAGACATTACGAGAGCCACATTCACGGCTACTGATAAATACAGACATTACAAGAGCCACATTCACAGCTACTGATAAATACAGACATTACGAGAGCCACATTCACAGCTACTGATAAATACAGACATTACGAGAGCCACATTCACAGCTACTGATAAACACAGACATTACGAGAGCCACATTCACAGCTACTGATAAATACAGACATTACGAGAGCCACATTCACAGCTACTGATACACTATTATGAAAGTTTGAGACTCATTTTTCACACATAACGCTGCCAGAATGTTACGAACAATTAGAAAGAAAAGGCTTTTTTTCATAACAATCGATATTCTGGTTATAGTAAACTTCTTGTGCTTCATAAAAGAAAATTACTAACCAGTTATTAACTGTATGTGATAGCAACACTTTTGAACTAATTTACTTGACAGCACAGTAAGCACAGCTTTAATAGCAACAATTGTGGACTAATTTAACTAGCGGAACAGTAAGCAAAACATTGACAAACAGTAACACAACAGGAACAGGAACAAAACCTCTCACTTATCATCACTTCATTTCAGTGTTCGAGGTCTATTCTGTAGTAGATGTGTAACTGGAAGAACTATTCTGTAGTAGAATATGTAACTGGGAGATCTATTCTGTAGTAGATGTGTAACTGGAAGAACTATTCTGTAGTAGAATATGTAACTGGGAGATCTATTCTGTAGTAGAATATGTAACTGGAAGAACTATTCTGTAGTAGAATATGTAACTGGGAGATCTATTCTGTAGTAGAATATGTAACTGGGAGATCTATTCTGTAGTAGAATATGTAACTGGGAGATCTATTCTGTAGTAGAATATGTAACTGGGAGATCTATTCTGTAGTAGAATATGTAACTGGGAGATCTATTCTGTAGTAGGTATGTAACTGGGAGATCTATTCTGTAGTAGAATATGTAACTGGGAGATCTATTCTGTAGTAGAATATGTAACTGGGAGATCTATTCTGTAGTAGATATATAACTGGGAGATCTATTCTGTAGTAGATGTATAACTGGAATATTATTCTGTAGTAGATGTATTACTGGAAGATTATTCTGTAGTAGATGTATAAATGGAAGTAATTTTCAGTCCGATGAATGAATGATATATTTCCCTTGTTGGTACAATACCTTGATGCTTGCAAGAAACATAACCAACAAACTAAAGAAGAGATACACGATATTTCCAAAGATATGCCAACGAAATTTGTAGTTAGCTACATATCCTGCATAAACATCAGTAATTGTAGTAAAAAAATAGGAAAAAGCTTTTATTAAATAAGGAACATGCATCTGTGACGTTTTGGTTTTTATGATCTTAATTATAAAAGAAAAACATACACGAAAAAGTAAAAACGAAAGAAGATAAAATATAAATTCACATGAATGCTATTATAACAAATAGGAATGGGGGAAAAAATCAGATGAAAAAGGGAGTACATATTTGTGACTTGTAAGAAGGTGTGTTCAGAAGTGCGCGTGGTGGAGTATTGTGAATGCTAAAATGAAGACTTGGGATGTATGATAGGTTAGTAGTAATGAGGGGGTGGGGAAAGAGGAAAGGAGTGAGAGGGAGGGAGAGGGTGTGGGGGCTGGGATATAATGGTAATCAAGCTGAGATAAGGGTGGGTGGAATAGATGAATGTGGTTGGGGTAGAGGGTTTGTAATCTAGTGCAGTGAGGGGGCTTTGGAATATAAGTTACAGGTGAGGAAAGATTAGAAATTAGTAGAGAGAGAATACTATCGTGGACAAAGGGAATTAAGTGTAGCTGAATTTCGATTTCAAACCGTTTTTGTGTGTGTGTGTGGGGGGGGGGGGGGGGAGAAAGGCAAAACTAGGCAAGGATAAGTTTCCCATATGGACAGAAGCGACGACCCCACAATCAAGGAGGTCAGGGATAGCCAGTACACAGACCTTAAGCTAATTATTGGCCCAGGCGGCCAAGCAAGTATGTGAATGTGGTGACTATTATGATGCCGGTTATTAAGATTAATCAATCATTTCTTTAATTGTTATCCATACATCTCTTTTCTTTTCTTAAAAAAACTTTCTGCTGTTTTACGTCGTATTTTTTGTTTGAAAAATACAGAAAATGGTTTAATTCATCCTTGCATCTACCACAAACTGACCATCAGCGCCGTTGTTTTTATGTACTAGTGATATACTTAACAAAACAGCAGAGAAACACATAAATGCCTTTGAATGTAAATGCTATAGAAGAGTTCTTCAAATATCATGGACACAAAAAAGAACAAATATATCTATACTACAAGAGCTTAATATTGAAGAAGGCTGGCTAGTAAAGAGGATTAAAGAGAGAAAACTTAAATATTTTGGGCACATTAAACGTCATGATAATCTAGAGAAGTCAGTCTTGGAAGCGTACATAATGGGAAAAAGAAAGAGACGAAGACCAAGGCGAATATGGCTGCAAGACATCGTTGATGATCTGCAAATGGATGCAACAGCAGCAGGGCATCTTGCTTACAACAGAGAGGCCTACAGGAGAGCTGTTAGGGAGGCAAAGTTCCACAAGGGACATGCAAATGAATGAATGAATGAATGAAAGTGATATACTAAAAAGTCATATGTTGTGGAAAAAACATAAAATGGCCGCTGAGTTTATCTGATTATGTATCCTGCATGCATCCTACGCATGGCATGTCATTCCTCACAACCTGTACTACACTGTGATGAACGTCTTGTTTTATATGCTGGGGGCATTACCACAGTAACTATAATAACGCACTGTAGGGGTTATTCTCCTACTCTGACTTTCCAACCCCAGCACAATTTGTCCATAGAGACGTCCTACATTGGGGGGGGGGGGGTAGGAGGGGAGGGGGGGGAAAGGAGGCTTTGCAGCTCTGTCGGCTCACTCGTTACCATGCTCTCCTGCTTTCTCGGGACAGTAGATCCATGCTAGGCCTGCAACCTGAGACTGTAGGAGAAGGCTGACACACTCCATGCCAGGCCTGCAACCTGACACTGTAGGAGAAGGCTGACACACTCCATGCCAGGCCTGCAACCTGACACTGTAGGAGAAGGCTGACACACTCTATGCCAGGCCTGCAACCTGAGACTGTAGGAGAAGGCTGACACACTCCATGCCAGGCCTGCAACCTGAGACTGTAGGAGAAGGCTGACACACTCCATGCCAGGCCTGCAACCTGACACTGTAGGAGAAGGCTGACACACTCCATGCCAGGCCTGCAACCTGACACTGTAGGAGAAGGCTGACACACTCCATGCCAGGCCTGCAACCTGACACTGTAGGAGAAGGCTGACACACTCCATGCCAGGCCTGCAACCTGAGATTGTAGGAGAAGGCTGACACACTCCATGCCAGGCCTGCAACCTGAGATTGTAGGAGAAGGCTGACACACTCCATGCCAGGCCTGCAACCTGAGATTGTAGGAGAAGGCTGACACACTCCATGCCAGGCCTGCAACCTGAGATTGTAGGAGAAGGCTGACACACTCCATGCCAGGCCTGCAACCTGAGATTGTAGGAGAAGGCTGACACACTCCATGCCAAAAAAATGCCCTCGTCGATCTTAGTGAGAATGCTTTGAAATGAACAGTAAAACAGGCCAAGAACAAAATAAAAACTAGAAAAAGAAAATCATAAGATGGACAACATCGCGAGTGAGATGGATATCAGTTGGACAGGTGATGTCTGTATGACAGCGTAGATGAAGGGAACTGATAACATTCATGTTACATTTTAATAGCTCTGATAACATTCATGTTACATTTTAATAGCTTGGTCGTGCTACAAGATTTTCCTGAGTGCATTTTGTAGGTTATGTCATTTTAAAAAAAATTCCATATAGGAAGCGAGCATACTTTTGTTACTGGTGTACCGTGGTACATTACTGTTGTTACTGGTGTACCATGGTACACTGTTGTTGTTACTGGTGTACCATGGTACACTGTTGTTGTTACTGTGGTACCGTGGTATAGTACTTTTGTTACTGATGTACCATGGTATATTACTATTGGTAAAGTATATTTTTTTAAAACAAATGTCTAAGGAAAATAGTCAGTATAAAGTGAAACGAATTCAAGAACAACGCAGAGATAAGACAGGTCAGCAAACAACAACCTGTCTCATTGGTGATCAGAAAAAGAAGATGAACATATGTAGGTCATGTGATGAGAAGAAGCGATCAGAATATACCAAAACAAGCTATGAAGTGGAGAACAACAGGCCGAAGAAAATGAGGCAGACCATGTGAAACTCTAAAGAGGACATTTGTTAAGAGAAGCCAGTTTAGTGGGCATAACATCCCTTGACGAAGTTGAAAGACTCGCCGAGAACAGGAAAACTTGCCAGACAACTATGCGAGCCCTATGTGACGTTTAAAGGCACAGTAAGGATGTAAGATGTAAGAAAGTATGTTACTGTTACATCAGTAGTGTGTAATTTGAGCCATTTTTCGTCCGTCTCACATGTCCGGCAGTCATACAGCATTGACCGAAGACTGTCTGACCTCTCCTCAGACCAACAATCACCCTACAAGGTTTTCTCAACATTGATCAAAGTTCTACACGCCCCCACAACACGTGATCTTGCTATAATTAAAAACCTGTGCTTTGATAACTCAAACAGAAATTACCCCAAGATTTCAGATCTAGCGAAAGGGGGGTTAACTTTAACTCATTATGCCGGGGAACAAACTCTGCATATCTATACTCTGTTACATAAGTGAAATATGTTTTAAATCCATAAGCTTTCCTTCTCGTGCAGGTACCGTCACTTAAAATCTGTGTAGCTCATAATTTGATGTGTAGTAGAATCTGTAAGTGTCCAACTCTCCGACACTTAAGACAATGACTGTTTTTTCCCCTTTTGTTTCGTCGCATGTTCGGATTATAATGTTTAACACTGGTTACTAGAGTACATTTGGTTTGGGTATTCCGTCAGGGAAGAATATGTGCAGTTTGTATCCATCTGCCATACCCAAAGCAAGATTTGGTTAAGAACGTGCCGATTCTGAATTAAAGAAACGTTAATTTTGCTCGACATTCTCTGGCTCTCTTTACTCACAGGGCGGATCATCCTCACTACACATCAGACGATTAGTACATAAGCACTCCGATCCCATCTTCAGTATTTCCACCCAGTGGTTGGCGGCTGACGATGTCGGTTCTGTGTTGGTTAACCAGTCTATCTTGCTTCCCGATGTAGCGCTCTTGTCCGGCCACTCCTCGTTTGACGTTATTTTCCAGCTTGTTCATGGTTACACATTCAGAACTTTACACATTCTCAATGCGAGTTATTGTTCATGTTAAAATCCTGTTATTTAGCCATCTCATTTCTCCTTTGCGTCTCTCTCAGTATAACATGTCTTCTAACCTCAATCTTTGTCTTCGCTGTGTTTTCCCACTTCAAACATGTTTTACAACAGTAATATCAGTTCTTTTATTCTTCGACTTTTCTGTTCTTCAACTTTTCCAGCCCTTTTCTACAATTCTTCTTCCTTTATCTGGGATTTCTTACTAAACTGGTAATGAGAAAAGAAATTCATACCATTTCACTGAAATAGTTTTTATCTTATTATCTACGTTTTTATATGAATCTCTCTCTCTCTCTCTCTCTCTTTATAAGGTATGTAGTTACTTCTGTACTGAGTGAATGTTTAAGAGCGAAACGTAAATGTTATATTTTATTTTATGTCTCTCAGTTTCAGTGTTAATTATGTTTGTCACATGAACAGCATATTTGTAGAATGTCTGGAATAGAGTGAAAGATGTATGATAAAGGGCAGAATGTCAGACGGGCCTGGGTGCCCAATTCTTAACCCTTTTGAAATAAAGATCAATCAATCAATCAGTCAGTCAATCAATCAATCAATCTCTGCCTATATGCATAATTTCAAGAATTATCCCCATTCATTTGTTAAGAACTTGCCGTCAAAATCTCTGAATTGAGGGTAATTTTTAGAACCGATCTTCTTCAAATAATACCCGCATGTAAACGAACTGCTATGCTAGACAGTTAGAGATAAAATCAGAAAAAAAATTCACTGAAATGAAAGTAGTAGCTCCAAGATGATGAAAGAAGAAAGAAAATCACGTTGTGACGTAACGAAGTAGAAATTTTAGCAAGAGGCAATATGTCGGAGACAGTAGAAACTTTATCAAAGAGGCAATATGTTAGAGTTACTAGAAACTTTAACAAAGAAACAATATATTAGAGACACTAGAAACTTTAGCAAAGAGGTAATATGTCGGAGACAGTAGAAACTTTAGCAAAGAGCCAATATATTAGAGACAGTAGAAACTTTAACAAAGAAACAATATATTAGAGACACTAGAAACTTTAGCAAAGAGGTAATATGTCGGAGACAGTGGAAACTTTAGCAAAGAGCCAATATATTAGAGACAGTAGAAACTTTAGCAAAGAAACAATATGTTAGAGACAGTAGAAAATTTAGCAAACAGACAATATGTCAGAGAATGTAGAAATTTTTACAAAAAGAGACAACGAGTCAGCGAGAGTAAAAACTTTGATAAAAAAGAGACAGTATGTTCAGAGACAGTAGAAATTTTGATAAAAAAAGATAATATGTTCAGATACAATAGAAACTTTGATAAAAAGAGGGAATATGCCAGAGACAGTAGAAACTTTCATAAAAAGAGACAACATGTCAGAGAGAGTAGAAACTTTGATAAAAGAGAGACAATATGTTCAGAGATAATAGAAACTCTGGAAAGAGACAATATGTCTGAGACAGTAGAAATTTTGATATGCCAGAGACAGTAGAAACTGTGGAAAGAGACAATATGTCTGAGACAGTAGAAACTTTGATAAAAAGAAACAATATGTTCAGAGACAGTAGAAATTCTGGAAAGAGAAATTATGTCAGGGACAGCAGAAACTATGACAACAAGACAACATGTCAAAGATAATAGAGACTTTGACAGAGACACAATATGCCAGAGATAGCAGAAACTCTGGAAAGAAACAATATGTCAGAGGTTAAGTAGAAACATTGATAAAAAGAGACAACATGTCAGAGACAGTAGAAACGTTGATAAAAAGAAACAATATGTTTAGAGATAATAGAAACTTTGATGAAAAGAGAGAATATGCCAGAGAGAGTAGAAATGTTGATAATAAGAGGGAATATGCCAGAGACAGTAGAAACTTTGATAAAAAGAGACAATATATTCAGAGACAGTAGAAACTTTGATAAAAAGAGACAATATATTCAGAGACAGTAGAAACTTTGATAAAAAGAGACAATATGTCAGAGATAATAGAAACTTTGACAAGGAGACAATATGTCACAGATAATAGAAACTTTGACAAAGAGACAATATGTTGAAGATAATAGAAACTTTGACAGAGAGACAGTATGTTCAGAGACAACGGGGCAGGAGAAAAATTCACATGCTGAAAGACCAAGGAAAAAAAAAAAAGAAGAAAAGAAAAAACACACAAACACACAAAATGACCGCTATTTATTGTACTGAAATGATAAACTGAAGCTGAATCGAACATGATGTGACTACAAAATGTGCTGTTATAACACACCGCTTTATGCCGTTGTATCATTTAACGTGACGCCCGATGTAAATAACAGTGGAGTCCATATTTGAAATGAAAAACAACAAAACAAAAACCAAATCTTCTACACCGACTTGTCACGGAGACCATGGTCTAGCCTGTAGTTACTAGTTCTTTCCATGAGAAAGCTGTTAATGTTGGGCTTAGAAAGCTTGAAAATAAATCAGCTTTCCCATCCTTGGAGAATGTGAGGAAGAAATTAACCAAAAAAAAAAAAGAAAAAAACCAGACAAGCTCAACTATAACTACACTGGATTCTCTCATGAAACTCAAGATTTCTACCACTGCTGCCAGAGATCAAATGCCAAACCAACTATGCCTGAAGACATTCATGGAAAGTAGCTGGTCGTTTTTTAGTTTATAGCCCCCCCCCCCCCCCAACTTGAGAACATTTGTGTTAAGGGAACATAGATCTGATTGCTAGAAAAACTCTGACCTACTTCTGCAGCCCCCCCCCCCCCCAAAAAAAAACGTAGCAATCAACACTAACTGCAATTGTTATTTCTGTAAAATGTAATGTCTAGATGGTGTACAAGGAAAGCAATGTGCAACAATCAATCATGCACTATGTAAAAAACATATGGCATTCAGGTATTTGGCCAAAAGAATAGAAAAGAAATTCATACCACTGCCAAAAAAAGGTAATCTGAAATTATGCACAAACTACAGAACTGTTGCCCTGATTAGTCATGCAGGTAAAATTCTATTAAAAATCATAATGGATAGACTTCGAAAGATAGTAGTAGAAGAAGTCATTATGGTCCAAGCTGGTTTTAGACAGGGAAGATAATCAAGAGATCATATATTCAATATAAGATTAATAATAGAGAAATGCAGAGAGTTTAATGTGAATCTATATTTATCTTTTATAGATTACTCAAAGGCAACTGATTGTGTACAACACCAGAAACTTTGGGAAATAATGGAAAAAATGGGATTTTCAACACATTTGATACAATTAACATCCCTGCTATATCTAGACCAACAGGCAGCAGTAAGAATAAATGGTGAAACAACAACTTGTTTTGACATAAAACAAGGGGTCCGTCAGGGGTGCATATTGTCACCTTACTTATTTAACTTGTAAACTGAAAATATAATGAGGATTGTTAGAGAAGCTGTAGACAAAGAATATTACGATGCGATAACAATTGGAGGTTATGAAATACCAGAGATTAGATATGCTGATGACACAGTATTACTGTCCACAACACAAAAAGGAACGGAAAAACTAATTATGTCAATCCATAAGAGCAGTGAGGAGCAAAACTAAACTGATTACAACTGACAAAACAAACAAGGCAGTTGATATATCTATCAATGAGGGAAAACTGGAAGAAGTGGAGAGTTTTGAATATCTTGGGTCACTGATAACTAATAATGGAGATACAATGAGGGAAATTAAAAGGAGGACATCTATCTTTCTTCAGGAAGTAAAACAGCTAAAGAATCCATGGAGAGAAACAGACAGAACTACGAAAATAAGATTTTTAAGGGCATGCATCTTTTCCATGGTAACATATGCCTGTGAGACCTGGACACTTAACAAAACAGCTGAGAAACACATACATGCCTTTTAATGTAAATGGTATATAAGAAATCTTCAAATATCATGGACACAGAAAAGAACAAACATATCCATACTACAAGGACGTAATAGTAAAGAGGATTAAACATATCAAACTTAAATATTTCTGACACATTAAACGTCATGATAATCTAGAGAAGATTGTCTTGGAAGGGTACATTATGGGAAAAAGAGAGAGAGGAGGACCAATGCGAAGAAGGCTGCAAGACATCGTTGATAATCTGGAAATGGGTGCATCAGCAGCAAGGAATCTTGCTTACACCCGATAGGCCTACAGGAGAGCTGTTAGGGAGGCAAAGATCCGCAAGGGTCATGCAAATGATTGAGTGAGATGGTGTATGGATGGGGACATGGAGATAGCCGGCGGGGATGAGGAAAGTCTGTTGTGAAATCAATGAATCCAGGACGTAAGAAGCCTATGGATCTCTACAACAATGGCTATCAGAAAAATGTAAACAAAATAGGGCAGGCAGGTTATAAGTGGCAGGGAATGTATATCGTTGAAGTACTCATCGGATTCCTCATCCCAAAGTTGGAGTGTCTCTGTGGAACTGTCTCAAAGCCGTTGGGCCGGACGTGGAGAAGAGTTTCATGTACAACCACCAGAGGCTGTAAAACAAAGTTTTGTCCAGGCCAGCCTATACACCTGTCTTCATGACAGTTCGAGCAAGACCACAGTCTGCCCTATCAAGGAAGGTCGAAGGTACCCAGTCAGAAGTTACATGGCAAAAATCAGGGTACCACAGATTATCTCTAATGAAATATTATTCGTAGGAAGTAGATTTTTATAGGGAACCTAAGATGACTGTTCTAGTTAGGTTTCAAATATTGGAGCTTTTGAAATAAGATGGGACAAAATGGTTTCTTAAAGCCTAGCAATGCTTCAAAATGCATCATCATCATGTAGCATCTCGAGAAGAAAGGTTGGCTGTAATGAGTCTCCACTTTCCTCGCTCCCTCGCCTTGCTTGTGCATTCAGTCAAGCTGTGTGCTGTCCATTCTAGCATGGAGTCTTCCTTTCTATATCTCACATTCTAGCATGGAGTCTTCCTTTCTATATCTCACATTCTAGCATGTAGTCTTCCTTTCTATATCTCACATTCTAGCATGGAGTCTTCCTTTCTATATCTCACACTCTAGCATGGAGTCTTCCTTTCTATATCTCACATTCTAGCATGGAGTCTTCCTTTCTATATCTCACATTCTAGCTCTCGCTCGCTCTTTTTTCCCCTTGCAGATTTGCCTCTAGTATGATCTTAAGTATACTGTTATGTCTTCTGATATAACCAAAGTATTTTGTTTTCTTCATCCTTATTGCTTTGAGACGTTCACATTACACGTGATGCTCTTCTAAAACTTGTGCATTTGTTCTTTTTCATTGTCAATGATATTTGCTCGGCCCCCACTCATTATCATGCTTGCCCTCCCCACTCATTATCATGCTCGGCCCTCCCCACTCATTATCATGCTCGGGCCCCCCCACTCATTATCATGCTCGCCCCCCCACTCATTATCATGCTCGCCCCCCCAGTCATTATCATGCTCGCCCCCCCCCCCACATTATCATGCTCGCCCCCCCCCCCACTCATTATCATGCTCGCCCCCCCCCCCACTCATTATCATGCTCGGCCCCCACACATTTTCAGAATTAAGTGTTCCGTTTTTAAGGCTGCTAAAACTTCCATGTGTTACCAGTCGCATAGGATTACATCAATGTCACTTCCTGAATGCCTGGTATTTGATGATGTTTTGGTGCCTTGTTTCGTTACTTCTAATGTGACTGCGTGTGCTGACGTGAACGGAGGTGTGTGATGACCTAATTTGTTATTGTGAGAAAGGTGTGTGTGATAAGCTAATGTGTAGTCATAACCTACTGTTTTGTTGTGAGCGAGGTGTGTGATGACCTACTGTTTTGTTGTGAGCGATGTGTGTGATGACCTACTGTTTTGCTATAAATGACATGTGTAATGACTTAATGTGCTGACGTAAGGAATGTGTGTGGCGAGTTAATGTGTGATGATTCAATGTGTTGTCGTGAACGAGGTGTGCGATGACTTAACGTGCCCACCTGAGTGAAGTATTTAACCGGCCTAATGTGTTATCTTGATGCAAGTGTGACCTAACACAGGTGACCTCCACATGCGGAAGAAAGAAGGAATTTCAGTTAAAATAGGAAATGAAAAAAGATAATTGGGGAAAATCACATTTCACATTTAGTCATCCGAAACCACACTCCAAATTATTAGAAGAATGTTAAGAATACGACGGACAGCCAAGAAGACAAACAGGAAGTGTCTTAGAGAAAGAAATGTAGATATGAACCTAATTAAATCCATAAGGAAACGACGGTCATTAATTCAATGGGCATAGAAGAGGAGGGCTTGAAAACATCGTAACAACAGGAAAGATAAATGGTAGGAGAGGCAGAGGTACCAAGAGAAAAAAAAAGACATGGTTAGTCTAACGCGTTGGCACAACAAAACGAAATCACCAGCTGAGATGATAGAAAATATCAAGGACCGAGACCTGTGGAGAGGGATGATCACCAAGGCTTACTGGCACCTTAAGGCGATGATATATAGTATTTGTCCTCATTTTCTACACATTTATGTATCAAAACTCACTACAACATGGATGATATGGTTGATATAAAAAAAAGATTAAAAAAATTATTTCGCATTTATGTGGCAATCTTTTTTACAAGGAAGATACCAAAATTATTAAGTGTTTAACTTTTCATCTATTCTTTTTTGGTGATTGTATCTGTTGTGTTGTTTTTGTATGCGATCCTTGAAAAGGGCTTTTTGCCGAAATATTGGATTGTTGTATGTTCTCCATTAATACGTGCTCGTCTTACTTTCAGTCATTCTTGCTTCTGCCTACTTTCCTACTTTCTTTGTTATCTTTTTGTTAAACTGAATCATACCCCCACCCCCTTTCCCCTCTCCCCCCCCCCCCCCCCCCCCCCCCGCCATCTACTTCATTTCCGGGTAACATTAGAAATGTTGCAGAATTTAACGCCGGTTTTAATGTACATCCAGAGCACACTGAAAAGTCTGACCGTGTAAACACAGCTGATGCAGTTTGTGACCACACACCAACATAAGCCATGGAAGCAGGGAGAGATGAGAGAGTAGAAACAATTAGCTTAGTTAGTTAATTAATTCATTAGTTTAGTTAGTTTACCTAGTTCGTTAGTTAGTTCGGTCGTTTTTTACTTCTTCAGTTCATTGGTTACTTAGTTCTTTAGTTCATTGGTTAGTTAGATAGTTTGTTAGTCAGTTAGTTGGTTTTTTTTGTTCGTTAGTTCTTTAGTTCGTTGGTTAGTCAGTCAGTCAGTCAATTATTTATTTATTTATTTAGTTCAGATTATCTTCACAGCACTCAGGTGTGGACGATACACTCTTAGATCGAGTGGTGTACGACCTTGACAGAAGCGTCATCGTCCATGTGATTGGCAGTCGGTTTCGAATATACATAGATACATATACATTCAATTCAAGCGCCATGCCACCACGGGTGTTGGAGATCATTTCTCTCCACAATTCCCTGTCTTTAGACTTGATTATGACATCCACCAGTGACCCTCTTCCAAGCCACACTGACACCCCATCCAATAACCTCACTCTTTTTCTTCCTCTTCTTCCTTCAATTTTTCCAGTTGCCACAGACTGTTCTAATTTTCCTCTTCTCAGGAAATGTCCTATAAATCTCGCTAGTCTGTATCCGATCTTTGTTATAATTTGGTTTTTAACTCCAGCCTCTCTTAAGACTTTTTCATTGGTTTTCTTGGCTGTCCATGATACCTTCAACATCCTTCTTATAAACCACATTTCTATGGCTTCCATTTTTCGGTGTACTCTCTGATTCATAGACCATGCTTCAAACCCATAAAACAAAATTGGATCGATGTAACATTTAAGTACTCGAAATCTTGTTTCCATTGATATGGATCTGTTGTACAAGATGTGTTTCATTGTCTGGAATGCTGACTTGGCCTGAGGACGTCTGCTTTTTATTTCGTTGTGCCATTTCCCACCAGCTGTTATAATCATTCCTAAGTACTTGTTTCAGATTTGTGCCATCGATGGTAGTGCTACATTTTGGTGGTATTTTCTTTGAGATGACCATCACTTCAGTCTTTCTTTTGTTCAGGCTGAGACCTTTATCTTTACTTTCACGAACCACGATGTCCAGAACAGCCTCTAGCTCCCCTTCACTTTTAGCAATCAGGATGTTGTCGCCTGCATATATTAAGGTGTTAAGGTTGTATCCGCCAACTGATATTTCTGACATGTTCTCTGTATTTCTCATTATGTTTTCGCTGTACAAGGAGAAGAGATCAGTAGATAAAACACATCCTTGTCTCACTCCCAACTGTATGTCTTGGAATGCTCCTATTTCTTTCTAAACTCTCATTGCTACTGATTGCTGCTAATATGTTTTTGATAAGTTTCAGATCTTTCCCATCTATGTTGATGTCTTCCAGCATTCTTATATTTATATGTGTCTCACTTTATCGAATGCTTTACAGTAGTCTATGAAGCACAAAGTATAGGTCTGTCTATACTTCCGTTGATCTCTCCATCAATGTTCTTATTATATATATGGCGTTACTTGTATCTTTTCCTTCCACCAAGTCACACTGGTCTTCAGTGATTTCTGGTTTTATTTTGCTCATGACTCTTCACATAAAATACGAAGCAGGATTTTGGTAACATGGCTCTTAAGACTAATGGTTCGATGACCTTCACATTCAACTACACCTTGTTTCTTTGGTAGGGCAATGAAAATTGATTGCAAAAGGTCTGATGTTGCTGTTAAAAATGTCATTCAGCAATCTGGTAATTATTTCTATGCCAAGCTCTCCTAATGCTTTCAATTCTTTCTTTGTGACTTTATCTGGTCCTGGTGCTTTATTGCTTTTCATGTGTTTGATGCCTTCTTCCACTTCTGCTTTTAATATCTGAGGCCCTTTATTATTATTTCGTATATCTATTTCACTTATATTGTCCTCATAGAGTTCTATAATGTATTCTCACCATCGTGCCATTATTTCATCTCTGTCCATTATTGTATGTCCCTCCTTTGGCTTCAGGCAATCAGTCTTGTGGTATGCCCTGTGTTTTTTAACTCTTATATATATATATATATATATATATAAACATTGACTTGCATCAGCGTAGAGAGGCATTGGCCGGATGATGTTTTGTTTAGTTGTGTCTATGGATGCGTTGTAAATTCATGTGTATTATGGTGATCGTTGGTTATATTCTGCCGTGTCCACTTCAAGTAGTATAGATTATGTACTTGTGCAGTAAGCTGTGATGTAGGATTCTGTATTTACGTATCAATATGGACATGCTTTTCAGTGAGATTTATAGGTATGTTGGGCGGTCAACATATTTGATTCGTTTTTATGCTTTCATGTAGATTGACTTCCTGCTGCATCAACGTGATTATAGAGAGCTCTGTCATGGCAGCGGTCGCTGCGTGGAGTAAGTGCCACTGCACATTAGATTTGCAGTGTAGGCTACGTGTAGGGCCAAGAGAGCCCGGGAACCACAGGTCCATCAGGTTTTCAATAATGCAACATGAGAAGTCATTATCAGTTTTATACCATGCTTAATTACCATTATAATGACACATGTCTTGATGTCATGTTAATGTCAATGTCAGCTTTTTATGTGTTGTGACGTATAGTGAGTTTAAAATGCTGTGTCGTTAGTTTCAGACGTGGCGATTTGTACCGCATGTCAATGTATTGTGTATTGATTAAATGCTCAGGATTTATTCATCAGCATACAATATACCAAGGAGGGGAGAACCTGGGTTGGCGATCATGATGGGGAAGCTAGATTGGCCTCGAGTAGTGTAGCAAATTGTCAGGGGATTGTTGGTCTGTAACCAACCTGGGAATATATATTCCTCCCATGAATTATAAATGTAAACTTGTACCAAACAAGTTTTACACAGGGCACGTCATATTTGCTCCGATCTCCTCCTCATTACAGCAGACAGTGTACGACCACTGACGACACCTGCTCTTTGCTGACTGACTAAACGTCTTCTGTCGTGCCGAAAGGTCCAATGCTTAGCAACTCCAGGTCTAATTCCCATCCCCAGAATGTTTGATAAACTGCTACAGTTGGAGCATCTGCAGGAAAAGGGAAGTATAATATCAGCCCTGTCCGTTGCATGTCCCTCCACTCAGTCATTTGCACGTCCCTTGTGAAACGTTGCCTCCCTAACAACTCTCCTGTAGGCCTCTCGGTTGTAGGCAAGATGTCCCTCCGCTATGACCGCTAACTTGTTAAAATGTATAAACTAGCAAAAAAAGTAGGAGCAGCTTTATTACTTAACGACTACAAAGTTGTAATGTTTCCGCCTGAGCCTTAATCATACAAACACACACTGGACGAAAAATTAGAGGGAGGAGATATAGTATACATTTTCAATAGAATCATATGTAAAAAAAATAAAACGAATAGAGCACTTAGCTATAACTTGAAAGAATATGTAGCTTTTCCGACTCTCGTTCAGAAATGCGTCCGTTGAAAATATTTTTGCGTTCAAAATGTGCTCGTTCAGAAATGTACAGAAATGCGCGTGGTGGATCATAGAGAATGTTTAAATAGAGACTTGTGATGTTTGATAGGTAGTACCTGAGGTTGGTGGGTGGTGAAACTGTTGAGGGGAGAGAGTTAGTTCGTTAGTTAGTTCGTTCGTTCTTTACTTCTTTAGTTCATTGGTTCGTTAGTTAATTCCTTAGCTCATAGGTTAGTTTTTTAGTTAGTTAGTTAGTCAGTCAATTACTCGGTGTTTTAGTTAGTTAGTTAGTCAGTTACTCAGTTGTTACTTAGTTAGTTAGTTAGTTAGTTAAAATGTACATGTTGTAATGTTTTGTTTCATTTATTTCAACTTCTCCTGGCTAGGTTACCATTGTATCACTCTCTCCCCCCTCAGCAGTTTCTGCACACTCAGTTACGATCCATCAATCACACATCACACGTCTCTGTTTAAACATTCTCTACGCTCCACCATGGGCATTTCTGTACATTTTTGAACGAGCACATGTTGAACGTAGCACATTTTCAACTGGCGCATCTCTAAACGAGCGTCGGAAAAGCTAAATATTCTTTCAAGTTATAGCTAAGTACTCTATTCGTTTTATTTATTTATTTTTTTTAACATAGGATTCATGTGAATCTATACTTTATCTCCTCTCTCTAATTCTTTATCCTGTGTGTGTGTTTGTACGATTAAGGCCACGTAGAAACGTCACAACTTTGTAGTCATTAAGTAATAAAGCTGTTCCTACTTTTTTTTCCCTAGTTGATAGATTTCGGTATCACAGTTTTACTGCAGTGCTTTGTGTATAATTGTATAATTTATACACTAATTATTGTTTCTTGCTAAAACGTTAGGTACACACGATCTCTCATTTCCCCTAACCACAACATAACCAGGAACGAAAATGAAAGTAGCTGACAAATCTGAGACATATTAAGCAGCTCACATCACTATCGTCGGATGAGCCCTTCTAAATCTTTTTTTTTTTTTTTAGTTTGTCTGCCTGTGCTTCTGTGTACTTCCAAAGCCTTTGCAACCGTAACTGTCTCCATTGTCACTTGTGATGACTCCAAAACCTACAGATTATCTTCCTGTAGTTGTTAACAATTTAAACTGTAGTTGCTCTTCACAGATTAACAGCAGTAGTTAAAATATATATTCGCTAGTTTCTCTCTCTCTCTCTCTCTCTCTCTCTCTCTCTGAACCTTACGTGCCCAGGGCACATGGGGCTTCCGCAAGGGTTTTCCACAAATGCCTGTCCTTTCTTTGCCTTTTTTTCTGTCCTTGCCCAGGTGAGCCCTCTATTGCTCAACATCCTTTCTGTTGTTCTTCTCCATGTCTCCTTTCTGTTGTTCTTTTCCATGTCTCCTCTCTGGTGTTCTTCTCCATGTCTCCTCTCTGGTGTTCTTCTCCATGTCTCCTCTCTGTTGTTCTTCTCCATGTCTCCTTTCTGGCGTTCTTCTCCATGTCAACTTTCTGTTGTTCTTCTCCATGTCTCCTTTCTGTTGTTCTTCTCCATGTCTCCTCTCTGTTGTTCTTCTCCATGTCTCCTCTCTGGCGTTCTTCTCCATGTCTCCTCTCTGGCGTTCTTCTCCATGTCTCCTCTCTGTCGTTCTTCTCCATGTCTCCTCTCTGGTGTTTTTCTTCATGTCTCCTCTCTGGTGTTCTTCTACATGTTTCTTTTGGTCTACCAAAAATATTCGCTATTACTGTATTCAAAACAATCAAAATGTAGGAGATATCAAGATATAAAGTGAGAATAACATAACAAAAGCTACAAACGCAAACCATCCAGAGCGCACAGGGCGCTGCACTAAAAAGTCGGGACCTGAAAAACAAAAATTCTTAAAACAAAATGCACTCCTAACGCAAGGCCACACCACGACTCGTTAAAACAGTTGCCAACCAGGTCACGCTTGAGCGAGACCGTAGCGATGTGTGTAGTCTAACCAGGCCTCACTTGTCGCACGGAAGTGGAATTTGTTATAAATAACTTGACTAGTTTTCCTTCTTAAAACAATACTACGGTTTACTCGTCCTCTTTCTAGTCTTCGTTTACCAGGAAATAATGAATGTGATTGTTTGAAAGTATATGAATGGCATGAAAGTATATCAATGATGAAAGTATATCGATGACATAGGGGAAAAAATGACCCGAAAATGTGCATAAATAACAGAAAATGACATAGCTGTTAGTAAGAAACATTAGATTTTTCATCCATCCATCCATCCATCCATCAAATCTATCCATCCATCCATCCATCCATCCATCCATCCATCAAATCTATCTATCTATCTATCTATCTATCTATCTATCTATCTATCTATCTATCTATCTATCTATCTATCTATCTATCTATCTATCTATCTATCTATCTATCTATCATCTATCTATCTATCTATCTATATCTATCTATCTATCTATCTATCTATCTATCTATCTATCTATCTATCTATCTATCTATCTATCTATCTATCTATCTATCTATCTATCTATCTATCTATTTTTTGTGTGTCTGTCAGCTCTGTTCGTCGACTGTCGTCTCCTTTCAACTGCCTGTTCAAATCATTAAGCACCTCTTGTCCTTTACCACAAAATACTTCTAACGTAATACTTACACTACACAAAATATCCCACATCCGTTCGACTGCCTCTTCGAGTCGATCAACAAAGCACAGTAATGAGATTTTGATCTTATAATCACATCACTCGGAAGTACAACAAATGTGCAACCCCTGACGTTTCGTAAAAAATTTTCGAGATGTTCTCAACTACTTTCTCCCAACTATGATGTATTCTCGAATCCGGAACTGTGTATTTAAGGGACACTTAGATTTACATCCTCCTTTGTTGGATTGTTTTTGATAGGCCTATCAGAGAATGCGTGGAAGATTAATGTGGTGTTTCGTGGTTAGGCTGTGTGAGAGAGATCCTGGTTATATCAAGTTTTTAAGGTAACTGTTTTTTTTCTTTCTTTTTTTTTTCTCAAAATTAGACAAAGTTGTTTAGCTTGAGCAAATACTATCTGTCTTTCTGTCTGTCTATCTGTTTGTCTCTGTCTGTCTGTCTGTCTGTCTGATCTCTATCCCTCTCTCTTCTCCCTAAACCTCGCCTTGATCTGTACAAGAAAATCCTTGCATACTCCGCAGTACAGATCTGGAAACCCTCCCCTACCATTTAAAATCCATTAGTAATACTTCATCCTTTAACTCAAACCTTTTTCATTATTTACTTGTTTGTAATTATATTCCTCCATTGAATAACCAGCCCTTTCTCAAAGTATGACTCGCCAGCCATCAAGTACTAAAATGACATGATATAGTTCGAAAAGTAACTTGTTAGGTATTGTTAGAAATTATTTTAATGTTTATATATATATATATATATATATATATATATATATATATATAAAATGTTTTTCATTTTCCTCTCTTTAAGCGATACATATCAACACCTTTCTTCTGAGTGACCAGGTTACGTGGCAGATCCAATCAATCTTTTACAGTCATATTAGGTTTTAAAAGATTGCGCTATAAGCTTTAGATGTTAGCTTTAGACAAGCTGCCACTTCCTTTGCCAAGTCTGGAGTATATTTCCCCACTTCTTCATGTTAAAATATGGACCACATCGTGTTAACAATCCTCTCCAGTAAAATTAGTAAACAGAAGTTAAGGCGCTGTGGCTGCTACAATGCTGAGAAGCACTTGGTACTAAAAAAAGCTAGGATAATGTGAACGGCTACAATGTTGAGAAGTACTGGGTACTAAGAAGCTATGATACTGTGAATAGTTACAAAGTTGAGAAGCACTGGGTACTAAAAATGCTAGGATACTGTGAACGGCTACAATGTTGAGATGCACTGGGTACTAAAAATGCTAGGATACTGTGAACACAGCTACAATGTTGAGAAGCACTGGGTACTTAGAAGCTAAGATACTGTGAACACGGCTACAATATTGAGAAGCACTGGGTACTTAGAAGCTAAGATACTGTGAACACAGCTACAATGTTGAGAAGCACTAGGTACTTAGAAGCTAAGATACTGTGAACACGGCTACAATATTGAGAAGCACTGGGTACTTAGAAGCTAAAATACTGTGAACACGGCTACAATATTGAGAAGCACTGGGTACTTAGAAGCTAAAATACTGTGAACACGGCTACAATATTGAGAAGCACTGGGTACTTAGAAGCTAAGTTACTGTGAGCGTTTCATAGTAAAGTGTTGCCTGAAGAAGCCAGAACTAAGGCTACAATAGGTAAACTGGTAGAACTCTGGGATACTGAGAACCTAGAATACTAAAATGAGTAGAACATTTATAAATTCTGAACTTGTTAACAGTACAGGATACTGAAAGTCTGGGATGCTAACAAGCTAGGATACTTGGGGCGGATACGATGTGGAGACATTATAAATACTTAGAGGGCTCAGATTTTTGAAACAATAGAAGAACCTAGCTTTTACCATGCTGAAAAAAAAGACACCAGCAAAGATACTGAGAATGACAATAACTGCGTCAGAGAGTTTATGCTTGCGTCAGTCTTCTTCTTTTTTCTTCTTCTTCTTCTTCTTCTTCTGTCTCACTGGAACTGTGAGCTGACGTTCTTTGTAGGTGGCGGTTACGGGGCTATGTTATTCAGCCTATGGGTGGAGCTAAAAAGCGTTAATGTATAAAACAGGAAAAAGAAGGAGCAGCTTTATTACTTAACGATTACACAGTTGTGACGTTTCGGCGTGAGCCTTAATCATACAAAAACATACAGGACGAAGAAGTAGGGAGAGGAGATGAAGTATGGATTCACATGAATGCTATTAAAAATAATTTTTAAAAATAAATAAATAAATAAATAATAATAATAAAAAAAATTTTTTTTCTAAAGAGTACTTAGCTGTAAATTGTAAGGCTATACACTTCTATCCCCCATGAGGATGGACTTTTAGCACTCAGCTATTTTCTCGACAAAGATCCTTACCTTACTACTAGCACTGACACCATAATCAGACTTACAGAGCTAGTACTAAACCTAAATTCTTTCGAATTCAACGGCGAATACTTCGAGCAAATCAGTGGTGTTGTCATGGGAACGAAAATGGGTCCCAGTTATGCATGTCTATTTATGGGTTTTCTGGAAGTCAAATTATGGAAAACCTACACTGGTAGACTTCCAGAATTCTATAAAAGGTACATCGATGATGGCATCGGAATTACAAGTATGCCACAGGAAGACCTTAAAAAATTTATTGAATTCGCCAACACACTCAATAACAACATAAAATTCACTTATGAAATTTCTGACAAGTCTGTTAACTTTTTAGACATTAAAGTCTCTATTGGCACAAACAGGCTTGTCACCTCTGTATTTTACAAGCCCACCGACAGCCACGCCTATTTGCTTTACACCTCCTCCCATCCTGAAGCCTGTAAGAACTCCATCCCATATTCCCAACTCCTCCGTCTTCGCCCCATTTGTCAGGATAATTTGGACTTTATAGATCAGTCCAACAAGTTATTAGAATTTTTCCGTCATCGCCACTACCCAGAAAAGGTCCTTCGTGAAGCCTTCAACCGTATCCAACTAGTGAGCCGCAAAGAAGTATTCAGGAAAAAGCCTGTTACTCCATCTGATAGAGTTAAGTTAGTACTGCCTTTCCACCCGCATGGTCAGATGGTTAAGAAAATTCTTTATCGTCATCTGCCGATAATCCAACTCGACTCCAACACTCGCGACATTTTCTCTGATCCACCCCTACTGGCATACAAACGTGAGCCAAACCTTAAGGACATCCTCGTCCACAGCCACTTGAAGCAGAGCCTTACATATGTTGGCACCAGAAAATGTAACCGCCCCCGCTGCGTTACCTGCCCTGTAGTCTGGGAAACGAAAACAATCACCTTTCCCAAAACTATCCTCACCCTTCATGAGGGATTCACATGCGAGTCCCGTAATGTGATATATGTCATCGTTTGCAAAAGATGCAGGATAACATATATTGGTGAGACTGGCCTCAGATTAGGGGACTGCATGCAAAAACATCTGTACGACATCACCCAGCATGCTTCGAAACCAGTCCCAAATCATTTCAATGGCCCCAACCACAGAGGCAAATCTGACTTTCTGGTTACAGCCATCAAACAATGTCACGCAGATGACACAAGCCGCCTAGCACTTGAGAACCGCTGCATTCAAAATTATGGGACGCTGTAACCACATGGGTTAAACTCGCTGTTTAGTTACACGTAACATTCTCTTCAATCATTACAGTACCTCTCCACAAAGTCCACCCCTTCTTACTTTTCAAACTTCCTCACAGCATCACTCTGCAACCCCTCTTTCCCAATCATCTGTTTCAACTTCTCCTAGCTAGGTCAATATTGCATCACACACTCTCTCTCCCTTCCCTGGTTCCCCATCCACCACCCCCAGTTACAACCCACCGGCCACATGTCACAGGTCTCTATTTAAAGTCTCCACGTTCTACTAAATCCATTCCTGACACACACCGCCGGACAAGCCACACCTTACTATTTACAGCTAAGTACTCTTATGTTATTATTATTTTTATTTATTTCTTTTACCAGATTCCAACGCCATGGGGGGGGGGGGAACCACGCCCCGTTAGCTGGGATAGGCTTGTTACTGGGGGCAGCAATGAAGAGGTGGGGGCAGGGTGTTGCTCAGTTATTATTCGGCAATTCTGAGGCAGGCATGTCAGCTAATGTTTGCTGAGTGTCATGACGGACAGCGTCCACGCCCCATACTGGCCTCAAGCAACCTAGTCTTATGTTACATGTTTCTAATGAGAAAAACGTGTATTATCTTTCTTTTTTTCCAGTATTATATATTTTTCCAGCATTATCTTTTTTTTCTCCTGAAGCGTAAAAGCTGACTCTATTTTATAAGTAAGGCTTAGAAAGATGTTTTTTCTTGAGAACATCTGCCGTAGTAGTGGTCCATCTACGTCTCGCCAATCCTCTTTTGCTGTCTCAGTCCCCGCCTTCATGCTCAGGATTTGGTGGATGATTAGATGATGGCTTCACTAGTGTCAGCTTCTATTCTTACATATCACATCCTTCCCGTGCCTTTAAGCGTCACACAGGGCTCGCATGGTAGTTCACCGAGGTTTCCTGCCTTCGGTGAGCTTTTCAACCTCATCAAGGGATTTTATGCCTACTAATTTGACCTCTCTTAACAATGTCCTCTTTAGTTTCACGTGGTCGACCTCTTTTTTTCTTCGGCCTGGTGTGTTCCACTTGATAGCTTGTTTAAAAAGTAAAGTAAAGATAGTCCCATAGCAAATGCCGTAGGGGGTGAAGCGTTAGAGACCTCATTATGCTGGGTCATCAGCGTATGAGGTAGGGTGGCCAGTTCCTTTCCTCGCTGCCTTTACTTCCCAGATTTTCTCTGGTACCCATTTTACGAGGCTGGGTCGACCTCGGGGCCGTATTGGTCGGAAAAAAGATCCCGCTCAGCTGGGGATTCGAACCCTCAACCATTTGGTTGCTAGACGAGTGCTCTAACCACTACGCTAGCCGGCCCACATAGCTTGTTTAGGGGATTCAAATTGGATGGACTCCACATATTCTCTACATACATGTATTACTTAATTTGTTTAAATGATTTTGTTCAGTTTTTAATTTATTTCCTTCTCTTATGGACTTGTTGCAGTCTGAATGACAGAAAACTGCATTATATTAGTATTTGTAAAAAGTGTGAAATTAATTGTGTAGCTGAAAACGGAGATATTCTATAGAAGAGAGCGAAAATATTCACAATAATCGTTCTATAAACCCGTAAACAAATAATGAAAACAAATGAGCGAGCGGATTAACGAACTTTAAAGTGCGACGAATTGGGACACCCAGGCCAGTCTAACATCCGATCCACAGAGCTTTTTTTTCCTAGCAAAATCATTCACTGAAAGGGAGGTGACTGAGGAAAGAATGTTAAACCAGCATGCATGAAAAGATGGCTTGTATGGTTTAATAGTGAGATCCACTTTTAGAATCCCTGAAAATAAACAGGATAAAACCACAGGAGTGATCATTCTTCCATTCTTCCTCTTCTGCAACATAAACTCAATTAGTCAGCCATTTGCATGTCTCTTGTGGAACTTTGCCTCCGTAACAGCTATCCTGTAGGCCTCTCGGTTGTAAGCAAGATGGCCTGCTGCTGGTGCATCCATCCATTCACAGATCATCAACGATGTCTTGCAGCCATCTTCGCTTTGGTCCTCCTCTCTTTCTTTTTCCCATTATGTATCCTTCCAAGACTGTCTTCTTTAAATTATCATGACGTTTAACATATCCAAAATATTTACGTTTTCTCTGTTTAGTCCTCGTTACTAGCCAGTCTTCTTCAATATTAAGTTTTTGTAGCATGGATATATTTGTTCTTTTTGTGTCCATGATATTTGAGGAACTCTTCTGTGGCATTTACATTCAAAGGAATTTATGTGTTTATCAGCCATTTTGTTAATAAGTGTCAAGGTCTCACGGGCATATGTTGCGATGGGAAAGATGCATGCCCTTAAAAATCTTATTTTTGTAGTTCTGTCTGTTGCTCTCCACAGCTTGTTTATGTTATTAATTTTTTTAAAGAGCGATAGATGTCGTCCTTTTAATATCCCTCATTGTATACAGCATCATCTAGATCAGGTAAATTGTAGTTTCTAACTTCAGAAAATGTTAGAACAAAATCTTAGTTCACTGGCAACACGTGATAATCTGTTTTCTTTAATACACTAGCAACAGTGTGAAGCAGATTTTTGTGTGTTCGTCTCCTTGCAGGCAGATGTACTTGCCTTCATAAGATGACACTCTACCAAGAAACAGAGGCAGACACAAAGTCAAGAAACAGGAGTCCACATCTAAATAAAAAACAAGGGTTGACACATTTAAAAAGAAAAGGTCGATGCGCCTTAAAGAAACAAGGGTTGAAACCTTCATTGATAAACAGAGGTTGATACCTTAATATGAAATCAGGGAAAACGCTATCAAGAAACAGAAGTTGACACACTATTAAGAAATGTAAGATGACATCACCACAAAAAGTCCAGACTACAGAACAGTTTGTAAGGCGATATACAGCGTGTTACTAAGCCCAATGACACGTTTTAGACTCGATCTAGCTGGGCCACTGCTGACGTATAGTACCCGTTAGGATATCGCCGTAAAGAGGAGATGACGCCATTTTAACTGTTGTGATTGCAGTGGATCTTTGGGCCAGTGCTATTCGATTTTACTACGAAATCAAAGTCTATGACTGAACTACAGAGTCGATTTAGACGTCATTTTAATGTTGATCGGCAAGGTCAGGTTCCGTCTCGGAGTACAATGCTGACATGGTTGAGTAAACTTGAGGAAACGGGTAGTGTATGTGAGAGGTGAAGCATGAAGCTTCCAGAACTGTGCGCGCTCACCTGAGAAATTACAGAGAGTGGGAGAAACTTTTCAACACAATCTACGAGGTTCAGCGCGCCGGCATTCTCGCATTTTAATTGTGGACAAAAAAAAAATGTTTTTTAATATAAAAAATTAGGCCATCCGCGGAAGGCGACCAAATTTCACCATACGTGATCCAGATTGTTCAACAACTTTTAAGCGGACATAGAAGCACAAGTTTAATTCTGTACTGCCATAGCGAACGAACTACAGATCTTGGAACAATCTGACACGTATATTGGAGCTGGTTATCCACTTTTTAATATATAGGAAGAATTAGTTACTATTCTATTATGTTCTGCTTATTGTGTCTGCTTATTTCATATGTCTGACTCCTCAGCCCTACATTTCACTACTATTATGCCTTAGTGACTCTGAGCTTAAACTTCCAATGTAATTTGACTCCATATTATTAACAAATGTATCAATGACAGACAGTCAAGTGTTCCCTCTTTCAAGCAGTCGAGATACATCTCTTTCGTCTTTGCTTCCTTGTCGGCTTTAGTGCAATCTTGGTGTCTGGTGGGTGTCTGGTTGGTGTCTGTTAGTGCCTACTTGATGTCTGCTTAGTGTCTGCTATACGCTTACAGACCAGCTTTCCCAGGTACGTCCAATCATCCAGTGGCAACGTAAGTAGCAGCTGTGTATATTATAATGGCTTTATTTGGGGCAAGTGGTGACATAATGGCGATGACAATGAGTGGGAAACAGTGACAGTGACAATTCTAAATAACACGACATGACGTTACTCCAGCAAGACAACGTATATGATTCCAAGCGTCTACTAAGGTCAAGAAGACTTAGACGGCAACAGAATCCTACCAAGTACTAGACACAAAACAAGCTCCTACGCTACAAAACTACATTCTACTCTAACAAACACACTCTAAGACTGACCCAAAGGCTAACCTGCCACTCTTGATCACCTGATCAGTCTCTACCTCCACCTTCTCCAAGGCGAAGCCTTGATATGCAAGCATTAAATTAAGAGAGACCGAAACGTAAACAATAAGTTAACAATCTGCCGGACATAACTTTGGTTTTACTCGACTTTTAGATTCCAGATTGACTTACCTAACTTCCTATGTTAAAAAATCCCATATACTATTATAATGATCGACGAGGCTCACTTTCATCTTTCAGAGTTTGTGAATAAACTTAATATGCGATACAGGTTACCTTCACGAACTGCATGAGAAGCCCTTGTACTCTCCACAACTGACAGTGGAGTGTAGAATCGCAATCTTCAGGATGGTGAGGGCCGTATTTATTTGCGGACAACAAAGGGGAAACTGATTGTAAACTCACATCGATACATCACAATGTTAGACTCCGATGTCGTGTTGCGCCCAAGACACCTTTGAATTTGATCCAAAATCTCTTCAGCACGGTGGCTGCATTAGCCCGCACCACAGAAAACCTGTTCGGCGGTTATTTGGATATGTTTTCTCTCGTTTCAGTGACATCAAGTGGCCTTCTAGGTCTCCTGATCTTATTGTCCTTGACATTTTCCAATGTGGGATCTTGAAAGACCGTGAGTGCCAGAGACGTACGACAACAGTTGAAGAACTCAGACAACATAACTGTTGACGAGATTGCTGTCACTGATGAAGACCTACAGAGACATGTGCACCGTGATTTCCAGAAACTCTTGCAAACATGCTTAGACTCAGATGGATACCATCTCATTGATGTAATTCTCGAGAACTAGGTCTGTGATTATTTGATCATGAATGGTATGTTATTTTCTATGTATCTTACATCTTACATCCTTCCTGTGCCGCTAAACGTCATATAGGACTCGCATGGGACTTCACCTAGTTTTCCTGTTTTCGGCGAGCTTTTCAATTTCATCAAGGGATGTTATGCTCTCTAAACTAGCTTCTATTAACAATGTCCTCTTTAGAGTTTCACTTGTCAACCTCTTTTTTTTTCGGCCTGTTATGTTCCACTTGATTTGGGACTGGTTTCGAAGCATGCTTGTTTTGAGATTCTCTGTTGTTTCTTCTCATTACATGACCGACATATGTCCATCTTCTTTTTCTGATCAACCATGAGACAGGTTGTTGTTTCCTCATCTGCCTTATCTCTGCTTTGTTCTTGAATTCATTCCACTCTATACTGAGTATTTTTCTTAGGCATTTGCTTTCACAAAGAGTCTAATTTCTTGTCTATTTCTTTAGTTGTTTTCCAACTTTCGCATGCTTAAATGAGGGTGGATAATGCATTTGAATTGAATGATCTTAACTTGGTTTTTGCGTTTATAACTTTTGAAAGCCGTATGTTTTCAAGATTCTTTAATGTCAATGGTGCTTTTGCAATTCTAATTCTAACTTCCTTTCTGGTGTCACCATCCTGGTCTATGTAGCTGCCGAGGTATCCAAATTGATTCTACTTCTTCAACAGCTGTCCCTTCTACGTACATTTTTCCTTCGTGATGAATAAGTTTCATTATTTTTGTTTTTTCCTTGTTAATTTCAAGTCCTATTTTACTAGGCAATGAAGACAGGGTATCTGTTTTTTCTCTTGCACTGATTACACATTGTCACTGATAAGAGTTATGGAATCTGCAAAACCAAGATCTTCCAGTTGGGTCCCATGTACCCAGTCAATGCCCGTTTTACCTGTTCAGCATTTTTTTTCATAATGAAGTCTGAGGCAATTCCAAAAAGCAAAGGAAGTTAGTATACATCCTTGTTTCACGCTCATTCCTTCTTCTCTGTTGACCGCACAAACATATCCGTTGTAGAGGTCTCTAATGATGCTGACAGTCTTAAATGGTATTCCATATTGTCTTAAATGAATGCTGGAAAATCACCAAAACCATAGAAAACAAGTTGAATTCTTTCCAGACTAAATGTTTACGAAGAATTAGAAAAATATTTTGGCCAAACACCATAAGAAATACGATCTTATTAGCAGAAATGCAGATGAAGCCACTGACAACAATTATTGAGGAAAGGCGCTGGCGATGGTTGGGACATGTGTTCCGAATGACTGACAACTCACTACCAAAAATAGCACTAAGATGGACACCACAGGGGAACAGAAGTAAGGGTAGACCAAAAGAGACATGGAGAAGAACAACAGAAAGGATGTTGAGCAATAGAGGGCTCACTTGGGCAAGAGCAGAAAAAAAGGCGAAGGACAGGCTTTTGTGGAAAACCCTTGCGGAAGCCCCATGTGACCTGGGCACTTAAGGTTCAGAGAGAGAGAGAGAGAGAGAGAGAGAGAGAGAGATATTGTCTTAAAATTCTCCACAATGAATCTCTGCGTATGCTATCAAATGCCTTTTTAAAATCTATGAAGTTCAGTATTAATGGTTTCTGCTTTTCATTATGTTATTCAACTATTATTCTTAGATTAAAGATCTGGCCGAGAGCTTCTCCCTTTTCGAAATCCTGCTTGTTCTTCTCCCATTCTCGTAGTTTTAATGAATTTTCCTGCTTTGAAATCAGATGTTTAGTACCTGTTTATATGTATCAGCTGTCTTGGCGCCATCGAGTAGTTGGTTACTTTAATAAGGTGATTTTTGTTTAAAGAAAAAGACAGTACTTTTAAAAAGTTCTCTAATTTCTTTTAACGTAAAACTGAGGCAGGCTTCTATCAAAAAAACATAAGAAGTCATGAAACAACTCTCATGAATAATTACACAATTGTACCATTTTAAATGTAATCAGTAAATTATATTACGCCAGTCTGTAATCTGCTTCAACATCAATTTCCATCTAAACGTAATCCATTACATATTGACCACTCAGAGAGATTTTAATCAGAATGTTACAACGTCCTAGCAAAGACAAAGAAAATAAAAATGCATTTATCTCCCTTACGCCATCTATGCGTAGATTAGAAAAGGAATTAACCAGATTCAGTCTTTAAATTTACGATGGACCGACTTATTACGTGGCAGCAGACAAGCTTGCCTTTCCTCTGGGTCTTAATTTTTGTGTTGCAGTAATTATTGATCAGTTTCTTCCATGTCCATACTTGAATAGAAGGAAACACATTATCAGCTTGTGTGTGTGTATATATATATATATATATATATAAGATTATTCACTAGCATCTTCTACGTTTTTCTTGAAAAAAAAAAACAATGTCCGACAGTTGTTCAAGACTAAACTTACCTACATCTCTCTTAACTCTTTCACGCCAAAACAACACTGGCAGATCTTGCATACCTACGCCAATCACTGCTCAGAACGACAAAGAAAAATGCACACTTCTGAACCAAATCATTTTTTTTTTATTATAGAGCATCTTGCTTTAACTTTTCTTTCTATCAAATGTTCTCATTAACATTTATTCTGGCAAATCATGGAAAATACTTAGAGAGTAAAAGAGTTAAGAAGAGCAAGAGAAGACAAAAATATCCCGTGATGAAAGTGTACAATTTTGCTGCACTTCTCAAAATTTGAAAGTTATTTCTAAGGTTGATTGTAGTATTCTTCTTCTTCTTCTTCTTCTTCTTCTTCTTCAGCTTTCCGAGCCATTAAGGCTCATTGCTGCAGATAAAGTTGTCCCCATTCTTCTGTATTCCTTATCTTCTCTCTCCATTTGGTGACACCAATTTATTTTATACCCTCTTCTATGTTGTATTTCCATCTCTGTCTTGGTCTACCTCTTGGTCTTGTTTTCTTCATCTCTTGTGTGTACATATTTTTTGTTTGTCTGTTCTCTTCTATTCTTTCTACATGGCCCAGTCAGCGTAGTCTGTTCAGTTTTAAGACATTTATAATTCGTTGAAATTTAAATAAACTGTTCAGTATTCTTTCTACATCCCCATTCTCCGCTGTTGGTATCCTTTGTTGGCCCAAAGATTCTTCTTAGGATCTTGTTCTCAAAGATCTGCAGTTGATCTTCATCTTTCTTTGTTGTTCTCCACGTTTCTGATCCATACATCACAGCTGGTCTGACCATAGTTTTGTAGATTGTTGCTTTGATCTTTTGGAACAGGATTTTGGATTTTAACAGGTTTTACAATCATCATCATCATCAGTTGCCGTACCGACTGGCGTTGGCTATTATGCTTCTCCAGAGTACCCGATCCTTCATGCAGGCCATCAGTTCAGTTGGTGATCTCCTCTCACACCATCCCGTCAGACTGTCCAGTATCATTTCTCTTGGTCTTCTTCTTGATCTTCTTCTTTCTAGTTTTCCTGTTCTTATAATATTTTCAATGCCCCCTCTTCTCATTGCATGTCCTATGAAAGTACATTGTCTCTCTCTTATCTTTTTGACAAGGTTTTTTTGTCTCTCCAGCTCTTCTCCTACATTCTTCGTTAGTTATTTTTGCTGTCCAGGGGATTCACAACATTCTTCTAATAAACCACATTTCTGCTGCTTCCAATGATTTTTGTGCAGACATGCCTATTGTCCATGATTCACTTCCATATAACAAGATAGGTTCAATATAGCATTTTAGGACTCGTTTTCTAACATTCATTGATAAAGATGTGTTAGCTAATATGTTTCTCATTCTGTGAAATGCAGTCTTTGCTAGGCCTATTCTTTCCTAATTTCTGTTCTGCATTTCCCATCTGAAGTTATTACTGCTCCAAGGTATTTGAATTTCTGCACTGCTTTTGAATGGTTCCGTTTAATTTAATACTGCATGCTGGTGGATTCTGTTTCTTAGATATAACCATAGTCTCTGTCTTTTTGATGTTCAAAGTAAGGCCTTTCTGTTCACTTTCTCTGGGGACTTTATCCAAGAGATTTTGCAGGTCTTGTTGGTTCTCAGCTATCAGTACTGTGTCGTCAGCATACCGAAGGTTGTTAATATTGTATCCTCCAATTTTTATGCCTTGTTCTGTGATGATTGTTCTTAGAATATTCTCACTGTACAGAGAAAAAAGGTCTGGAGATAGTATACATCCTTGTCGCACGCCTTGCTTTATAGGTTGATATTTTCCAATTCTATTTTCAACTCGAACTGCTGCTTCTTGCTGCCAGTATAGATGTTTTACAATCCTCCAGTCTTTGCCGTCTATATTGATGTCTTCAAGCATTTTAATCATTTCATTATGTTTCACCTTATCAAATGCCTTGGTGTAATCAATGAAGCATAAGTAGAGATCTTTCTGTACTTCTAAAGCTCTTTCTGTTAGTGTTCGTAAAGCATAAATGGCATTGTGTGTTCCCTTTCCTTCAACAAATCCAAACTATTCATCTGCTATTTCCGTTTTTATCTTTTTCCTTGTTCTTCTCATAATTATTCTCAGAAGTAGCTTCGTTATGTGACATGAGAGGCTGATAGTCCGTTGGTCTTCACATTCCTTTGCACCTGATTTCTTTGGTAGTGTTATAATCGTGGATTTAACCAGGTCACTGGAAATATAACCACTGTTGTAAATGTCGTTCAGTAACTTGTTTATTATTTTTATTCCTGTCTCCTCTAGTGCCTCTATTTCTTCTATTGTTATATTATCAGGCCCAGTCGCTTTTCCTTTCTTCATGTGTTTGATGGCATCTATGATTTCATTATCAAGTATTGGCGGTCCGTCACAGTTTTCAGTATCTGGTGTTAATTCTGGTCTTTCTCCTCCATATAGCTCACCGATATACTCTGTCCACCTGTCCACAATGTCTTCTTTTCCCATTAACATTTTACCTTCTTTCGATTTCAGGCATCCTGTGGTATATTTTGTTTTCCTGCCTGTGAGTTCATTAATTCGTTTGTGCATGTTTTTGCTTTCTTTATTATGAGAGTCCTCTATCTGTCTGCACTGTTCATTTAACCACACTTCTTTTGCTTCTCTGCATTTGCGTCTTATTTCTTTATTTATCTTGCTATATTTTTCCTCGTTATTTTTACTCCTCCTCCTCTTGTCCATCAGTCCTAAGATGTCGTCTGTCATTCATTTATTTTTAGGGGCTTCTTTTTTCGGTGGTATTATCTACTTAACAGTTTGGTGGATAGAACCTCTTAACATTTCCCATTGTTCATCTATACTATTTATCTTTGCTATTGCATTGTATCTATTTGTTATAATAACTTTGTATTATTCTCGCAGTTCTTAGTCATTTTAAAGAAGTTCTGTATTCAGTTTGATGTTTCTCACTTTTCTCCCTGCTTTCTTTAGCTTTATTCTAACTTTTCCACAGAGTGGATCATGGTCACTATTGCAGTCAGCTCCTGGCATGGTTTTTGTTGTCAGTAATGCATTGCGGAATCGTTTGTTGATTAATATGTAGTCTATCTGGTTAAATGTCTTTTTGTCTGGGGTGCACCACGTTGCCAGTCTTCGAGGATGTTGTTTAAACCAGGTGTTTCCTACAACCATGCTGTGTATTCTTGCCCATTCAATTAATTTATAACCTCTGTCATTCCTCTCCCCCAGTCCATACTCACCAACGACGTCCGAAGTTCTTCCTTTACCAACCTTGGCATTAAAATCTCCCATGACTATGGTAACTTCATGTGACTTTGTGTGTTTTAGTGCTGTCTCTATGTCATTATAAAATATCTGTACATCTTCTTCAGAACTTTCAGATGTTGGAGTGTACACTTGTATAATATTTATGTTTATTGGTTGTCCTTTCAGTTGGGCTAGCAGGGCTCGGTCCGAGATGTTCAAATATCCTACAATTGTCCTTGCCGTTTGTTCATCAAATATAATTCCTACTCCTCGTTCATGTTTTTCACTTCTTGAATATATTATTGTATATTTATCTGAGTTTATCTTCCCTGCACCTGTCCATCTAACATCACTCATTCCTAATATGTTGATCTTCATCCTTTCCATTTCCATCTTTACATTTTCTAATTTTCCAGCCTGGAATAAGGTTCTAACATTCCATGTTGCTATTTTGAACTTGTTAGTTTTGCCACCAGTAGCTTGATGACGATCTGGCCTCACCTGTGGCTCGTGATCTGCCCTACCGGACGAGGCTGTTCCAGAACGTCCATTAACGTCATTCATGATGAATCGATTATTCTGTTCAAGCATAACTATTCTTGGGAACTACAACAGTGGTTTCCCGTTGCCTTCTGTCGGTTTTTGTACGGACTCTCCGCTAGCCTTTGGACTCCCTGTCCTACCCGCAAGGCAGCGGGAGCGAGAGGTTTTAAGGCGCCTCTGACACGCCTGGTATTCCCTTCACTGAGCACCTGAGGCACTTTATAGGAGTAGTAGAGCCACCTACTACCCCACCTCGCTCTCTGAGTCTACCGCCAGTTGGTCCGCGCCTGCTTATTTGGACAACTCCTTATTCATAGGGATCCTCCATATCTGGAGGACTTTCACCATTCGCCACCTGTGACGCGCTGGGTTGGGGATGGTCGCCCCAGCTTTACCCAGAGATTTTACAAGGCGAAGTATATTTTATTCCCTATCTGTACTCTGATTTTAATTTCCTGGCTTACTTTGTTGTTTCTGTTGAAGTTTGTAGCATACAAACGGCAAGAGTCTGACGAAACTTGCACGCTACTCTTCAAGGCTGGGGGGTTGGAGCGTTGGGCCATCGACCCAATCTCCATAAAAAAAAGAGTAGCCTAACAGAACAGACAGAGGAGCCTAGAAATTGTTTGCAGTTTACATGTAGCCGAAACTTGCTTATACTTCCAAGCAAGAAAAACACAATCATCTTTGTATGACGTGATATGAGATACCAGGACAGGGACATGGAGAGCCACGCCGGGCCTAGAGGTCAGTTACTATCGCTCCACCCCCCCCCCCTTTCCCCTACAATCCGAAATGTAGACCGAAAGTTACAGTGTTTTGTTGAATTTTGTCTCTAATAAGAAAAAAAACCAAAGACAACAAAGAAGGAGATAAAGGCCAAGAGAAGAATATCTCAGTGGACGGTCCAAATGGCACAGAACAAGAAAAGCACTTGGACTGATCGGAAACAAAAGTAATAAAGGAGAGAGGTAGGGGGAAGGGGAGAAGAACAGGCCCACAGGGCTCCCTCAACAAAATGGGCCACAGAGGTACAACTGAGATTTCCCAGGGCCCTCTTACTTCTCTCTCTTCTGTCTCTCTTTCTCTCTCTCTCTCTCTTGAGTTTCTCTCCCTCTTTTTCTCTCTCTTCTGTCTCTCTTTCTCTCTCTCTCTCTCTCTCGTTTCTCTCCCTCTTTTTCTCTCTCTTCTGTCTCTCTCTCTCTCTCGTTTCTCTCCTTCTTTTTCTCTCTCTTCTGTCTCTCTCTCTCTTTCGTTTCTCTCCTTCTTTTTCTCTCTCTTCTGTCTCTCTCTCTCGTTTCTCTCCCTCTTTTTCTCTCTCTTCTGTCTCTCTTTCTCTCGTTTCTCTCCCTCTTTTTCTCTCTCTTCTGTCTCTCTTTCTCTCTCTCTCTCGTTTCTCTCCCTCTTTTTCTCTCTTCTGTCTCTCTTCTCTCTCTCTCTCTCTCTCGTTTCTCTCCCTCTTTTTCTCTCTCTTCTGTCCTCTCTCTCTCTCGTTTCTCTCCTTCTTTTTCTCTCTCTTCTGTCTCTCTCTCTCTTTCGTTTCTCTCCTTCTTTTCTTCTCTTCTGTCTCTCTCTCGTTTCTCTCCTCTTTTTCTCTCTCTTCTGTCTCTCTTTCTCTCGTTTCTCTCCCTCTTTTTCTCTCTCTTCTGTCTCTCTTTCTCTCTCTCTCTCGTTTCTCTCCCTCTTTTTCTCTCTCTTCTGTCTCTCTCTCTCTCTCGTTTCTCTCCTTTTTCTCTCTCTTCCATCTCTCTTTTCTCTTTCTTCTGTCTCCCTTTCTCTTCTGTCTCTCTGTCTTTCTCTCTCTATTCTGTCTCTCCTTCCCCCTCTCTCTCTCTTCTGTCTCTCTTTCTTTCATCTCTCTCTTCCGTTTCTTTTTCTACTCTCTCTCTCTTTTCTGTCTCTCTTTCTTTTGTCTCTCTTTCTTCTGTCTCTCTTTTTTATCTCTCTCTCTGTCTCTTTCTTCTGTCTCTCTCTTTCTTTCTATCTCTCTCTTCTGTCTCTCTATCTTCTCTCTCTATTTCTTTCTCTCTCACACTCTATTTTTTTCTCTCTCTCTCTTCTGTCTGTCTGTCTCTTTTTCTCTCTCTATCTGTCGTCGAGTCTGAGCATGAAAACGTCTTTCACTGAAATGTACTTTATTCTCTGGCCAACTTTCTACTCTCCCTATTTCAATAATTACCGGTCACTTTGTCCAGAGTTACGGTTCTTGCTACACTCAGAAACTATGACACTTGTCTATGGCTTCTTCTGTGATAACCTACCATATGACAGCATAAAGCTGTCCTGGCTCCTCTTCCCTGATCAGTCTCAGCCTCTGAATACTGTACCACATTTTTGTCACCTGACTTAACAGCATTTTTTACTGTCTTTTGACTTGACATCAAGTTTTGCTGTCGGCTGACTTGACATCATGTTTACCGTCTGCTGACTTGACATCAAGTTTTACTGTCTGCTGACTTGACATCAAGTTTTACTGTCTTTTGACTTGACATCAAGTTTTACCTTTTGCTGACTTGACATCATGTTTACCGTGAGCTGACCTGACATCAAGTTTTCCTGTTTGCTGACTTGACATCAAGTTTTACTGTCTGCTGACTTGACATCAAGTTTTACTGTCTGCTGACCTGACATCAAGTTTTACTGTTTGCTGACTTGACATCAAGTTTTACTGTCTGCTGACTTGACATTAAGATTTACTGTTTGCTGACTTGACATCATGTTTACCATCTGCTGACTTGACATCAAGTTTTACTGTCTGCTGACTTGACAACATGTTTACCGTCTGCTGACTTGACATCATGTTTTACTGTCTGCTGACTTGACAGCATATTTTACTGTCTGCTGAATTGACATCATGTTTTACTGTCTGCTGACTTGTCACCATGTTTTACTGTTTGCTGACTTGACATCATGTTTTACTGTATGCTGACTTGACATCATGTTTACCGTCTGTTGACTTGACATCAAGTTTTACTGTCTGCTGACTTGACAACATGTTTACCGTCTGCTGACTTGACATCATGTTTTACTGTCTGCTGACTTGACATCATGTTTTACTGTTTGCTGACTTGACATCATGTTCTATTGTCTGCTGACTTGACATCATGTTTTACTGTTTGCTGACTTGACAGCATGTTTTAATGTCTGCTGACTTGACATCAAGTTTTACCTTTTGCTGACTTGACAACATGTTTTGCTTTCTGCTGATCTGATTTGAACATATTTTCTGTCTACAGACATAATAAATTTTCTCTCTACATACATAATAGATGTTCTGTCTACAGACATAATAGATGTTCATTCTAGAGATATAATAGATGTTCATTTTAGAGACATAATAGATTTCCTGTCTACAGACATAATAGATGTTCTGTCTACAGATATAATAAATTTTCTGACTATAGAGAAAACAAAAATTGTCCTGTTTTCTCTGTTAACAAGTATGCTGGATTGAGAAGATGTATACTCTCTGCCTCTAGCAGATAAGTCATAGAGGGAAGATGTATACTCTCTGCCTCTAGCAGATAAGTCATAGAGGGAAGATGTATACTCTCTGCCTCTAGCAGATAAGTCATAGAGAGAAGATGTATACTCTCTGCCTCTAGCAGATAAGTCATAGAGAGAAGATGTATACTCTCTGCCTCTAGCAGATAAGTCATAGAGAGAAGATGTATACTCTCTGCCTCTAGCAGATAAGTCATAGAGAGAAGATGTATACTCTCTGCCTCTAGCAGATAAGTCATAGTGAGAAGATGTATACTCTCTACCTCTAGCAGATAAGTCATAGTGAGAAGATGTATACTCTCTACCTCTAGCAGATAAGTCATAGTGAGAAGATGTATACTCTCTACCTCTAGCAGATAAGTCATAGAGAGAAGATGTATACTCTCTACCTCTAGCAGATAAGTCATAGTGAGAAGATGTATACTCTCTACCTCTAGCAGATAAGTCATAGAGAGAAGATGTATACTCTCTACCTCTAGCAGATAAGTCATAGAGAGAAGATGTATACTCTCTACCTCTAGCAGATAAGTCATAGTGAGAAGATGTATACTCTCTACCTCTAGCAGATAAGTCATAGAGAGAAGATGTATACTCTCTACCTCTAGCAGATAAGTCATAGAGAGAAGATGTATACTCTCTACCTCTAGCAGATAAGTCATAGTGAGAAGATGTATACTCTCTACCTCTAGCAGATAAGTCATAGAGAGAAGATGTATACTCTCTACCTCTAGCAGATAAGTCATAGAGAGAAGATGTATACTCTCTACCTCTAGCAGATAAGTCATAGAGAGAAGATGTATACTCTCTACCTCTAGCAGATAAGTCATAGAGAGAAGATGTATACTCTCTGCCTCTAGCAGATAAGTCATAGAGAGAAGATGTATACTCTCTACCTCTAGCAGATAAGTCATACAGAAAGCCAGTCTAACGAGATAATTTAATGCTTGTCTTTGATGTTGTTAAAATATCACTCTTATATCATGGCTGTTTTCTGGATATTATAACATGGCCACTAGGAAAAACAAAACAAAACTAATATACTAGAAAAAAAAGACTTTCATATAAAAATTATATTTTGTTCTATAATTCAGCAATATAAAGCATGCACACAAAATATAAAATGTACCTCTACAACTGAACATTAACGTTCATCATTAAAAATATAATAAAAAATGCAACACTACATGGGGCAAACGATAACAAGACATTTTTAAAACATTCGTTTTCTGAAATGATACGTATAATATATAAAGAATCCTCCATCCATCTATTCTTTGAGTAACATGCGACACATTTTGATAATGAACAGTGTTGCATAGTCTTATGTGCAGACACGCTGGAATGTTGCTCCTGTAGTAATCATCGATGAGGTGTCGACTGTGCTCTGGGCAGAGTTAACTTTCTACACGCATATGGCAGTATTGTCATTGCAAAGGGAGCTAATAACTTTAAAGGTATGGAAAGCAGGGGTACTGTCCCTTAACAGACAGCCTCTACTTGTTGAACATAGCTCGGGAAACACGTGCGAAAGTAACATTTAGTAAAATTTAGGTCTCAAGGTTTAGGTAATAAGGTAGAGTAGTGAACAAGTTCACTATGATACGAGTATTGTAGTGTAAACAATAGGAGAAGGTTAAATTTTGTAGAAAGTTTCGCATGAGCTCAATAAACAGAGAAAGTGTAGTCTCACAGGTTTTAGAGAAGTTGTAGGGTTACAAAACTGATTTTTGAATAATGACACATCAGAGATGAGATTCGGAGCTAGAGATAGGCCAGATTAGAGAATAGTTAGATCAGAGATTTGGCTAGATTTTGTGGAAGTGTTCCAAGACGAAGTTGTATTTCCTAATTTGTCCTTTTTTTAGGACAACTTAGTTGTTAGTTACTTGAAATGCATAGATTGTGTGTGTTTGTTAGTTACTTGAAATGCATAGACTGTGTGTGTTTGTTGGTTACTTGAAATGCATAGATTGTGTGTGTTTGTTAGTTACTTGAAATGCATAGATTGTGTGTGTTTGTTAGTTACTTGAAATGCATAGATTGTGTGTGTTTGTTAGTTACTTGAAATGCAAAGATTGGGTGTGTTTGTTAGTTACCTGAAATGCACAGATTGTGTGTGTCAATTTCCCAGTTGAAGAGGTTCATTATGTTATTGTTTGAAATGCGGTTAGATCGGTGTAGGATTTCTTACAAATTCTAAGTATGGTTGTTTAAGTAATTTTTTTCCCTCTGACTGAGATTCTATCAGTTCCCTATGCCGAACAAGCTCTCGCCGGGGATCTGTGGTTCTGTATATTTGTTCCCTGCTTGTGGCAGACGTTTTCTTCATCTTCAAGTTATTCATCTTTATTTTTACCCATTAATAAACTTGTTGTCATTCATACTACACCACTGACTCACTTGGCTCTCCTATCTATGTCAGTAGTTGAGTCTTGAAAGTCTGCCAGGTTCCGTTATTGTTCTACGTTGCCCTAGTGGCTGGTGTTGAATGCTTGGGTTGTAAGCGATCTAAATGAGTTAACAAGGAACGAAGAGCTTTAAGATCTAAAACCAGATCTCTCAGAATTTTATCAATAAAGTAAAGCTTTTTTTGTAAAGTAAAGATATACTAGGTAACATTATCTACCATTAGTAGCATTTTAGTGGCTACAACTCTTGTAGTAGCAAGAGCTATCGTGTCTCATAATATGCACATACTAGTAAACTGGTGCCTAGTCTAGAGAGAGAGAGAGAGAGAGAGAGAGAGAGAGAGAGAGAGAAAGAGGCATCCTGCTAAACGCTGGTGTATGTTATAAGCAGGCGTGTGCGATTGTTTCTTGTAGCCTCAACACGCTCAATCCCTGGCTTCTAAGGCACTGCGATTTGGGTCAGTATGCCTTACCTCTTGTGAGCACTTTCCTCTAATGCTTACCTTATATGTTCTTTTGGTTCACGTACAAACCTAACAGTCAAATTATCAGTGAAGCAGGACCTATTCTAAAGACAATCTTATCTTCATGTAGGAAGCGTTATAAATGGAATTCTCGTAAATGGAATGTGCGTTGTAGTAGACATGAATGAGTTACGTTCCCGGACTGAAAATATTTTCACCTATAAATTATAATACACTTAGTCTCTCATGGCGAAGGTCAGGGGGTTCGAATCCGGCCGGAGGTACTCCAATCACCCAACTGTAGAAACGTGTACCCGAATTCTTCTGGAGTTGGGGAAGGAAATGCGACTAGGCGTGATACTGACCATATCACCCTCTAGTGTGCTGACAGTTCAAGGAAAATATGGGCACTAACACCATATCCCTATGTGCCTCTAAGGCATGACAGGATTACCTTTACCTATGAACTTCTGCCAGAGAAGGATTCTAAAGCGGAGTCAAACTCAACATACAGAAATCAGCCGTCATATGCAGATGGCGAGATAAAGGGGACTTCCCTTTTCGTCTAACACGCACAGAAAACATCCACCTGGACGGCGTCGCTTTCCCATCACACCCGGACAAAATACACAAACCCACGTGGGACAACCTCGGAACAAAAATCACAGACACGTTACAACGATACAAATACAAAACAGCGACAATTGTTGGTAGAAGTTCCATAGTAAACACATACATCATTCCAAAGATATTATATGCAGCTACAGTACTAGACCCTCCACAGCAGACAATCCAGGAAATCAACAAACAAATCAGAAACATTATCTTCACAAACACCGTACACAGCATACAACATAAAACTCTCATACAGGACAAACTACACGGAGGTATTTCCTTATAAGACATACAAACAAAAATACAAGCATTCAGAATCAGCCACGTAGGTCGCATCATCAAACACCCAAACCAGCACCCGCTAGCTCACTGCTACATGGGACTTAGACTATCAAACTTAGTCCCACCAAACCAGCACCCGCTAGCTCACTGCTACATGGGACTTAGGCTATCAAACTTAGTCCCACCAAACAACTCTCAGGCACACCACTTTGGCACACTACCACCTTCTACAAAAACTGCATACAAGCAATCCCAGGACACGAAACACTCATCCATTGCAAGACAAACAACATATACAAACATCTGGTCAGACATCAAGCACCGCCATTACACCTTAGGATTAAGATAGATACAGCAGATATCCCATACTAGACTACACCGACACGTTCTAAAACCTCCATCTCAGGAACATCACACCAAAAGCCAGAGAAATCACTTTCATACTCATATACAACATGGCATCCACCCCACACAGACAAACACACAGAAACATAGGACGATGTTGGCTATGCAGGATAAACAAACTAGAAACAGAAGAACACATTTTCTACGAATGCAAAACAGTGGCAACCACCGTAAGAACAATACAGAACACAATAGAAACACACCGCACAACAAGCAGACATCTACAAAGCCATAATGTGAAATACAACCCACAAAACTCAGGCGGACACACCCACCAAGTTACTGGCCCTGCTCGCAGAGTTCAGGTTCTTGGTGTGGACGTGCAGAAACAGAGGTCGTTTTTATTTCTCCACGTTTAGTCCTACTACCTTCTTGGGTCTGTTTCAGCAGAGAATAAGTAAAACAACTGACCCACACACACACACACACAGAGAGAGAGAGAGAAAAGAGAGTGCTAAAAGAAAATAACAAGTCTTCATGTACATCCAAGGAGAGAAAGGGAAGGCAATGCTAAAACAAACTCATGTACATCTCCAAAGTGAGAGGAAGTATGGGAGAGAGAGAGACAAAGAGAGAGAGAGAGAGGAGAGAGAGAGAGAGGGAGTGCTGCAAGATATAGAGTACTACTAGGGAGATAGAACACAAAATAACAACTGATATCACACAATCCTGGATTTGGACGAACAAATAAAGATTTCACACACACACACACACACACACACACACACACACACACACACACACACACACACACACACACACACACACACACACACACACACACACACACACACACACACACACACACACACACACAGAGAGTGCCACTTGATGACAGCGACCAAAAAATCACTGATGAGTGTTTCAAGTTCGCACAGTGCAGGGTCTTGACAGACCAACCATTGGGTCTGAGACACTTAAAAAAACAAAAGGATTCTAAACATAAACTGACAGGACAAGGTCAGGAACTAGGAGATGTGGGGGGGGGGGGAAAGGCAGGATAAGCGCCTTTGAAACTACAAATCATGCCCAGAAAATGGAAGTGGATTAGTCACTAAGGAAACAAAACACAAGCATAAGCAGGCAGGCACTCACATGGAACTTTCCGAGAAACAGAAATCAGGGAAGGCCTTTATCTGCTTGGAGAAGGGAAGTTAACGAATATGCGCAAAGACATACAGGGATATATAAGGAGGGAAGTAGAGAACAAATCGAAGAACAAGGAGGAGTGGAGAGACTTTATCCGTGATCTAAACTCCCAAGACAGTGAGGGCAATGATGATGATTATAATTCTTAAAGCAGCTTATAAATATTCCGAACAATTTTAACAATAAGTTTAATTGAATTATATATATATATATATATATATATATATATATATATATATATATATATATATACATATATATATATAAGTACATACATACATATATACATTATGGCTGTTCAAAATCCATCCATCCATCCATACATCCATCCATCCATACATACATCCATCCATACATCCCTCCATCTGTCTGTCTATCTGTCTGTCTGTATATCTTATCTATATCTGTAGCCTATATGTCTGCAAATCTTGGAAAATACTGACCGAACTAAATATCTGACCACAGCTGATAACTCACTAATAAATAAAAGTTAACGAAGCAGGAGTTATGCTTTTATCTGCGCCGTACAACAAAATAAAATGTACCGTACAAGAAATAAATCCGTAATATGCCTACTCACAGATTGTTTAAGGGTGCTTAACACGGCTGTAATTAATAGATTTTATAATTAATAGAATTTTATAATTAATAGATTTTATAATTAACAGATTTTATAATAGTGCTTTCCTAGAAGGGTACACCCTTGCTCACATTATAATCATTAAATATTAAAAGTATTGTCACCAGCTTAAACAAAAGCCAACGAGTTTAGAAAGGAAAGAATGCTAACTTTGAGAAACAACAGAATAGAAGATGGAGATTACAGTCCGTATCTTATCTAGTTGTCCAAACGTTTTCTCTGCCTGTCTATTTTTATGTTCACAAGTCACATTAAGATTAGGGAAGAGATCTTTATAGCGTGTGTTTGTTTGTTTGTGTTTTCCGTCTGTTTCTTGGCAACTGTTATGTTTCATCACCCCAAAGATAAACCTACAGACTTGATAGTTTCGCCTGGCACAGTGACTATGACAGCGGCTATTGTGGCTGATTCTACTTGATAAAGTAAAAGATTGATTTATTTAGTGTCATCTCTAATAGTTTACTTTTACCTAAAGCCAGTCTATCACTAGCAAGCCTTACCTTAACATATTTTTATCTATAGCCAATCTACCACTAGCAAGCCTTACTTTAACCTACTTCTACCTATAGCCAGTCTACCACTAGTAAGCCTTACCTTAACATGCTTTTATCTATAGCCAATCTACCACTAGCAAGCCTTACATTAACCTACTTCTACCTATAGCCAGTCTACCACTAGCAAGCCTTACCTTAACATACTTTTATCTATAGCCAATCTACCACTAGCAAGCCTTACATTAACCTACTTCTACCTATAGCCATTCTACCACTAGCAAGCCTTACCTTAACATACTTTTACCTATAGCCAATCTACCACAAGCAAACCTTATCTAAACGTGACTCATCCATTGATGACGCGAGAGAGACAGAAAGAGAGAGAGAGAGAGATAAAGAGAGAAATTACATCAGAAAACACTATGCACTAAAACAATGCACAAATTATGGCCAGACGAAAACCTCTGAAAAACTATTAGTCCTAACAAAGGGCAATAACTGAGAACACTCTCATCGTTAACAATAACTTTATAACTGTGTCCTGCAAAGAGCATATGGAGGACAGACGCCTACTACATTCTAACTGCAATAACCAAACTCCCTCTACTGCAAAAAACTATCACAGGGCACAACAATCTTCTACACACGATATAGATCAATCCATACATAACTCTGTGAAATCTAATCTCTCTCCTGTCCTATCTTCCCTAATTTCCTGGCTCTTTTATATAACAGACATTTTACTATACTCTTCTCGAAAGTTCTATCGGTGAAGACAGATTTCTGAACTTCGCGTGCCAGACTTATTTACCTAACCTTCAACTACTGAAAAAATCTCAGTTCCTAACCAATAATCTTTGTGCCCAAATTCACAGTTGTTGTGACTGATTTTAACATTACTCCCAGCCAACAGTCAACAGAAAAATGTATAACTTCGCGTCAAAACATGACCTAACAAAATTCAGTTATGACAATAATTGATTTTTGGTCAGAAGGTCATTGAAAGTTCAGTCTCCAAGGGAAACAATTCATAAGGTATTGCGATATACCAGAATTCTGTCCCTTCGACTAAGCAATCTAGCTTAACGATTGTTTATTTCTGCGCTACAGAATTCTGTCACATGTTAAAACAAGGGAATCCCTCTAAATTGCTCCACCTGTTATTTTAAAAAAAATTGGGTAAACCCTCCAAGCTAATCCACCCACCTCCCCTCCCCCAACCTGTTTAAAACATTGAAATCCATCCAAGGTCACCCACCTGTTAAAACAGGAAAAAAAAAACCACCCGGACCTACTGACCTATGCAACGGCTGTACCTCTTCTTTTATTGAGCTTATTTGAGGCTTAGAAGTGTTCGAGTGACGACCAGGCGTTGCGGGACAGATTACTCGAAGAAAGTTGGTGATTCCTTGGTTTAAAACAATCTACAAGCACTGTCGCTGTGTTGGGAATGAAAGGAGGAGTACAGCAGGGCGTGGGGATATTGTTGGCAACCGACCCACTGATAGGATAGCAAAGAATGAACCCACTGTGCTCCGCAGTCTCAAACCCTTCCAGCCTGGCTACAGTAAACAAATTACATACAGCTGCAATGAGCAATTAGATAGACCGCTGGATCAGTGTCTCAGAAATGATGATTCCTATATGGACACCTTCCATAAAAAAAACCCCCCTGGGTTTGCTGCATTCATTATGCCGTAGAGACAACTGTACAATCTTCAGATTCTATGCAGGGTACTCCACTCTCAATGCACAGGTTGCCCGCAGATTACAAACTAGTTTACCTATAGAACATTATACAAGAACAGAAAACTGCGAAACACTACATTCTTGACCTAAGTGCATGGAAACAGCACAGAGACAGAAACTCTGGTAATATATAACTGAGCAAATAAACGAAACTGCAATAAAACCAAAAGGAAACTTATCATGATCACATGACACTGGGTTCGAAACATGTGACTGGTTCTTATTGGGAGATTTTTGAAAGTAAGATAAGTCTTACATCTTACATGATTCCCGTGCCATTAAACGTCGCATAGTTGTTTGCCAGGTTTTACTGTTATCGGCGAGTCTTTCAACTCCGACAAGGGATGTTATGCCCACTAAACTGGCTTCTCTTAACAATGTCCTCTTTAGTTTCACGTGGTCGACGTCTTCTTCTTCGGCCTGTTGTGCTCCACTTGATAGCTTGTTTTGGTATTCTCTGATTGTTTCTTTTCATCACATGGCCTACATATGTCCATCTTCTTTTTCTGATCACCCATGAGACAGGTTGTTGTTTGCTCATCTGTCTTATCTCTGTGTTGTTCTTGAATTCTTTCCACTTTATACCAAGTATTTTCCTTAGGCATTTGTTTCCAAAATAGTCTAAATTCTTGTCTATTTCTTTAGTTGATTTCCAGCTTTCGCATGCATAAAAGAGGGTGGATATCACATTTGAATTGAATAATCTTAACTTGGTTTTTGTGCGTATAACTTTTGAATTCCGTATGTTCTCAAGATTTTTTTCAGACAATGCTGCTTTTGCAATTCTAATTCTAACTTCCTTCCTGGTATCACCATCCTGGTCTATGTAGCTGCCAAGGTATGCAAATTGGTTTACTTCATCAACAACTGTTCCTTCTACGTATATTTTTCCTTCTTGATTAATGAGAAGTTTCAAAATTTTTGTTTTGTCTTTGTTAATTTCAAGATCTATTTTGCTAGCCAAGGAAGACAGGGTATATTCTTTTTTTTTTCCTTTAACCTCAAAATTCCAAAAATGTTATTCTAAAACTGGAAAAAAACGTTACAGACTAAAACATGTAGCTGTGGAAAAAGGTTGTGTAGATAATCTTCTTCTTCTTCCTTCTTCTTCTTCCTTCTTCTTCTTTCTTCTTCTTCCTTCTTCCTTTTTTTTCCTTTTCTTCTTCTTTCTTCTTCTTCTTCTTCTTCTTTCTTCTTCTTCTTCCTTCTTCTTCTTCTTCTTCCTTCTTCTTCTTCTTCCTCTTATTCTTCAGCTTTCCGAGCCTTTAAGGCTCAGTGCTGCAGATAAAGTTCTTTTCCATTCCTATTCCTAATCTTCCCTCTCCAGCTAATGACACCAGTTTGCTTTATATCTTCTTCTATGTTGTCTTTCCATCTCTGTCTTGGTCTACCCCTTGGTCTTGTTTCCTTCATCTCTTGTGCATACACAATTTTCGTTTGTCTATTCTCTTCCATTCTTTCTACATGCCCCAGCCAGCGTAGTCTGTTCAGTTTCAAGACATTTATATATTCTCCACTGTTGGTATCCTTTATCGGTCAAAAGATTCTTCTTAGGATCTTGCTCTCAAAACCTGCAACTGTTGTTCATCTTTCTTCGTTATACTCCATGTTTCTGATCCATACATGACGGCTGATCTTATTATAGTTTTATAGATTGTTATTTTGGTGTTTTGGGCTGGATTTTGGATTTTAACAGGTGTTGCATGGCAAAGTATATTTTATTCCCTATCTGTACTCTGCTTTTAATTTCTTCGCTTACTGTGTTGCTTCTGTTGAAGGTTGTGCCTAGATATTTGTATATTTCTGCTTTCCTAATAATCAACATTTATATAATCTGGGTCATTCTGCTTCTGTTCTCTTGATATCTCCATATACTCTGTCTTATCTTGGTTAATGGTCTACAGCTTTTAATTTTTATAGTGGATGAAGTTAATCTTTTCATCTTCCTTCTCAGACGCATGCACAAATGTATGTGTGTGTTTTTCCTCTATTCATGTCAGATTATTTGTACCCTGGCAGAGTTTTAAAGATGCGACATGGATAAAAAGGGGAATACATTTAGAAAAAAAAATGATTCAGTCTTTCAGTATAGCCGTTACATTTGTTCTTGTTGAGTTCTCCTATATTTTTTTTAATAACTTGCGATCTAAAATAGGCGTGTTAAAAACATGTAAGGCCAAAACATTCAAGTAACAATAGTTATTTCAAAATTTTATTTTTCTTATCGTTTCTTAGCCAATGCAGGTTGTGTAGACAACAAGATAAACCTCGCTCCACAGTCTTGCAGTCTACATTGGCGGGCTGTCTTTCGTATAATCTGTTTCTTTCTGAAAATGGAAATATTTGTATTCATATTTCTAAGGCCACTGTCTCTGTTTCTCTCACACTACGAATTTTCCAGTTTTCAGCGCATGCCCACATTAAAAAAAACTATTTTAATTTAGAGACATTCTCCCTCTCTCTCTCTCTCTATCCTCTCTCTCTTTCTCCCCCTCTCACTATTTCTCTCTCTCTCTCTTCTCTCTCTTTATTAGAAATGTATTGCGTGTTTGTGTGCATGTACATGTGTGTGCGAGCTATCTTGTTAGGCTAGTTACCTGGTATGTAGTTCATTATCCTATATGTGTAAATGTAATAGTTTCATCTTGCATTCTTAGACACACACACACACACACATACACATGTATATAAATTTCATGTAATTTGTGTTAAATAGAGTGTGTGGAAAGAATGAAAGATGGATTGATAAAGGATAGAATAAGACTGGCCTGCGCGCCCAATTCTTCACCCTTGTAAAATAAAGATCATTCATTCATTTATTCCTCCTCCTCTCTCTCTCTCTCTTTATATAAAAAATATAAATTATACTCCTTCCTACAACTACAAGCTTTCCCAATATCTATTTCATGTAGACTACATGCCTCCATGAATTATAAAATTTAAAAATTTAAAAGTTATCTTAAGCTGCTCTTACAGACACCGAATACAATTAATTGTTTTCTGAATAGTCCCGAAAATTTTGTTTAGTAGATAGTCAATTTTAATGTGTATGTAGTTACTTCTGTACTGAGTGAATGTTTAAGAGCGAAACGTAAATGTTATATTTTATTTTATGTCTCTCAGCTTCAATGTTAGTTATGTTTGTTATATGAACAGCATATTTGTAGAATGTCTGGAATAGAGTGAAAGATGTATGATAAAGGGCAGAATGTCAGACGGGCCTGCGTGCCCAGTTCTTAACCCTTTTGAATAAAGATCAATAAAGATCAATCAATAAATCTCTCTCTCTCTCTCTCTCTCTCTCTCACTCCCTCTGTGCAGTCCTTTCAAAAGCTATTTCAAGAGATTTTCGCTGTTGTCTATCCTTCGCTGTCTTCTTGACCGTCTTGCACTTCGGTCCCTCATTTACTAGCATTTTCTCTGGTCTATGTACCCATGTCTCTTTATTCCTTGCCTACGTTTCCTCTACCCTGTGGATCCACCTTAAAGTTTTTCTTTTTACGGTAAGAGTTCGTCAGTCATCAAAATGTGGTAAGTCTATCTTTCGTTCAACCACTACAGACAATGGTGTCATTTTTTTAGTGTCCTTAACAGAATGTCACTATTTAACTCTTGGTAACATGTGGTGTGTGCAATACTTCTTTAGCAGACTCAACCGCCATGGGACTACGATGATCCCTGCCTCGTTTGCCTGGCGGGCTTGGTCTGTTATGAGGGTACAAACGAAGAGGTCGGGACAGAGTCTTGGTCTGCTGTAGTTACTAACCCAGAGGACAGCATGTCAGCTATGGGTCACTGATTGCCGAAACGGACAACATCTTCAAAAGTGGCGACAGCAACGTTAACTAAACCTATATTAAACGCTATTATGTACTTTCATTACTTTTGTAGCTTTGCTAACAGTACGGTGTCTGAATTCTCGATCTATCATATCAGTACATATTTAATTCTCACAGCTCATTATCAAATAGAAGAAGTCAGTATGGTCCAAGCTGGTTTTAGACAAGGAAGAGGAACAATAAATCATATATTCAGTATTAGATTAATAAAAAAAATAACTACAGAGAATTTAATGTTAATCTATATTAATCTTTTATAGACTATTTAAAGGCATTTGATTGTATATAACATCAGAAGCTTTGGAAAACATTGGAAAATCAGGATTTCCCACTACATTTAATACAATTAACACCACTGCTGTATCTAAACCAACAGGCAGCAGTAAGAATAAATGGTGAAACAACAACTCGGTTTGACATAAGACAAGGGTCTGTCAGGGGGTGCATACTGTCACCTTACTTATTTTACCCATACACTGAAAATATAATGAGGAATGTTAGAGAAGATGTAGACAAAGAATATTACGATGCCGTAATAGTTGGAGGTTAAGAAAAATCAGAGATTATATGCTGGTGACACAGTATTACTGTCCACAACACAAAAAGGAATGGAAAAACTAATTATGTCAGTCAGTTACGATATTGAAGAGCAGAACCTCTATCTTAATGCGAAGGAAACTAAATGGATGAGAACTGACAAAACAAACAAGGCAGCAGAAATATGTATCGATGAGGTGGAAAGTTTTGAATATCTTCGATCATTAATAATTAATAATGGAGATACAATGAGGGAAATTAAAATGAGGACAGCTATAGCTGTCCAGATAATAAAACAACTAAGAAGCTGTGGAGAGGAACAGACAGAACTAAAAAAATAAGATTTTTAAGGGCATGCATCTTTCCCATCGCAACATATTCCTGTGAGAAGTGGACACTTAACAAAACAGCTGAGAAACACATAAATGCCTTTGAATGTAAATGCTACAGAAGAGCTCTTCAAATACCATGGACACGAAAAAAAGAACAAATATATCCATACTACAAGAGCTTAATATTGAAGAAGGCTGGCTAGTAAAGAGAAATAAACAGAGAAAACTTAAATATTTTGGACACATTAAACGTCATGATAATCTAGAGAAAACCATCTTGGAAGTGTATATAATGGGAAAAAAAGAAAGAGAGGAAGACCAAGGCGAAGATGGCTGCAAGACATCGTTGATGATCTGCAAATGAACACATCAGCAGCAGGGCATCTTTCTCACAACCGAGAGGCATACAATAGACTTGTTAGGGAGGCAAAGTTCCGCAAGGGACATGCAAATGACTGACATTATCATTAGCATTAAGTCATTAACTTTAATATGAAATTGTAATAATAATAAGCAGCAGCTCTGACTAATGATATTAGCGTTGGCGATGGTGCTTTTGTTATAAAGGTTTTCTTTATTTGTTGCAAAATTTCTTCATTCTCGTAGTGCTAGACTGGGGTGGGGTGGGGGGGGGGGGTGGGGAATCTCCAACTGAGTGCTCGCCTATGGGGCTTTGTTTCGTGGGCCGAGAGACTATTATTAAAATGTAATGTGTTTCTATTCTTGTTAGCAGAATGAATGTTGTTAGTCGAGGAACACTGAGTTTTAATTTTATGATCTGACAGAAAGAAACTACCACGATTCCTCCAGTGATTTTGGTACACGTAATAGTTTTTGGTACCTTTTTATTAATTAAATTATACCCATTTTATTTAGTTGATGTTCCAGCGCAGTTACCGCAATAACTGGTCAAGACACAATAAAGTGTTGGACAAAAGAAAGCACATCTTTTGTATGTACTCATTTTCATATTGCTCATGTACTCTCTGACAAGTGACAGGCTGTTACAGCCTTCAACAGCCGGTAGAAAACTATACGCTCTATACAATCGATACTTCAAGACGTTTAGACGAATGACTGGGTCAGTCGAGAAAGAATAGAGAGTGAATCTATTTCGCCAAAGAAAGGGGCTCTTTCTCCCCACAACTTAGTTTACTGACTGCTTTTAACAGAATATATTGCAGGTTCTAAAATAATATATAACCTGGGCCGTTCGCCGTGACTCTCAATTCTTGAGGGAGAAATCGAAGCTCAAAGAGCTGTACACGAACGGACCGATTCAAGGCCGACTTAACTGGTATTAGCCGGTATGTATGGATTAGTCAACAAGGTGTCTAGTGGGGTAACTGATTGATAGTTAGTTTACTCTCCAGATCAAGTTTAAGTAGATTGATCTATGAATCTTCAAATTTTGTTTCTATGATGTTCTCCTAGAAACACATAACGTCCCAGGCACTCTCCTGCCACCACTAGACAATAACAGTACAACTGGACTAAACTCTGCAAGCTTCCAACATGACAACATCTCAGGGCGCGAGGAATAACCAAGAATGTGGTTTCACATCTCATGGCATGAATTTATTGAATGAAAAACTGGACGATGAATTAAGAGAAGGGGAAAAAAAACTGCCAACACGGCAGGGCGACCATACAAAACAATAGTCAACTCCCGGCAAGATATGGATTGCCTTGTGGGAGGAAACCTAAGACCTAGAATTCTACAACAACTGTTTGAAAATTTTCCGTACTTACACCTCTCATGAAACACCAAAACAACTGGGAAATCCACAAATTCCAATATTCCATGCTGGAAAAAAAACTAACACTAGGAGAGAAACATGTCTGACAGTAAAGCAACCTAACGTTGACTCACTCTAAATGTCCTAAAAGGACCACCAACAAAACAAGTACAAAACTGTCCTAACGAAAACAGCTAAGTACTAGCCCATACATTTTGAAAACCACTGGTCCGAACTGACTCTAACAAACCATGTCTCAATAATCCTCATCATAATCCTTCACAAGGTCTCTCTCGTTCTCTTTTATATTACTAACAATTTTTCCCATTCTTTCCGAAGATTCTCCACGTGAAGTTCAATTTTCCGTGAACAGCCGTTGTTCTATGACCTTCGTTTCTCACAAAACCCATAATCTCCCTGTGAGTTCACATGTTTCCGACAATACCATCTCTCACACAAAGTTTGACACTTGTGTTCTCATAATTCAACTTCCCACTTACCTAAAATCATAAATCCCGTGCAATCTACACCCATGACCTAACTTCTTGACTCTTAAGTTTACTATTTTTAGACTTCTCGGTGAGAAAAATCCAAGGTCACAAGGTGAACGGTTACTAACAGGGGAAGCAAATCTGCATCTTTTAGTGCCCCCCAAAAAACTGCCTGCAGTCGTTTTAGGTCTACGTACCTTGATCGTCGTGATTTTCTCATGAGTTCTATGATTCACGTATAATTTTCTTATTATGTAATGTTTTTATTGAACTTCATTTTTTTAATTAATAATTTTGTGTTTTTTTCATCACTGATCAGATATATATATATATCTTAAACACTTCCCGTGCCGTTAAACGTCACATAGGGCTCGCAAAGTTGTTTGCCAAGTTTTCCTGTTCTCGGCCAGTTTTTCAAACTTCTTCAAGGATGTTATGGCCACTAAACTGGATTCTCTTAACAATGTCCTCTTTCATGTGGTCGATATTTTTTTTCTTCGGCCTGTTGTGTTCCACTTGATAGCTTGTTTGGTATTCTCTGAAACAATCACATGGCCTGCATATGTCCATCTTCTTTTTCTGATCACCCATGAGACAGGTTGTTGTTTGCTCATCTGTTTTATCTCTGTGTTGCTCTTAAATTCGTTCCACTTTATACCAAGTATTTTCCTTAGGCATTTGTTTTCAAAACAGTCTAATTTCTTGTCTATTTCTTTAGCTGATTTCCAGCTTTCGCATGCATAAATGAGGTTGGATATCACATTTGAATTGAATAATCTTAACTTGGTTTTTGTGCATATAACTTTTGAATGCCATATGTTCTCAAGATGTTTGAAGGACAATGCTGCTTGTGCAATTCTAACTTCCTTTCTGGAGTCACCATCCTGGTCCATGTAGCTGCCAAAGTATGCAAATTGGTTTACTTCATCAACAACTGTTCCTTCTACGTATATTTTTCCTTCTTGATTAATGAGAAATTTCATAATTTTTGTTTTGTTTTTGTTAATTTCAATACCTATTTTGCTAGCCAAAGAGGACAGGGAATTTGTTTTTTTCCTGTATCGATTTCACATTGTCCTGATAAGAGTTATGTCATCTACAAAATCAAGATCTTCTATACGGGCCCCATATACTCAATCATTGCATGTTTACCAGTACATCATCTTTTTATTATAAAGTTTATTGCAATTCCAAAAAGCAATGGAGATAATATACGTCCTTGTTTCAGGCGTGTTTCAGTATGAAACCATTTGTTCATTCCCTCTTCCGTGTTGACTGCACAAACACATCCGTTGTAGAGAAAAATGGTATTCCATATAGTCTTAAAATTCTCCACAATGAATCTCTGTGTATGCTATCAAATGCCTTTTTAAAGTCTATGAAGTTAATAGGGTGCATGTTTTGCTAAAGATTGGTCTTTCTCTGGAGGTAATAGCACCAGTTAGCTTCTTCTGTATGTTATATAGAGTTCCGATATCTCCTGTTTTTACTGCATTTTCTGCTTCTTTTTCCATGTTGTTTCTATATTCTCTTTGTCTCTTCTAGCTGAACTTTTTACTTTATTGCCTAGTTCTTTCTTTGTTGCTTTTGCAAAAACTTTTCCAAGATCTATCTTTACATTCAACATGGCTAATTTGGCTGCTCGTCTTTCATGTATGTATTTCCATGTGTTATCTGATATCCATCGTATATATTTACGAGGTGTGATTGATAAGTTCTCGACATAAGGTACAACGGATTATTTGGGGATAACATTTTTTAGTTATTTCTCAACATAGCCCTCTTGCAAGTTTATGCACTTAGTCCAGCGATCCTGGAGCAAACGGATCACTTCTTTGTAAAATTCAGCATCTTGTGCCAGTAGAAATTGGTCTACAGCATGAATGACGTCGTCATCTGAAGCAAAGTTGCGACCACTAAGCTCCTTTTTGAGTCTGGTAGACAGGTAACAGTACGAAGGGGCCAAATCTGGGGAATAAGGAGGATGTTCAAGAAGCTGGAAGCCGCATTCACGGATGGCAGACAATGCCACCGTCGACTTGTGAACTTGAGCATTGTCTTGCTGAAAGATAACTCCTCTCGCCAATTTCCATCGACGTTTTTCGTTCAGTGACCCGCAGTTGCTTCACAAGATTAGCGTAATAGGCTTTCTTTGGAGGTGGTGATCCATGATGTTTCCACTGCTTTGGCTGTTCTTTGGTTTCTGGTTGAAAATGATAAACCTAAGTCACAAATTGCCGAAGAAACTTTTCAAGATCTGCAGAAAAATAGCCAAGATTGTTTCTTGACATGTTGAGACGCTGTCGTTTGTTTCTTGACATATTAAGACGCTGTCGTTTGTTTCTTGACATATTGAGACGCTGTCGTTTGTTTCTTGACATGTTAAGACGCTGTCGTTTGTTTCTTGACATGTTAAGACGCTGTCGTTTGTTTCTTGACATATTGAGACGCTGTCGTTTGTTTCTTGACATATTAAGACGCTGTCGTTTGTTTCTTGACATATTAAGACGCTGTCGTTTGTTTCTTGACATGTTAAGATGCTGTCATTTGTGATCAGTTCTAAGAAGTTTCGGAACACATCGAGCAGAGACCTTTGGCATTTGAAGATCATTGTGAATAATTGCATGAACACGATCCTGGGAGATGCCCAACTCAGTAGCAATGTACCACTCAGTTAGTCGTCGATACGTTTACCATGTCATGGATTCTGTCGATGGTTACCGTTCTTGGTCTTCCTGGAGGGAATCATCTTCCAAACTCTCTCTTTAATGTTTGAATTGAGCTGCCCATTTGTTCACTGTGATGTAAGAGGGGCAATCTCCCCTAGAGTCTCCACCATATCTTAATGTATCTCCTTCCATGATAAGCCCTTGATGCAGAGGTAGAGAATGACTGCTCGATGAAAAATTGTATCCATTTTCTCAAATGCAACTAATATCACCTGTGCGTTTCAAGTATGTGTACCTTTTGCCGATAACTTATCAATCACCCTTCGTGATATATATATATATATATATATAATATATATATATATATATATATATATACTGTCTAAAAAAAAAGAAACGCATAACTACTGATGACCCAACTTTTAGCCACAACTTTGATATTCTATAGCTTTTTAAATTGAATGAAGAAAATTTTCAAATTGCACACAATAATACCCAAGGGTTTGAGCACTCAGTTGACAGTATCATGCATCTGTGTGACGAGAATTTGTTAGTCCTAGGGGTTCTCAAGTTAGTATGGTGTGTGGCCTCCGCCTGCATCGATCAGCGACTGGCATCTCCTGGGCATAGATGCGATCAGATGTCTGATGTGCGCCCGTGGGATTGCTGCCCATTCTTCCTGGAGTGCCTGCCACAGATCACGACGATTGGCTGGAGAAACGTTCGGCGACATACATGTCTTTGCAGCTCATCCCATAGGTGCTCGATCGGATTCATTTCTGGAGTTAGGGATGGCCATGGAAGGATGAGAATATTGTTGGCAGTCAGGAACTGTTTGGTGAACCGTGCAGAATGGGGTCTGGCGTTGTTCTGTTGAAACACAGATCTTTGCGCAGCCAAAAATGGAAGGGCATGGGGTCGAAGAATTTTATTGACGAATCGTTGCGCATTCAAGCCTCCTTCATTCTGCAACAATGGACTCCTTCCATTGAAATTGATCATTCACCCATACTATTACACCTCCACCATCGTGCGGCGGAGCTTCATCAACGCAATTTTGGGCAAAACGTTCATTTGGCATACGGTAGACCCTTCTCCGCATATTATGGCGGTGCAACAAAAAAGAAAGATTCATCACTAAACCAGACACGTCTCCATTCATTGTCACTTTTACAGGGCCGATGCTGGTTGGCCCAAACAAGTCGATGTTGGCGATGGCGTCTCGTTAAGACAGGATCTCGGTGTGGTCGTCGTGCCACTAGTCCAGCTTCATTCAGTCTATTCCAGACACATGGCATCCTGCAGCAATGACTAGGCACTTGAGGAAGCTGTTGGAAAACCTGTTTCTGAGGTGAGGAACCAGAATAAAGCTGCTGTTGTCACCCTGGGTCGTCCACTGCGGTGCCGGTCTTCATCTGAGCCTGTGGCTTGGAAACGGTGCCAAAGTCGACTGATGGTACTCTGCTACATGTTTAAATGCCTGACAACCTGACTTTGACTTTCGCCTGCTTGCAGGCGACCAATAGCAATGTTTCGTAAATTTTGCGATCGGCGCGCCATAACTGTCTGCTTGAAAATTAACTTAATTTGTTTGTGTAACTTCACCCTTTTATGGGGTTTCATTTGCGTAGGAAGTGATTTGTACTCAACACAAAAATCACGACTTTTCCATAAGCGCAACGTAAGTTATGGTAAACAAAAATGCGTGATTAGCAAGGGCACCTACTGCGTTCTGACTATACACGAGAATAGAAAAATCTAAATCATGAGCCTGATATCTTGGTGACAATGTTTGGTTTCGTTTGAGATACCAGGGACAAAAACTGTTGCCATAACATAAAAAATGAAGCTTATATAAGCTACGCGTTTCTTTTTTTTTTGGACAGTATATATATATATATATACGTGTATGTGTGTGTGTGTATCAAGTGCCGTACCGTACCATGTGGCGTAGACGAATTTCTCTCCACAATTCTCTGTCTTTAGACTTGATTATGGGATCCGCCGGTGACTTTCTTCCTAGCCACACTGACATCCCATCCAGTAACTTCTCTCTCCATCTTCCTCTGTTTCTTCTTCACTCAATTTTTCCATTTGCCACAATGTGTTCCAGTTGTCCTCTTCTCAGAAAATGTCCTACAAATCTCGCTTGTCTGCCCCTGATCTTTGCTAAAATTTGCGTTTTAACTCCAGCCTCTCTTAACACTTCTTCGTTGGTTTTCTTAGCTGTAACATCCTTCTTATGAACCATATTTCCATAGCCTCCATTTCTCCCTGTACTCTCTTATTTATAGACCATACTTCATATCGATAAAACAAAATTGGCTCCATGTAACATTTAAGTACTCGGAATGTTTCCAGTGATATGGATCTGTTGCACAAGATGTTTCTAATTTCTCATTTTCTGGCCTGAGCACGTCTGCTTTTTATTTCATTGTGACATTTCCCATCAGCTGTTATAATCATTCCTAAGTACTTGAATCTTTCACTGTGTTTCAGTTCTGTGCCATCGATGGTAATGCTACATTTTGGTGGTATTCTTTTCTTTGAGATGACCATCACTTCAGTCTTATTTTTATTCTGGCTGAGACCTTTAATTTTACTTTCACGAACGACAATATCCAGAAGAGCCTGTAGCTCCCCTTCAGTTTTAGCAATCAGGACTGTGTCGTCTGTATATCTTAAGTTGTTAATGTTCTACCCGCCAACTGATATTCTTGACATGTTCTCTATATTTCTCATTATGCTTTTGCTGTACAAGGAGAAGAGGTCAGGAGATAGAACACATCCTTGTCTCACTCTCAGTTTTATGTCTTGGAATGCTCCTATTTGGTTCTCAACCTTCATTGCTGCTGATTGCTGCCAGTATATGTTTCTGATGAGTTTCAGATCCTTCCCATATATGTTGATATCTTCCAGCATTCTTATATATTCTGTGTGTCTCACTTTATCGAACGCTTTGCCGTAGTCTATGAAGCATAAGTATAGGTCCATCTTTACTTCTATTGATTTCTCCGTCAATGATCTTATTATATATATGACATTACTTGTACCTTTTCCATCGACGAAGCCACACTGTTCTTCAGCGATTTCTGGTTTTGTTTTCCCCTGAGTCGTCTCATAACTATACGAAGCAGGAATTTGGTAACATGGCTCATAAGACTAATGGTTCGATGATCTTCACATTTAATTACACCTTGTTTCTTTGGTAGGGCAATGAAACAGATTGCAATAGGTCTGATGGGACATAGTTACTGTTATAGATGTCATTCAGCAATCTGGTAATTATGTCTATGCCAAACTCTCTTAATGCTTCCAATTCTTCCTTGTTGATTTTATCTGGTCCTGGTGCTTTGATATTCTTCATGTGTTTGATGGCTTCTTCTACTTCTGCTTTTAATATGGTAGGCCCTTCATTATTATTTCGTATATCTATTTCGCCTCTATTGTCCTCATAGAGTTCTCTAATGTATTCCCACCATCGTGCCATTATTTCATCTCTGTCCATTACTGTATGACTTCAGGCAACTAGTTTTGTGGTATGTTCTTTTGTTTGTTAACTCCTTTATCTGTTTGAAAAAATATCCCTTGTGTTTCCATGATGGTGTGTCTCTATTTCTCTACATTTCTTATTTAGACACTCTTCTTTAGCTTTATTGTATTTATGTCTTATTTCTTTATTTATTTTGTCATATTCATCTTTATCTTCTTTAAAACTTCATCTCCGATCCATTAGTTGCAAAATAAATTTCTTCTGTCATCCACCTTGTTTAGCGTGTCGTTTATTTGGAGGATGGATTTCAACAGATGTTTGCTGAATAGAGTCTTTAAGCATATTCCATTGTTCATCATTCGTTTTAATCTTCTCTATAGCATTAAACCTATTATGTACTATGGACCTATATTGTTCTTGTATTGCCTTATCTCTCCATAACAGCTCTCAAACTAGTTCTTTGTTTTTAGCTGCTATCTTTAACCTCTTTAGCCCGATTCTCACTTTTCCTACAACTGGGATGTGGTCACTGTTGCAGTCTGTGCTTGATATTGTTTTCACGGATATATGAGTTCCTGAATCTTCTGTTGATCATAATGTAATCTATCTGGTTACGAATGTTATTATTTGGGCTTTTCTATATCCATAGTCGCCTTGAGTGTTGTTGAAACTAAGTATTTCCAATTATTATTTTATTCTTTTCTGCCTACTCAATCAACATCTCTTGCATTTCTGATACCTAGTCCATATTTGTTGGTAGATTCGTTGTCTTGGTCGGTCCCTACTTTGGCGTTTACATCACCCAGCACAAAGTTTACTTCCCATGGTTTGCACCGTTTCATTGCCATGTCCAGATTGTTGTAAAATTCTTTTATCTCATCATCAGAGCTTTCTGAAGCTGGTGCGTATACTTGGGATGAGATTTGTTTCTATTTGGTGTCCCTGTAATTTAACCATTAACACTCTGTCCAATATGCACCCAAACCTTTCACGGTTCTTGCTGTCTTCTTATCCAATATTATGCCAACTCCATTTCTACACTGGTTTTCCCCTGGAATATATTATTTTGAAGCCTTTATGATCTCTGCTTCCTGCTCCAGTCCATCTCATTTCACATAAACCAAGGATATTAATTTCCATTCTTTTCATTTCTTGTTCGATGTTTTCCAGTTTTCCAAGCTCTGTTAGTGTTCTAATGTTACTTGTTGCAATTACTGTGGTGTTACCTGTGTTTTCTTTGCGTACAGTAGTTGGATGACGATCTGGTATCACCTGTCGCACGTGACAGTCCCTATCGGACGAGGTGGTTCCACTGGAAACCCCATTAACGTCGTTATGATTCAAATAATTGTGGATTGTCATGATTGGTCTTGCGAACGTACAGTTGGTTTCCCCTTGCCTTCCACCGATTTGTTTATGGTTTACTCCACTAGCCTTTGACTCTGGCCAGAGCCTATCCTACAAGGCAGCAGGGAGTTTGAAATCAGATTTTTCCTTCTTCTAGATGAGCTACCAACCAAGACTAACGAGCCTCATCTACCCGAAGAGTCTGGTTTTCAGGCGCCAGATACTCGCCTTTCGCCGCTACTCCTGTCAGTTTAAACAGTTCCGCCACGAGAAGGCCAGGAGCTGGACTTGGACAATCAGAGGCTGTTTGAGACGCACGCCTTGGAGACATTTAATTGAAGTGGAGAGCTTACCCTCCACCCCACCTCCGGCTATTACAGTTCTTGCAACAATATATATATATATATATTACATCTCCATAATTTGAGAATTTCTTTCATTCTTAAGTCAACTTTCCTTGACACAGTCGTTAGTAATCCATGAACATTTAATGAACTACTGACGTAAGTGAACTCTGATTTACGTTAAGTTCCTCTAAACACAGACTCATGTACGTCTGGAGACTGATCGTAAAGCTGATCGTATTAAGTACAGGCGGATTAAGATCATAATTGTGTTGACTGAAGAACTGGTATAAAGCACACGTCTCTTGGTGGGTCTGCTTCGATGGAACCCGACAAGCTTACTAATGTCAGGATATTCTCTGAACTACCACTGCTGACTCACAATCCGATATCGTGCTTGTGTAAAATGATCATCTTAGCGCCCCAACAGCCCCGACACGGCACTGGTGGCAGGATACGTGAACATTATAAAGCAGAAATGTAAAATTCCCGTTTCCGTGCCATTAATGCATTAATGGGGATACGGTTATAGGCCCGTATTTTCCATGACCTTCGGCACAGGAAAGTCTGATGTGGTCAGTATCACGCCTGGCCGCTTTATCTTCTCATATTTTTCTGGTACCCATTTTTAGAGGCTGGGTGGACCCCGGGGCCATTTTGATGTATACAGAAGAAAAATAAAAGAACCCCACTGCCGGGACTTGAACCCAGTGGCACTGGATTAGTAAGCCGAGAGCCTAACCACTCAGCTAACCAGACCGCCGGATGTAAAAATTATTAATTAATTTCCCCCAAAAAAATTAACATTTGACTGGTGTATACAGACCTCCTTTTGAGTCCTTTCGCAAAGTTTCGTGGGAAGATCATAGTACGATTGACAATGATGTTCAATACAGCAATCACCATGGCGACTACACTCTTCACCGTCTTTTCCACATCTTTTCTGGGGATGAATACAAGAAATGCAACAAAAATTAAAGATAATTTTAAAAAGCGAAGGCAGCATATCTTTTAATGTCTTTAAATGTTATTAAATGTGAGCAAATGAACCTAACAGTTACATCGCTTCTCCACATAGTACCCCGACAGGTTGATGCATTTCTTGTAAAGCTCCACTACCTTCTTCATTCTTTGAGAGGTAGATAGAGCTGTATGGTTCAGGTTTAGAAAACGACAAAAGGAATTGAAGAAATCGAACAGAAACACAAAAGGCAGAGAGTAAAAAGAAAGACAATGACGTATAAATTAAGAACATACAGCATCCAATATTTCGGCGTTAGCCTTTTTCACGGATTACATACAAGGACACAACAGATTAAAAAGATATGAAAAACCTTTTTTTTTTTTGGGTCTCCTCCTGCTTTGAAAGGCAAGCATGAATGGGCACCGGTAAACGGAACTGTAAGGTAGGAACGAAGTTACTGGTTGAGGAATGACGTAGGATAACAACTTCAAAACTTCAGCCAATCAGAAACCTTAAGCGCATGGATGGAAAGCGAGGTAACAATTTGGAGGGGGGGGAGGGTTACAGAAAGAGACAAGGAAGCTATAAACACCTGGAGAACGATCGAACGAACAAACGAACGAACGAACGAGAGTGCTATAGATGATAGCGATAATAAAGCTAAAACTACAGGGGAATGAGTAGGGCTGCAGAAAGAAAGAAAATATAGTACAGATAGCATTTTCATTTATGGAAATATGAAGAAGTTTAAAGGAAGCTGAATTTGTCATTAATTTCACCTCTGCAAGGAGACAGCCAGCCTGGAAAATATGGCGGTGTTCTAGAGTCTTACGGCAACGTTCATTGGAAGAACAGGAGCAGATTGTTCTAACAGAAATGTTCCCTTTTCCTTGGTGATTTCTTTGGTAGAAGTGTTTTGCCACTGGTGTCCGTACCCTCTGAGAAATATCGTTAAGATGTTTGACGAAAACGATCTCCTAAACGTAAACCGGTCTCCCCTATATACTTCATATCACAACTCATGCATATAATACACAAGCGACATTGCGTGAAGTGCAGGTGAAGCCCTTCTGACCTGACAGCGTCGACTTTGGGAAGGAAACCTGGCTAACCTCAACAACAAACGGGCAAGTATTGCGTCTAGGGCGACCGCAACATTTAGTACCATTATAAAGTCTTGCCCTCTGTCCTAAGGCGTCTTCTAACTAACAGGTCCTTGAGGTTCCTGTCCCATCTGTAAGCTAGCAATGGGGGTTCCCCAAGAAGTTCGCATGTCTCAGGATCGGCCTGGAAGACATGGAGAAGACGAAACAAGATCTCCTTAGCTGCCTAACTATGGCTGTGGTGCGTGAGTACCAATTTCACTCTGTCCGTGTTGGGGCGCGGTTTAGGTGGAAGGCCTGTTGTCGCGAGATATGGCTGATGCGGTTCCGGACGAAGTGAGAACATGTTCTGGATAACTGCGCTGCGGAAGAAATTCAACATTTTGTGAGCTTGATCATGGAAATCGACAACCTCAGTACACAAACGTCGAAAGCTAAGAAGCTGGGGGAAAAGGAACAGAGTCTTATACTATCTGGGGCAGGAGGAAGAATACATGAGATAGCTGTGAGAGTCAGTAGGTTTATAGTGGACAGAAGTGGTAAGTCAGGACCGATAGTGACGGCAATGTCAAGAAAGTAAACAGAAGTTATAGAGACATGGGAGATGAAAGAAATAACAGGATTTAACTTCTTAACGAAATCGATGAAGTTGTCTAGGTCTTTCTCTGACATGGATGAGACATCGATGCCATCATCAATGTAGCGTTTACAGAAGGGTGGAAATGGACCTCTATAATATTCCCAAACCTTGTGCTCGAAGTGGCCCATGAACTAACTAGGACTCAGTTTGGTACCCATTGCTGCACATCTTTTGATCAGTTCTCATCCTTTAAGATGTTCATCGTGTCCTCGAATTCTCCTTCATGTATTAAATCATTACCCACAGAGGATTTTCATCATCTACCTTCCTGCCGAGACTCACTGCTCTAAATGCATCTTACAAACAAACTAAATCTCACCAGTGTATGAGTATATAACTATACACGGTGACATGTTACCATGACTAGTAACAGCCATCAAACAGTGTCACGCAGATGACACAAGGCGGCTAGTGCTTGAGAACCATTACATTAAGGAATATGGGACTCTGGAACCACATGGTTTGAACTCGCTGTTCAGCTACACCTAACATTCTCCTCTCCCACAATCATAATCCATCCCCATTAGGTTCCACTCCCTTCTCACTTGTTACACATAGCTCAGAACCTCTTCACAGCATCGCATTACAACCCCTTTACCCCAACTATAATCACATATTTCACCTTCTCCAGGCTAGATTACCATTGTATCACTCTCTCTCTCTCTCTCTCCTCTCTCTCTCTCTCTCCCCTCCACGGTGACTAATGGTGATTCTAACCACATTAAATTCTCTGGCCACTACACTTTGTGACTGCCCAGTCTGTAAACGTTCAATAATGAGTCGTTGTTCTGTAGTGAGATGAGCCATACTTACGCATTGTATTTTCAAATGAATTTATTCGAGAAGCGTCAATCGTTTAAAAGCATTCAATAACATGGTCAGCGAGTTTTGTGTTCAGAAAGTTTCACGGCATTCTCATGAACCTGTCATGAGTTATTGTCAAAAATGCTGTTTTGACTAGTGTCGCTTTTCTGTGCTCATGAATCATCTGCTGAGTACAGTTCAGGTCAGCACGTGAAGTTGGCATCCAAATGAAAGTTTCAGGCAATTTTCCCTTGTCTGATCAGCAAACGTCAGTTCAAACCGCAACATCGTATTTGTTGCGTTTATTTTTGTGAACAGTTTATATTTTATCTCCTCTCTCTATTTCTTCGTCCTGTGTGTTTTTATATGATTCAGGCTCACGCCGAAACTCACAACTGTGTACTAGTTAAGAAATAAAGCTGTTCCTACTTCCCCCCCCCCCCTAGTTTATACATTTAAATTTCACTATGTGATTTATGTTAATTCTTGGGAAGCCACCAAAGCTTCACGCTGTAATTTAACACAGGAAGCCACCAAAGCTTCACGCTGTAATTTAACACAGGAAGCCACCAAAGCTTCACGCTGTAATTTAACACAGGAAGCCACAAAAGCTTCACGCTGTAATTTAACACAAAGAAAACGCAGCACGTGCCTGTTTAGAATTAAATTGTTTTACAAACAACAGAACGTGTACAGGCTTTTATACTTTCGTTTGATTTTGGTTTTTTTTCAGAAGGAGCTAAATTTCAGTAGCTGTGTAGTGGGCATCAACGACAGCGACTCTCTGCTACTTCGAAGCTTCTAATAAGAGTGCTAACATCAACAATAATAATTATTAATATAATAAGCGCTTTCTTCTTTCCAGAAAGTGTCCATTGTCTGTGGTAGGTGCCAGGCATAGACGTACGAAGTAGCCTAGCTTATTATATCAGTTTTTATGGGTTTGCTTGGGAGGCGGGGAGGGAAGAGCAGGCCGAAAGCTTAGGGAACCATTGGAGTAGATTAAAGATTTGCAAATTTTATTTCGAGCTTTTCAGTAAGATTGTCTGGAACGATGTGTTATGTCACACAGTAACAAATCATCATCAGGTGCCGTGCCAACAAATATGAGAAATCAAGCCTCTTACCACATCTAAATTCCATCAGCTCAAGTGGTGAACAATCAAACCATCAACCCTAAATTCTAAATTTAGAACAATATACAATATAAAATTTAAAAACAAACAGTTTTTTTTTCTTTCAAATTTCGTATGTTCTAATCGTTCGTTTTGTGGATAATCTACATAGTTTAGACTATTTTTTCTGTAAAAAGAATGAATGATGGAACACTAAAGGGCAGAATACCAGGTGCGCCTGTGTCACAATTTCTGAAGCTGTTGAAAAAGAATATTGTGTATGGCCACGATATGCAGCAGAAGGCCATCTTGCTCACAACTGAGAGGCCTACAGGAGTGCTGTTAGGGAAGCAAAGTTCCGCAAGGGATATGAATGTACGGCCAGAAAAGGAAGAACAAATGAAATTGCCGAAGAACACTCAGAGCAAATAAATTATAGGGTCTTGGTCAGCTATGGGTCGTTGATTGCCTCAACGGACGTCTTCATCCAAATATATATATATATATATCACAGTGATGATCAAATGGTACGGGAAAATAACTGATTGGAAACTCCAGGAACTATAAGAGATGGAGGTGCATGATCATCAGCGCTTTTCGACAATTATTTACGTCCAGGAAATGATACTGATGGGGATGTGCTTACTGAAACAGTAACACGAGAAGTTTTTCTGTCAGGGATTTTCAAACAGTGAGGAATCCCCCCTCCCCCGGGAATTGTAGGGTTAATTTTTAGTGCAGGTGGGGGAATTGGGACCACAGATTTAGATAATTTCAGAATTTATGTTTCTACAGACTACAATTTTTCAGATATCACATAATCTACATGGCATCATGTGAATTGAATGACACCCTGACATTTAGTGAAAAGGATGCATGAGGGAAAATAAAACGTTGATAGCCACTAATTTATATATCGCACAACGTGACATGTATTTATGTATTAGAATTTATTACAGAATATTAAATTCTATCATGACATGAAGAAAGCGTTAATTTCGGTGCAAATTTAAACTCTTCAGTCGTAAAGGGCGGGCACTGTACTGCAGAATCCTTCTTAATTACAGCTCCACTTTCCTCTCTACTTTCATCGTCAGATTAGTTTCCCATTGCGTTCTAGGCGATCTGCAGTTTGGAGAAGGTGAAAAGGTAAAATCCCTAACTGTCTCGAAAAAATGCATTTCTCTCTGTTGGCTATAACGCTCATTTCTGCTCCATTTTTTTCTAATTTGAGAAGCATTGATGTACAAAGCTTTGTCTTGTCCTGTGTTGTCTCCCTGTAACTCCGAGCTGGTGTTTTTTGCAAGCGATGCTGTGTAGGAGTTGTGTCACAGCATCGTATCGGCGTGGGAGCGGGTTATGGCAGCTAGTTTTTCAGTCCCGGAGTACAGCTAAAAATCAGGGGGGGGGGGAGTGTACAATGCTTCTTTTTTTAAAACAGACTCCACCACCATAGGGACTATGGCGATCTCTGCCCCGTTAGCCAAGGTAGGCCTGTTACTAGGGGTACGAACGGAGAGGTAGGACAGGGTCTTGGTCAGCTGTGGTTCAGCTAACCCTGATGCTGAGATATCAGCTGTGGGTCGCTGATTGCCTAAGTCGATAGTTTCTGCACCCTCCCCCCCCCCCCCCCCCCCGAATGTACAAAGAAGTAGGAAACGTCAGAAATCTTTTGAATCACATCATCATCGAGAAACACATATGAAAACAGCAATACCAACCATCAGAGCAGGCTGGCATACATGTCCGGTACCGTCAGATGCTGGCCCACATGCGTATTCGAAACAACAGTCCCATAACGTGTTACATGTCTCATTGTGCTTTTTGCAGTTTCTCTGTGAACAAACGGTCTCAAATTAGACAGCAGATATCTGAGAAAAGAAAGCAGTTTCTAGAGATTTGGTAAAGTGAAATGACGGTCGGCATCTAAAACCTACATTAGCTGATTTCTTCTATTTTGCCTTTGGAATCCGCTGAATGTATACATATCATATTAGTACTTACCTTTTTTTCCCCTTAATTTAAACTTTGTGTTTATGTTCACAGATCCATCATACTGCCATTTATTTTTTTAAAATTTAATCCTTAGATTACTTTCATCATCATAGGTCCATCATAATGGCATTTAGGTTTTTAAAAAAAAAGAACCTTTAGATTATGTTTATGACCATAGATCCTCATAATGGCTGAAGCATTGTGCTTTAAATATGAGACAGATTGAAGTAACTGCTGTGATGAATCACTGTAACAGAATCCTTACACCCGCCATAGTCCCAGAAGTATACCATTTACTTGTACTTTCCATTTCCACTCTTCAGCTGAATCTGAATTCAAACACTTTTTTTAAATACTTCTACACACAGTCTTTATAATGTTGAAATATTTAGTAGTTTTTCTATCATATAAAATTGTGAAACTATGATTCTGGGATATTTACCTCATTACCTATGTCCATATAACACAAGATAAAATATATCATGTTTTTGAGATAGTGACTTTTCCAGGTGTCAACTTGATGGGTTTTCCCTCAGAACAGAAGTTGAAGTAGTCATCAGTTTCATCTCCCGGGTATGTGTGTTTGTGTCTCTAATAATTATCATTTCTAGATCAAGTACGATCTTTTTCGCTGATGCCTGATACTATAGGTTAAAAAAAAAAGGTAAAGGTAGTCCTGTCATCCTTTATAGGCTCATAGGATACGATAGCTGTCATAATATTCCTCAAACTTGTTTTGCCATACGGAGAGCAAGCCGCTTTCTAGATAATTAACAACAAATGTGTCCAATACAGCAGTCTTTTCACAGCTACATTGTTCTTCCAGTCCCGTTCTTCATTCTCCGGCAGTCTGTCCAATACAGTCAGAACAAGAGGCAATGTCCCTCTTGTCCATTGTCAGTCTGCCATCTATTTTTGCTTGTCTAGTAAATCTGTCTGCAACATCATTGCATGTACTCTCATATGGTCTGGACACTAATGAATTAATATATGAATGAATAATCTTTATTTTTAAAGGGTAAAGAATTGGGCGCGCAGGCTCGTTTTACATTCTGCCCTTCATCACTCCATCTTTCATTCTTCCCACACACTCGATTTAATACAAATATATAAATTAAATTAGGAAAAAAACATATCAAAAGAGTTTAAGATTTAACTATTATATTCAAAGTAAAAGAGAAGAAGTAATTAACCTAATAAAATAGCTCTCACGCACACATACGCACGTAGACATATACATAAACAAAAATACATTGTAAATACAGATCTTCTAACATATGTTTTTAACAAACATTAAAATAACAAACATTAAAATAATTTCTAACAGTATCTAACAAGTTACTTTTCTAACTATGTCATTTTAGTACTTGATGGTTGGCGAGTCATGTGTTGAGAGAGTGCTGTTATTCTATGGAGGCATATAATTACAAGCAAGTAAATAATGAAACAGGTTTGAGTTAAAGGATGAAGTGTTACCAATGGATTTTAAATGGTAGGGGAAGGTGTTCCAGAGCTGTACTGCAGAGTATGCAAGGCTTTTCTTGTACAGATCAATCCAGGGTTTAGGAAGAAGACAGTTTTTTAAACGCTGGCTATGTTTAATGTTATACGTAAACAGTGACCACAAGTAAGGCAGAGCATTGTGCGACAGAATTCTGTGAACAAACTTAACTTTGTTAAAAATGATTCTATTTTTGAGGGGTAGAATTTTCAGTTGTTTGTGTTGATCTACAGTCTGTACTGGGTGTTTGTCACAAATCAGATTTAATGCTCGCTTGTGAAGTGAGTGGAACCTTTTTGTGTCACGTTGGGCTTGACAGATGAACACATTCTTTTCGAAGCAAATTCTTCTCAATCTTACAAAGCATACTCGGTGAATCCGTCACAATGACACCATTAACCACATCACGAGCAACTAACCATTCCACTGCCGCCGACACAGCTTCACTTTTCAATTGCATGCTTGAAGTGCTGACTTCAAAGGCTCCTGGACCATGTGTCACTACTCTTACATTTCGATGGGCAACAAAACCTAAACCACTTCCGTTGTTCTGAGTCACTGAGCTATCTGTATATGTTGCCGAGTCGGAAGACCCACAGTGATGCTGGGTGTGATCGTGAGCCCAAAGTTTAACTGCTGGAGCTAGCACAAATGAAAGGCGCTGGCAGGAAATCCGAACTGTGTGGCAGAAAACGCATCGTAAACAGCAACATTTGACAGGAACTATCAGCAAACATACTCTTCAATGGGTGCTGCGGCATGCGACTGAGCATGTATGGGGTTGTCTCAAATACAGCTAAACTGGAGTCTGAATTTTGAACTTTGAAATCTGTGTGTAGTTCTCTTTGAAACTTCTTCTATATGCCGAAGGCAGGTCCTTGTTTGCCAGCAAAGTCTTCTTGATCATTTGTGAACTACTTTTATATATTTAGCAAAACATGTTTCTTCCTCCGATGAGGTTAATGTTTTAAAGTTTTCTTTTCAGTATTTTCGTCAACAGGTACATTATTTCAATCAGTGTTGTAGTATTTCTTTTTACCGAAGTAAGAATAGCTGCATGTTCTACACACGCTACTTTTGTTGCCTACCTTTTTTCGTGTTTTCAAGGATTCATTCTGTGTTCTGAAACATTTGTAGTGGCTGTATTGACCAAAGCCTGGCTTGTTCTTTCGATTTAGGATGAAAACATGGCTTTGATAACTGATTACATTCTGTTATAAATGGTGTATAATAATCATATATAGCCTCCCCCACAGTCGTCAAGGATACAGAAACATGAGCAATACATTAGAAAATGAGTAAATAAAAAATTCAGACCATATGAAAAAAGTATAAACAGAATAATAATGTGGATTTCGTACGAGAGGGTACATAATGAAAGATGAGGTGGCGAGTGATCCATTTAAAAATAGGTCTTTTACCTGTTTCGTATCAGAAAACGTCTTCGTGTACGCTTGGAAAATGATTTAACGATTTTAGATACTTATATAGCTGCACTTAAGTTCAATGCCGTTGTGTAAGAGGTGGCCTTTGTTAAAATGAAGAAAAGAGACCATACACACAATCTGGCCTGACTTGGTAATTTAAAAAAGAGGGTAAAGATAGTCCCATAGCAAATGCCTTAGGGGATGAAGCGTTAGAGACCTCATTATGCTGGGCCATCAGTGTATGAGGTAGTGTGGCCAGTTCCTTTCCTCCCTGCCTTTCCTTTCCCAGATTTTCTCTGGTACCCATTTTACGAGGCTGGGTGGATCTCGGGGCCGTATTGATCGGAAAAAAATTCCCCGCTTAGTTGGGGATTCGAACCCTCGACCATTCGGTTGCTAGACGAGTATTCTAACCACTACGACAGCCGGTCCCGCAAGCCGGACTTGGTAATTACCTTGTACTAAAACGACAATTTTGAAAAATGAAAGAAAAATAAAAGAACCGGACAACAAAAACCATAGGCCATACAGAACATGAAGATCATAACGAAATACAGATACGGGGGATAAACTAAAAGAACAAAAGAAAGGATATAACAGCAATACATTAGACAAGAAACATTAATAGATGGGAATGAACAAAATAATGTGATAGCACCACGAAAATAGGCGATAAGGTATGCTCCTATTCCAACGATACTTTGCTCTGTAGGAGCACGAAGGAGATAGCATGTTACATGACTGTCTGACAGAGTGCTCCCAAGAACATCTGCAAGTCAAACACATTAGCATATGGACCCCCCAAAACTCCTGCTGTAAATATATATGGGGGTAGGGGGGTGGGGTGGTTCAATAAACCGAAAATTGAAAACTTCTGATCTATGACCTCAACCCTTCTGCATTTTGTGAATGCATCATTTCTGTTGGGAACTTTGAAATCACGATTTGCGGAAAATGTGCTTATATAAAAGCCAGAATTAACGTGGTGTGATGTATGAAAGCAAGCAACGGAGAATGTGAATGCAGATCACAAGTAATCTTCTGACACGCATGCGCGACGTCGCAGAACGACACGCCCCGTACAAACATTGAGTTGCACGGGTTTGTAACAAAATCGGTGGAGTGTAATGTAGGAAAACATGAATTCACTGAAACATGTGCATTACATGTCTTTCAGATTTTATTAACTATTGTTTTTGTTAACAAATATATCCAAACTACAAGAACTTAATATTAAAGAAGGCTGGCTAGTAAGGAAGATTGAATAGAGAAAACTTAAATATTTTGGACACATTAAACGTCATGAGAATTTAGAGAAGACCGTATTGGAAGGGTACATAATGGGAAAAAAGAAAGAGAGGAAGACCAAGGCGAAGATGGCTGCAAGACATTGCTGATGATCTGCAAATGAACGCATCACCAGCAGTGCATCTGTCTTACAACAGAAAGGACTACAGGAGAGCTGTTAAGGATGTACAGTTCCGCAAGGGTCATCTAAATGACTGATTGACTATTTTCCGTATTCCACATAAACCCTTTTCAAATGCGTATAAAACGTAATGTAAACTTATACTGGAAAAATATTCTACGTTCAATAACGATGAAGGACTTCAGATGGTCTGCATGCTTAGAGGTGGTGCTGCAGTCATGGCGGCGTCCCAGGCGTTTAGAGTCCATCATGTCACTATCTATCAGTTGGTACGTTGTCACCAGACCACAAGTAACAGAACTGACCGACCCTTGTAGCCGCACGAATACGTGGCCGTTCATTGCTCTACATGATGAAGCTGTATTCTGAATTTCACTTGTTGCTGCAACTGCATGTACCCATATGACGGGCTCCACTGAGTTGGTGTAGGGGGTCACGCGGAATGTCGTGGGAGTGAAGCGTCGTTTTCCACGCGCCCGGAAGTGAAAGGCCTATAAATAAGGAAGAAAGCGTGGCAGTAGTGAGTGAGCTTGAGAGTCTATGGCGGGCTGTTCGTTTTGTCTGGCCATGATTATCGTGATATACTTAGCCCTAGCCTACTCATACTATTTTGATATAATTTGTATGAAATCAATGTGTTGCAGAGTTTGTGTCTTTTTCGCGTCGTGTATGGAGATTCGATGGTTCCTATTGATTATTCGTCGTGATTCAGATAGGCATACAATCAAGGTCCATCATTTGTTTATATTTCAGTGGGTTGACACAAAAGGAAGGAGGGAGCTATTTCATTATATTCAGTGCATTAGCACAAATGGAGGTTGTGTATAGTATGGGGAGGTGGATTGGATATATTTCGTTTATTCAGTGCATTAGCACAAAGGGAGATTGTGTGTAGTATGGGGAGGTGGATTCGTAGCAGCAGTGACCGCATATGTTAATGAGCGCATTGGCACAGTTTTATGAGAGTGTATGCTTTGTTTATGAGGGCCAGAAAATCCCAGGCCATCTTGGAACATATGTTTCATTTATATATTAGAGAGTTATATATTTTATATTATGTCATATGTGTTCCACTCATGATGATATATATTGTCGTCCTATGCATGCAAGTCTATTGTGGCGTTAAAGTGGTATGTCTGGTGTTTATAATAAAATATTGATTGATTTAAATGCTTGACTTTGTAATGCGTAATGCACGCCATGTAGTTTGTGGGAATGTATGTTTTTTGCTGCATAACTGGTATACAGTAAATTTGGAGGGGAGATCCTGGGTTGTAGGTTAGATGTAGGTTTGAGCCTGGCCATCCAGTACGGCAGTACGTAGGTCATGGAATTTCAGGTTGCAGCTGGGTTTCTGGTCATGTCCCTCCCTTAACTGCCCCCAAATTGTGGACGTAGCACTCTGCTAATTCTACAATGGCTAGAAACAGCTATCAAATTATAATGAGCTTGGTGATGGTGATGAAGTTTTGCGTGGTACTCTCCTTGTTGTCTGCGGATGAATTTTACTCAGGCTCGCACTTCCTCTCAGTGGCAAAATAGCAGCACAGAAACGACCTTAAAAGTTATAAATGATTTTTAATGGCTCACAGGATGACGATGAGATGATGTGAGAATATGACAGTGGCACGAACCATTCCAAGGACAGACATTTCAGGACGTAGACCTCAAGGCAACCACCTAGAACAATTTACCGGCCTCTACCGATGTCCTAAGACTTCAACGCCAACGGGATCTCCTGCTATATTCTGTTCTAATGAGCTATAACAAACCAGTTACACATTTCACAGACTAACTAACTACAACTTCCTAAACGAAATACCCATTTCAACTCTCTCTAGATCCTAAATCCTAACCGTCATTTTTCTTCCATCTTGTCGTCTACTAGTCCCTGTCGTCTGCTAGTCTATGTCGTCTGCTAGTCCTTGTCGTCTGCTAGTCCTTGTCGTCTGCTATTCCTTGTATTCTGCTAGTCCTTGTAGTCTGCTAGTCCTTGTCGTCTGCTAGTCCTTGTCGTCTGTTAGTCCTTGTCGTCTGCTAGTCCTTGTCGTCTGTTAGTCCTTGTTGTCTGATAGTCCTTGTCGTCTGTTAGTCCTTGTCGTCTGCTAGTCCTTGTCGTCTGTTAGTCCTTGTTGTCTGATAGTCCTTGTTGTCTGCTAGTCCTTGTCGTCTGTTAGTCCTTGTTGTCTGATAGTCCTTGTTGTCTGTTAGTCCTTGTCGTCTGCTAGTCCTTGTTGTCTGTTAGTCCTTGTCGTCTGTTAGTCCTTGTCGTCTGCTAATCCTTGTCGTCTGATAGTCCTTGCCGCCTGTTAGTCCTTGTCGCCTGTTAGTCCTTGTCGTCTGTTAGTCCTTGTTGTCTGATAGTCCTTGTTGTCTGTTAGTCCTTGTTGTCTGTTAGTCCTTGTCGTCTGCTAATCCTTGTCGTCTGCTAGTCCTTGTCGTCTGCTAATCCTTGTCGTCTGATAGTCCTTGTCGCCTGTTAGTCCTTGTCGCCTGTTAGTCCTTGTCGTCTGTTAGTCCTTGTTGTCTGATAGTCCTTGTTGTCTGTTAGTCCTTGTTGTCTGTTAGTCCTTGTCGTCTGCTAATCCTTGTCGTCTGCTAGTCCTTGTCGTCTGCTAGTCCTTGTCGTCTGATAGTCCTTGTCGCCTGTTAGTCCTTGTTGTCTGTTAGTTCTTGTTGTCTGCTAGTCCTTGTTGTCTGTTAGTCCTTGTCGTCTGCTAGTCCTTGTCGTCTGCTAGTCCTTGTTGTCTGCTAGTCCTTGTCGTCTGCTAGTCCTTGTCGTCTGTTAGTCCTTGTTGTCTGATAGTCCTTGTCGCCTGTTAGTCCTTGTTGTCTGATAGTCCTTGTTGTCTGTTAGTCCTTGTCGTCTGTTAGTCCTTGTCGTCTGTTAGTCCTTGTCGTCTGCTAATCCTTGTCGTCTGATAGTCCTTGTCGCCTGTTAGTCCTTGTCGTCTGTTAGTCCTTGTTGTCTGATAGTCTTTGTCGTCTGTTAGTCCTTGTTGTCTGTTAGTCCTTGTTGTCTGTTAGTCCTTGTCGTCTGCTAGTCCTTGTCGTCTGCTAGTCCTTGTTGTCTGCTAGTCCTTGTTGTCTGTTAGTCCTTGTCGCCTGTTAGTCCTTGTTGTCTGTTAGTCCTTGTTGTCTGCTAGTCCTTGTCGTCTGTTAGTCCTTGTTGTCTGATAGTCCTTGTCGCCTGTTAGTCCTTGTCGTCTGTTAGTCCTTGTCGTCTGTTAGTCCTTGTCGCCTGTTAGTCCTTGTCGCCTGTTAGTCCTTGTCGCCTGTTAGTCCTTGTTGTCTGTTTGTCCTTGTCGCCTGTTAGTCCTTGTCGTCTGTTAGTCTTTGTTGTCTGCTAGTCCTTGTTGTCTGCTATTCCTTGTTGTCTGCTAATCCTTGTCGTCTGCTAGTCCTTGTTGTCTGTTAGTCCTTGTTGTCTGCTAGTCCTTGTCGTCTGTTAGTCTTTGTTGTCTGCTAGTCCTTGTCGTCTGTTAGTCCTTGTTGTCTGTTAGTCCTTGTCGTCTGTTAGTCCTTGTCTGCTAGTCCTTGTTGTCTGTTAGTCCTTGTCGTCTGTTAGTCCTTGTCTGCTAGTCCTTGTTTTCTGTTAATCCTTGTCGTCTGCTAATCCTTGTTGTCTGCTAGTCCTTGTTGTCTGTTAGTCCTTGTTGTCTGTTAGTCCTTGTTGGCTGATAGTCCTTGTCGTCTGTTAGTCCTTGTCGTCTGTAAGTCCTTGTCTACTAGTCATTGTTGTCTGTTAGTCCTTGTTGTCTGTTAGTCCTTGTCTGCTAGTCCTTGTTGTCTGTTAGTCCTTGTTGTCTGTTAGTCCGTGTTTTCTGTTAGTTCTTGTTGTCTGCTAGTCCTTGTTGTCTGTTAGTCCTTGTTGTCTGCTAGTCCTTGTCGTCTGCTAGTCCTCGTCGTCTGTTAGTCCTTGTCTGCTCTCTGTCTGTTCAAGTGCGGCACAGTGCTTTTTTTCCAGCAGAGCGACAACCAGAAGATCGAGTTTTCAATAAAAAGTTACACTAACTGTCCACAGGGGTGGATATTGTCGCCTTACTTATGTAACTTGTATACTGAAAATATAATGAGGAATGTTAGAGAAGATGTAGACAAAGAATATTACGATGTCACAACAACTGGAGGCTATTAAATACCAGAGATTAGTTATGCTGATGACACAGTATTACTGTCCACAACACAAAAAGGAATGGAAAAACTAATTATGTCAGTCCATAAGAACAGCGAAGAGCAGAACCTCTATCTTAATGCGAAGAAAACTAAATTGATGACAACTGACAAAACAAACAAGGCAGCTGAAATATGTATCAGTGAGGGAAAACTGGAAGAAGTGGAGAGTTTGAATATCTTGGATCACTACTAACTAATAATGGAGGGAAATTAAAAGGATTACATCTATCGCTCTTCACAAAGTAAAACAACTAAAGAATCTGTGAGAGGAGCAGACAGAACTACAAAAATAAGATTTTTAAGGTCATGCATCTTTCCCATCGCAACATATGCCTGTGAGACCTGGACACTTAACAAAACAGCTGAGAAACACATAAATGTCTTTGAATGTAAATGCTACAGAAGAGTTCTTCAAATATCATGGACACAAAAAAATAACAAATATATCCATACTACAAGAACTTAATATTGAAGAAGGCTGGCTAGTAAAGACTATTAAACAGAGAAAACTTACATATTTTGGAGTCATGATAATCTAGATAAAACCGTCTTGGAAGGGTACATAATTGGAAAAAGAAAGAGAGGAAGACCAAGACGAAGATAGATAGCTGCAAGACATCATCGATGATCTGCAAATGGATGCATCAGCAGCAGGCCATCTTGCTCACAACCGAGAGGCCTACAGGAGAACTGTTAGGGAGGCATAGTTCCACAAGGGACATGCAAATGAGTGAATGAATGAACTGTCCACTTATACATAACCCGTCTAACATGTTCTATGATGACTGCGTTCTTGAAAGGTATCGGTAAGAAGGTGCCTCATTAATGGTCTAGGATACAGTCTTCTTCTTCGTACGCATTTAGCGATAATGCCTGTTACCCCGATTTTTGCGATACGCCTTCTAGCTGGGTACCTCCGACTTCATCACCTTTCCTTGCTAGGGGCAGACTGTGGTCTTGCTGGGACTGCCATGAAGACAGTCGTGTAGTCTGGCCTGGCCAAAACTCTGTTTTCCAGCCTCTGGTGACTGTACTTAAGCCTCATCTCGACATCGGGCCCAGTGGCTTTGAGACAGTTCCACAGAGACACTCCGACTTTGGAATGAGGAATCCGATGATTGCCTCAGTGATATCCATTCCCCGCCACCTATATTCTGCTGGCTCTGTTTTGTTTACCTCATTCTGATAAGCATTGTTGTAGAAACCCATAGGCTTGTCACGTTCTGGATTCATTGGTTTCATATCTGATTTCCCTAATCCCCGTCGGCTACCTCCACGACCCCAACCGTCCAGCAACCTGACATTACATTTTACAAAAATAACAATTACAACTAGTGTTGATTGCTACAGGTTTCTGGGCTACAGAAGTAGATCAGTTTTTAAGCAACCAGATCTATGTTCCCTTTCTCACAAAGACCATGTTAAGATAACTGTGTTCATAACACAATTGTTCACTGGGAATAGGTTGCAGTAAACTACGGCTTTCTCTCTCTTTTGTTTATTAATGGCAGCCTTACTGCCAAGCGAAACTTTGACGACACACTGCAGCTACAGCTGCTGTCAATGTCAGCAGGACATAGAGATGCTGCAGGGTTCATTTTCCAGCAATGCCACATTCTGCGCGTCTCACACAGCACTTTCTTCAGCATAACGGAGTAAGAGTCATGCAGTGGCCGGTACTTTCTTCAGCATAACGGAGTAAGAGTCATGCTATGGTCGGCAGTTCCAGCAGACATAAAACTGCACCGAATATTTATGGGACATGAGGAAACGCCACGTGTCTGAACAGCAACAACCACAATAAAACCAATGACAGTTGCTGGATGAGCTCTAGCTTGCATGGGATACCGTTCCACTGGATGCCACTCAATGTCTGGTGAGGCCAATGTCCAACAAACTCCGGGAATGTGTGATAACAGGAAAGGGGGACACAAGTCATAGATGCATTCAGGTTTAGGTGAGATCAGTCTTTCGTGCGCTGAAAGCATGTAAGGGTGTCCTCGGAGTTGAGCAAGTTTTGACTGATGGGTAATTGTCTGATCGTCTTGACTGCACTGGATCTTATAAAACGTGTACAACCATTGTTGTCAAACTGCTTCTTTGCTTTTTAGATTATTTTCTTATTGTACTTTAAACCTGTCATATATATATATATATATATATATATATATATATATATATATATACGTTATTTCTGGTTTCAAGTACATATTATTTAATAATACTAAATGGGTGTCTGAGTGGAGAAGTGGTTAATGCACTGGTCTCTCATGGCGGAGGTCAGGGGTTCGAATTCGGCCGGGGGCACCCGTCACCCAGCTGTACAAATGGGTACCCGACTTCTTCTGGAGTTGGAGAAGGAAAGACGGCCAGGCGTGATACTGACCATATCACCCTCTAGTGTGCTGACAGGTCAAGGAAAATATTGGGCACTAACACCATATCCCTATGTGCCTCTAAGGCATGACAGGATTACCTTTACCTTTACTTTTTACCTTTTACATATTATTTTAGAAATGCGAAACACGTTTGTTTTGAAAATTTCAGTCAGTCATTTCCATGCCCCTTGCGGAACTTTGCCTCCCTAACAGCTCTCCTGTAGGCCTCTCGGTTGTGAGCAAGATGGCCTGCTGCTGAAGCATCCATTTGCATATTATCAACGATGTCTTGCAGCCATCTTCGCCTTGGTCTTCCTCTCTTTCTTTTTCCCATTATGTACCTTTCTAAGACTCATTCATTCATTTGCATGTCCCTTGCGGAACTTTGCCTCCCAAACAACACTCCTGTAGGCCTCTCGGTTGTGAGCAAGATGGCCTGCCGCTGCTGCATCCATTTGCAGATCGTCAACGATGTCTTGCAGCCATCTTCGTTTTGGTCTTCCTCTTTTTCTTTTTCCCATTATGTATCCTTCCAATACGGTCTTCTCCAAATTATCATGACGTTTAATGTGTCCAAAATATTTAAGTTTTCTCTGTTTAATCCTCTTTACTAGCCAGTCTTCTTCAATATTAAGTTCTTGTAGTTCTTTTTGTTTGAAAATATAAACTCCTGAATGTGCGGTTAATCTTTCGTTTATAAATCAACAATTTTAAAAAAAATGTTTAATAATATAAAGAGAAAAAAAAAATAGTTTCATCAAAGGAATAACGACTACACTTACTTCCTCTTGTGCCCAGCTCATCATGACAAGCACAGCTCCTGTCACCATCAGTTTACAATTGGCTTGGCCTCTCATATTACAGTTGGTTAACTTAAGACAGATCACAGTTAATGGTTTATAAAAAAAATCCAACGCTTAGTTCAATTTCACACAGAGGCCTGGCAGTTATATTTTATCATCATTAACCAGATCTCCTGAGTGCTTTAATATACATTCGGTGAGTGTTGACTAACGCCATCTGACGGCCAATCATTTGAAAACGTCTGCTGCATATTATTACATTTTAGATGAATTATGCAGATATATTTATAGCCTATTATGGAAACATAAAACTGCGTTTAATATTATGCACATAATACATGCCTACATACACACATACATACATACATACATACATACATGCATACATGCATACATACATACATACATACATGCATACATGCATACATACATACATACATGCATACATATATGCATACATACATGCATACATATATGCATACATACATACATACATACATACATACATACATACATAAACAGATGGATCTTTTGTATGACATTAAAAGAGTGCATGGGAATTCACAGCACGATCAGCAGCAGGTAGAACAATCCAGCAGGCCATCGCTGCCGCCGCTACGGCCATAAGCGGTATGACGATGGAGTCGGTGGCAGTAAAGGAAGCACTTGTATGCCTGCAGTCACAAGACCACGCCCATGTCAGCGTACTAAAGTGATTCAATGAGCATGATCCGGAAAGTCGGGGCAGGTTCTGTACGCAGGCAGCGGCTTGCGCCATCGCAGAAATCAGTGGTTCGCAATGGCACCTTCATCTATGCTCCTGGGCATACAATCGTGCTGAAAAATGGGGGAAAAAAATCTGACGAGATGGTTGGCCCAGTCGTCATCAACGATGGACAACCGCTGGGTCCAGTCGATATTATCAGCGTGCTTATGGAGATAAGCAGAGTAGAGGACTTCGAGAGAAGCGAATCTACATCGCTGCTTAGACTGAGAGAGTTGGGAGTACAGACTGGCACTGCCCGCAATTACAGGCATACAGGGAACGTGAGAGGACTTGTAAACCAACACCGACCGGGCACTATCAGCCGGAGGACGCTGATGGATATGTGGGACCGGGGTGGGGGATCTGAGCACGTGTGAACATGTCCGGAGTGCAATGATGATAATCTAGACCATACACACATAGACATACACACATACCTACCTACCTATATACATACACATAAATCTATCTACCTATATGCATACGCAGATATCTATCTACCTATATACATACACACATACCTACCTACCTATATACATACACACATACCTACCTACCTATACACATACACACATACCTACCTACCTACATATACACATACGTACATACACGCAAACCTACTTACCTACCTACAAACATACACGCATACCTATCTACATACATGCACACATACCTACTTACCTACATACACACATACCTACCTACATACATACAAGCATACCTACCTGCACACATACCTACTTTACCTACCAACATATATAACCTAACTACCTACACACATACTTACCAAACTTACCTACATACATACACGCATACGTACCTACATACATGCACGCATATGTATCTACATACATTCATACTTACTTACATACAAACATACATACATACAAACATACATACAAACATACATACAAACATACATACATACAAACATAGCGTCTTGTATGTTACGATTATAGTATTATTATAGCCCTGTATATTAAGATAGTATTATAATGATGATTATTATTATTAATGTTGATATTATTACTATTAAAAATTGTATTACACTTATGATTATTATTGATGAGTAGAATGTGGATAAGAAACGACAGAAAATTAAATTTGAGAACAGGTGAGAGAGAAGCACTTCCACGGTATTAGTAGTATTACGATGGATATAAACAGATACTGAGAAATACCAGACATTGACAATGAATACGACCAAGAGGATATACAATAGTACATACGGAAACGAATAGGCTGACAGCGTGTAAACAGATATTCCCTGCAGGTATCGCGAACACCTGATACTTCACAAGAAAACATTACCCACAAGGGAAATTGAATAGACGTAATTGAGGCAACAGACTTACTGAAAGGTGGGGCAAATTTGCTAATCTTAGGACGCAATTTGCACCAATAAAAATGACCAAAGGGAATGAACCGACTCATCCCGAAAACCAAAGAGTATGCAGTCAACCAGCTGACCAGTAGAAAGATCTAGAGGTGTGTCCTAATGGACAACTGATTTATGATGTATAAACCAGGCATGCAGTTTTGAAGGGGAATACAGATAAAATAAAGAATACAGAGGTAGAGAAAACGAAGAATAGAAAGATAGGAGAGCAACGACAGATGGAACAGATGGACAATAGAGCAGATAAATACTCCGGAGATCAGTTTAGAACTAGAATAGTGATGGAAGGAAACATTTCAAGTTGAAAAGGATTATTAGCATTGTGTGAGAAATGCCGAAGATTTGATATTTTGGAAACTGTGTAAAATACCTTTGATGAAGCTGTAATTTGTGAATTTCGTTAGGTGAACATTTAAAGCTGATTCAAGACGAACCATATGAATTGTATAGTGACAATGTGTGCTAAGATTTAAGTCTTGTGGTGAACCATATAGTAACACGTGGAGTTACACTTTTAACTGCTGAAGGAACGAACAGGAAGAATTAGGAAGGTGCATTAATAACTTAAAAGTGACAAGGAATAACAAATATTGTGGCGGGCCACAGTCTAAAACAGACGTGAGAGAAAGACAACCTAACGATCATATAAAAGAACTACAAAGACTATCGACAGTTCAAGGAGGAACAATAATAAATAGTAATAAATCAAAGAACATCTTCAATACCATAATAATTAATTATCTGATCGTTTCTTCTCATTACGTGACCAACATATGTCCATCTCTTTTTCCTGATCACCCATGAGACTGGTTGTTGTTCTGTCATCTATCTTATCTCTGCATTGTTCTTGAATTTGTTCCACTTGATGCCGAGTATTTTCCTTAGGCATTTGTTTTCAAAAGAGTCTAATTTCTTGTCCATTTCTTTAGTTGTTTTCCAGCTTTCGCATGCATAAATGAGGGTGGATATTACATTTGAATTGAGTAGTCTTAACTTGGTTTTTGTGCTTATAACTGTTGAATTCCATATGTTCTCAAGATTCTTGAAGATTGATGCTGCTTTTGCAATTCTAATTTCTTTCTGGTGTCACCATCCTGGTCTGTGTAGCTGCCAAGTTATGCAGATTGATTCACTTCTTCAATATCTGTACCTTCTACGTGTATCTTTCCATTTTGATTAATGGGAATTTTCAGTATTTGTATTTTGTCTTTGTTAATTTTAAGTCCTAATTTTGCTAGCCATTGAAGACAGGCTATCTGTTTTTTCTTGCATGGAATTCACATTGTTACTGATAAGAGTTATGTCATCAGCAAAATCAAGATCTTCTAGTTGGGTCCCATGTACCCAGTCAATACCTGTGTTACCTGTGCAGCATTTTTATCATTATGAAATCAGTTGTAATTCCACAAAGCAAAGGAGACAGTATACATCCTTGTTTCATACCTGTTTCAATCTGGAACCATTCACTTGTAGCATTTGTCGTTTATACAAATATTAATATTTGTATATTTGCTTTCACTGACGAGAATTATTATTCAATCTTTTATTTTGTCTTGCCGCCGTCGTACTGAGTGGTGGAAGGATGACTACACCAACGTTCACACCTTACATGTAAATAACAGGAACACGAAACAACAATCCTTTTTCTTAAAATCAACGATCAATGTATTTACAAAATTCTGATCCACAAAACAATGCGAATCAAAATAAATCCTATGCGCACGAAGTCCATATGTTTATATATTTCCACACGCGTTATTGATACATAAAAAAAAGGTTCCTTGAATAATATGATTTCAATCCTGATTACAAATGCACACAACTAAACTATACACGTCAGCCTCCATCTATCGAATGACCCTCCTGGTCCACGTCTCCGCTGGACTTCCACGTGCTCAACTTACCCTTTTTTCTATTCTCGTCTTATATATACCTGGCCAGCGCCGGACTCGAAGGCCTGGGGATTTTCCATTCAAAACCGGGTCACTGCTTGCTTATTTTTCCACTCCTTACATACTCCCCCTGGTTTTGTTTACAAAATTTTTGTATGGAATACAATAAATTTTACATATACGTTGTAGCATAGCTACATATCCTGAACTCAAAGTCTTTATGTCCTTCTTTTGGAACCAGCACACATGTTGCTGTAGTTGCGTGTCGTCTTCCTCCGGTTAGCCTGTTGGTGTGTTTGTCTGGCCTATTTTTTGTAATTTTGTGTGCCTTGCAGTATTTCTCATATACTGTATTTGATCGTGTAATGTGGGCAAGGGCTACTCGTTCGACGCTCTGCTCTGTAGCTCCGTCTTCTGATTCGGCGGGTGGTTGGTTTTCATGTACTAGTAAGGATGTACTTGTTCGAGTGGTACTGTCCTCGCTGTCTACTGCTACCTGTGGGGTGGATGCGACTTCTTCCTCCGTTATTTCTACCTGCGTGCTGTCAGGTTCGGTCTCTGATTCCGACGAGTCTACTACTATCTCATCGTCGGTGTCGTCATCGTTGTTGGGTGCTATACTGAGTGTAGCCTGTCTGCGCTGATTGTTTCTGTCGTCTGTAGGGATAGTCCAATCTTGTTTGGCCTTTCTCAAATGGTTTGCGTGGACTCGTTGTATTTTTCCTGTCAGTTGGTTCTTTATTATAAATGATACTGGAGATAACTTCTTTAGAACAAAGAATCCCGTTTTCCATTTGCTGTCGTGTTTTGATGTCATGTGGTGGTTTAATAAGTATACTGGATCGCCTATAGAAATATCCTCAGTTGTGCTTTGTTCGTCGTACTTTTGCTTTCGTGCGTCTTTGGTTCTGTTTATGTGGTTTATCACTTGTATAAAAGCCTTATGTTGTCTCATTAGCGTGTGTTCTATAGAATCATTTTCACTGTAGCAGTGTGTTCGTAGTCTCAGGATGGCGTCCAGGGGTAGAATGGGGTGTCTCCCGTACATGAAGAAAAATGGGGAGTATCCTGTCCGTTTAGAAATGTTCATATTCATCGCTGCCACCGCCTGGGTCAAGTACTCGTCCCATTTACTGACCTCCGTGTTTACCAGTTTGGCAACAATATCATTTAATGTGCGATGCTGTCTCTCGTTTGTCCCGTTGGCTTGCGGATGGTATGGTGTTGTGAAGATATGGTGAATGTTATAGCGTTTCATCATAGTTTGGAATTGTACTCCGCGAAACTCGGGACCGTTGTCTGTGACTATAGTAATTGGTACTCCATGTCTTGGGACGATATTGTCGATTACCAAGTCAGCTACTGTTTTACTTTGGATGTTTGGCGTTGGAAAACACTCCGTCCATGCGGAATATTCGTCTGTTACATGCACGATGTACTTGTTGCCTGATGTGGTGACTGGATAAGGTCCTGAACAGTCGATACTTAATTTCAGCATGCATGCCGGTGGGGTATCGGATATTTCTAGCGGATTTTTTAGAGGTAACAAGTTTCTTGTTTTGCACGTTTGGCACTGCTCTATGTGCTGGTTTACGTCCTGTCTCATGTTTTTCCAATAGTATCCTATTTGTATGGCTTTCAACGTTTTTTCCGTCCCCATATGCCCGTTATTATCGTGGTATTGTGATAACACCTGTTGTTGTAGATGTTGGGGCGTGACGGTTCTCAACCTGTATTCGTCGTCGTCTTCTTCTACTTTGTATAGCACGTTATTCACTATTCTGAACTTTTCACTGGTTTTCCTTGGTAATCGCTTGTGCTTCATATCTGCTTTGAGCTGTTTTATCTCCTCGTCCAGGTCTTGCTCATCTGCCATGATGGGAGGGGTGGGTAACTGTTCGGTGGAGGCTGGTAAGACTTCAGATATTGGTTGTGGTTGTGGGAAGGGATCGTACATGGGGAAATCCGTTGGCAGAAAGGATGAAGAGTTGATGGTGTTTATTTCAAGCATGTTATCCTGTTTGTTGACAGTTTCTGCTGTCTGGTGATTGTTGTCCTTACACTGTTCTGTTCCTGGCCGAGAAAACTGGTCGGCGAGGTTCCGTGCTCCTGCGATATGACGAATGTCTGCAGTGTAGGCTTGGATGAAATGACTCCATCGTTGTATTTTGAAGCTCTTGTGCTTGGCGTTCATTAGGTTTATAAGTCCTATACTGTCTGTTCGGATGCTTAATTGGCTGTGTAACACATATTTGTGGAGTTTCTGTAACGCGTACACTATGGCGTATGCCTCCTTCTCGTTGATGTGCCATTTGCTTTGTGACTCACTTAGTCTATGGGATAGAAAGTAGATTGGCTTTAGATTTTCCTCTCTCTGTCTTGTGCTGTTGTCTTGTAGCAACACGGCGCTTACTGTTGTTGCTGATGCGTCTGTGTAAAGTATCATCGGTTTATTTAAATCTGGAAATGCGAGCATAGTCTGTCGCATGATGTCGTTTTTTAGTGTGTCGAATGCCCTTTGACATTCTGGCGACCAGGAGAATCGGCTATATTTTCTTGTGAGCGCGATTAAGGGCTCTGCCTTGTGGGAAAAATTGTCTATAAACCTTCTGTAGTACGATATTGTTCCTATGAAACTTCGTATTTGTTTTATTGTCCTTGGTGTGGCTATCTCTGCCATTTCCTTTACTTTCTCTTTATCTGGTGTGATGCCTTGGCTACTCATGGTAAAGCCTAAATAATTGATTTTGTTCTGTGCGAAGTTGCACTTGGCCATTTTCAACTTGACGTCATGTTGTCTTAGCCTGTCAAACACAGATTGTATGTGTTTGATGTGGTCCTGAATCGACGTCTTAGTAAAAATCAGTATGTCATCTATGTACGCTATGGCGTGGTCTGATAATCCGTACAGTACTTCATCCATTAATGCCATGAATGCTGCTGCAGCGTTTGCGACGCCAAACGGAGTTCTGGTAAACATGAACTTTCCAAAACTGGATGTGAAACTGGTCTTCACTTTAGAGTCGTCTGTTAGGGGTATACTCCAATATCCTGATTTAGCGTCCAGTGTGGTAAAGTATTTTGCGCCGTTGAGTACTGACATAATTTCTTCCACGTTGGGCATCTGGTATGTGATGGGAGTCGTGATTTTGTTTAGTCATCTAAAGTCGCAGCACAAGCGATGTGTTCCGTCCTTTTTTCTTACTATAACTATCGGTGAGTTCCACTTCGACAGTGGTGCTCGTTCTATGATCTTTGCCTCTAGCATATCCTTGATTGCTTTCTCTATAATGCCTCTGTGTTTGAGTGGCGTAGGGTATGGTTTTGTGTGTGCTGGTGGGTTGGATCCAGTGTCTATGTGCAGCTGGACGGTATTAGTTCTGCCCAATTCTAAGTCGTTATTTGCGAAAATGTCTTGATTCTTGTATATTATCGTTTTGATAGCGGCCTCGTGTTCTGGATGTACCTGCATTTCTGCAAGCAGTTGTTGGATTCTATCAGTAGATCTGGTGGTATTTGCGTTGTTCTGAGTTTGTTGTTTAGTTATATTATTTATGTCGAGGCCGGACTCTGCCCTTGCTATGATTTGTCCTTTTTTTATTCTAAAATGCCTGTTGGAGTTGTTGGCTATAGTCACGAGGCATTTTCCTTGTTTATCGGGGTTAACGATACTGTCTATAGTTTCAGCACAAGGTTCGTGAAGTAATACACTGTTCTGGTGAATAGTGATCATTAACTCCGTGTCTTTAAATGCCGGTAAAAGTCTTTGCAATTTTGCTGGTACGATGGTTATTGTTTGTGGTTTAATTGCGACGTCACAAGTAGCTCTGATCGTTGAGCAAATCTCGTATTCGTTTTTCATAGGTACTTTGGTATTTCCAATCGATAGTTGCATGCTTCCGAAATCCACTGTTGCTTTTGTGTGAGATAGAAAATCTCTGCCTAGTATTGCGGGTCTGCACATTCTGTCTACAACCATAAACTTTTGTTTATGAGTTTGTCCTCCTATGCATATGTTTATCCATGTGATTCCTTTTGCCCGTAATTCGTAATTATCGACAGTCCAGAGTTTGCCTTCGCTGGGCAGTAATACCGTGTTTGAGCGAATAGTTTCCCATACGTTTTGTCTGATCAGACTGACTTCGCTGCCAGTGTCGATGAGTGTGTGGATGATGGTGTTGTTTATCTGCACGGGAATGGTGGAAGTTGCGTTTGTGCCGTTTTCAAGTGTTGTGATACGGCCCGTTGCTACTTGTAGAGGTAGAGTGGACCGTTTACCATACCTCCGTTGAAGTTTTCCGAGTTTTCTCTGTTGATTATAGACTCTGTATCTTGGTGCAGATTCTCGTGGTGTTCTGTATCGGTCCTCATGTGGTCTGGTGAATCTGCATGGTGTATACTCCTGGTTAGTCTGCGTGCTCCTCCATGAACTTCTGTTTGATACGGGTGTAGATTCATATCTGCATTGGGGAGCTATGTGCCCATGAATACCACAGTTGAAACATGGTTTATATCTTATGTTTGTCTGCGTGTCCTGATAAGAGACCTGGGCCACGGTGGCCGTGCTTTGACTTGCGCTTTCTGAGGCAGCTTGTCTTTGTGTAGCACTGTCGTTGCGTAATAAAGAAGTCATTGGTTCAGTTGTCGGGCATGGGTTCTCCAGTTGGCCATGCGGGATGTTAGTCTTTTTGTGAACTGCTCCATTTCGATAGCTGTATTGATCGCCGAGTTTAATGTCTGTGGGTCTTTCTTGATTAACTTTGTTTTGATTGCTTTGTCGTACACAGCGTCTATAAAAAAATTTGCCAGCAAATGCTGTGTGGCCGTTTGATGTATCTTGTCGTTGTCGAAGGCTTGTTTTGCCAGTTTAATCATTGTTTCTGCCATGTTTTGGATTGGTTCTTCTTTGTGTTGCTTCAAATTGCTTATTTGTCTCAAGGCAGCGTGAGGATCGATGCCTTTTCTGAAACCTTTAGCTAGTTCTTTCTTAAAATCCACATATGTTTCGTCTGAGTTCTCTTGAATTCGCCTGGAGACAAAGTCTGAAACACTCCCCTTGGCTGTAATAAGGAATATGTTTTTCTTTTGCGAATCCTGTAGGTTATGTACAAGCGCATATTTTTCCGTCTGTTCTATCCATTGTTGGAATCTCTGTGGATCGCCATCGTAGGTATCGATGTGGCAGGGTAAACCTTGAGTGGCGAAGGTTAGCTTTAATTGTCTCAAGGCTTCGGTCATTATGGTGACTGGGTCAGCTTCTGGTTTGGGGTCGCTATTTGTTGCAGACTCCATGGTTCTTGGCCTTTAGACGAAGATTATCGGTTGAATATTTGTAGAAAGAGACATGGAGAAGAACAACAGAAAGGATGTTGACAAATGCTGTGTGGCCGTTTGATGTATCTTGTCGTTGTCGAAGGCTTGTTTTGCCAGTTTAATCATTGTTTCTGCCATGTTTTGGATTGGTTCTTCTTTGTGTTGCTTCAAAACCTTGTCACTGCTTGCTTATTTTTCCACTCCTTACACACTCATCCCTTCTTCTGTCTTGACTGCATAAGCATATCCATTGTAGAGTCCTTAATGATGTTGACAATTTTAGATGGTATTCCATATAGACCTAAAATTCTCCATAATGAATCTCTGTGAATGCTATCAAATGTCTTTTTAAAGTCTATTAAATTCAGTATTAATGTTTTCTGCTTTTCAATATGTTCTTCGAGTATTATTCTTATATATATATATATATATATGCATTGATTATGAATTTACGTTTTACGTTCTGTAACATTTGAAATGTTGTTAATATACATTGAGGGTTTATGCGTGCATGTGACACTTACGTATTATTGAATTTATGCATAAGTATTTTAAAAATATTTTCTTGCCAATAGCTCTTTCTTTATAATTAGACAATTAAGGATACTATTTTGAAAACATATACGGGACGATTTCGTTTTTAATTATACTAACCCCATAATATGTACCATATGTTAACTGATTTTAGTTATTCCTTGTTTCCGCTTATATTTTATGGATGAATTTTTTAAAAAATGTTGAAAGAAATGGTTAAAAGTTTGATTTTGTTGTTCATATTATAAAATGATGAACGTTTGACGGAAAATCGGTATTTTGTGTTTTTCTTTATTGCACTGTTTTGATGTGAAAGGATGAATGAGAGACGGGAAGAAGGTTAATAGCAGATCACAGACCATTCATTATATGATTGAGAATCATATAATAACATTTATGCGCCAGATAAGATGTACCTGTGCCCTAAAATATAAAACAATACAAATAATAGTAAATGTTTATTTTATTTATTCCTACAGTGAACTGTGATCGTCTGTGCGTGTCCTAGTTCGACTTGGTGCCTAGGATATGGAGGTCGTGCCGAGAGCGACGCTGACTAGTTTCGCGCGTGGACTGTTTTAGTTCCTAAAATGGCGTCCTTACTGGATGACTCATCATCAAAGATTGCCGTGAAGGACTACCGATGAACATTCTATTTGATATTCACTTGCACGTGCGGTGGGACATCATATTAACCAACACATCCTTATCAATGAATGTTAGAAAACGAGTCCTAAAATGCTATATTGAACCTATCTTGTTATATGGAAGTGAATCATTGACAATAGGCAGGTCTGCACAAAAGTCATTACAAGCAGCAGAAATGTAGTTTATTAGAAGAATGTTACAAATTCCCTGGACACCAAAAATAACTAATGAAGAATGTAGGAGAAGAGCTGGAGAGACAAAAAACCTTGTCAGAAAGATAAGAGAGAGACAATGTACTTTCATAAGACATGCAATGAGAAGAGGGGGCATTGAAAATATTATAACAACAGGAAAAATAGAAGGAAGAAGATCAAGAGGAAGACCAAGAGAAATGATACTGGACAGTCTGACGGGATGGTGTGAGAGGAGATCACCAACTGAGCTGATGGCCTGCATGAAGGATCGTGTACTCTGGAGAAACATTATAGCCAACGCCAGTCGGCACGGCCCCTGATGATGATGATGATGATGATGACAGGCGGTGGAAAATTATTGGAGTGTTCTCGCTCGTGGTGATACTGAAAACCTAATACAGAACAGAAAAGAATCTCCATGCTCCTGAAATTCCAGTTCCTTTCGTGTTTGTGAGTTCAGAAAATTCTTCTGCTGGTTCTGAATCAGTGAAAAATGGTATGGGCATTCAACCAGGACCCTCAGCTCTCAACTCGGTGACTTTGCCAGTTTAATCACTGATACCCACAAGATAGAGGCAAGAAACCCAACGGTGACTTTGCCAGTTTAATCACTGATACCCACAAGATAGGGGCAAGAAACCGAACGGTACAACTAAGACGAGATGGTTGCATGATGATAACTGTACACAGGCTTTGGATTTGGGCAGATTATAATTCTGTTTTTTTTTAGAAATAATAAGAGTCGAATTTAATTTTGTTAGTTCTAACTTACCGTGATTTACATTAGAAATATCGATTTATGTAAAGGTTTCCTGCGCTCGCTGTATTATGGAATCATAAAACTGTCGACTGCACAACACAGCACCCAAAATACGACAATCCTCAACCTGTTTTAAATTCATACAAATGTGTGTACTTCTGTGTGAGTGTTTATGTGTGGGTGTATCTTCGGCTTGGAAATATTTATTGTTAAATTATATCAAGATATGGACACTAACAAAAAGATCCCTTTCTGACGTCACGGAGAGTTTAATGTTTAGATTCTGTTTGTTTTATTGACAGATCGCAGCTGTCATTGGTGGCAATTTTTTTTCTCTCTCCAAAAGTTATCTAGAACAGCAACTAAGATATATCTAGAATTATTTAGATTGCGAAAACTTTTATCTAAAGAATTATCTAGGAAATATTTTATTTTTTGAATAATGTATACTTTAAAATTAATACTAATATTCGTTAATGATATTAATTATGTAATCAAGTCATACGAACGATGAGATGGATATCATCATAATCATCATGATCATTATCATCATCTTCTGTATGTTAGGGAGCTGGTTGACAAAATGATGCAGAGGTTTCATCTCCTGCAGATTTTTCGACGTACAGTGATTATTTCCCACATCTGTTATAATCTTGTGGTGAAACATAAGTCAGTCAGTCGTTTGCATGTCCCTTGCTGAACTTTGCCTCCCTTACAGCTCTCCTATAGGCCTCTCAGTCGTAAGCAAGATGCCCCTGCTGTTGATGCATCCATTCGCAGATCATCAACGATGTCTTGCAACCGTCTTGGCCTTAGTCTTCCTCTCTTTCTTCTTCCAATTATATACCCTTCCAAGACTGTCTTCTCTAAATTCTCATGACGTTTGATATTTCCAAAATATTTTAGTTTTCTCTTCTTAATCTTCCTTACCAGCCACTCTTCTTCAGTATTAAGTTCTTGTAGTATGGATATATTTCTCTTTTTTTTTGTCCCCGTGATGTTTGAAAGATGACAGAAGAGCGAACAACAACCAGTTTCATGGGTGATCAGGAAAAGGAGATGGACATATGTTGGTCACATGATGAGAAGAAACCATCGGAGAATCCCAAAACAAGCTGTCAAGTGGAACACAACAGGCCGAAGAAAAATAGGCAGACCGCGTGAAACTCTAAAGAGGATATTGTTAAGAGAGGCCAAATTAACAGGCATAAAATCTCTTGATAAGGTTGAAAAGCTCGCCGAAAATAGGACAACCCGGCGAACTACCATGCGAGCCCTATGTGACGTTTAACGGCACGGGAAGAATGTTTAGATATTTCACCTAAAGAAAACGAAATCCTTCCCCGACAACAGCTGGTTTGTTTTGCCTCTTTATGGCCGTGCTTGTATGTGTAATCAGAACTAACGTATTGCAGCTGAAGGCGCCTGCCAGACAAGCTAAAACTGACACGAATAATGCATAAAGGAATGTACACTCCCTTTACTTCCTCTCTTCCTTTGTCCACATAAAATTTACCACGAATTAGTCAAATAGAAAAGTAAGAGGACTGTATCGGTAGATACTACAATGTAAAAAGAATGTTAATCTACCACGTGCTTGTAGTGGGTCTAGCAGTTTAGTGACCAAGATATTTTAATTGTCAAAAGAAGAACAATTTTGTTACAACTAACAAGTGCTATAGTGACAGGTGTAAAGTTGGACTGGTATGTATGTTACGATTTTTAAACTAGATTTTCTTTAACTAGATCTATTATAGTCCTTTCATGTGTTTCTGAAATTTAAGAATGGCCCTGGATAACCTAACCTGCAACTATCTGTCCTGGGTTATTGGTGGGGTATGGATATTTAGGGGGTGTATAGATGATCGTGTTAGGTGCTGTTCGAAAGTGTTTAGAAGATCTTGGAGATTTACAGAAGTGATCACAACCCATGGGCTATAGTAGTCAGTGCGTTTGGGGAATCTGGACGATAGTCTGATTCATAATTCACCTGCTTTACATAAGAGTTTCTGGATAAATTAGGAAGAGGAATGTCCTTCGGGTAATTTAAGTTGTTGATTATGGAAACGAATCAGCAAGACATAGCCAGGTTAAGAAAGAACGTGTTCATGGCACCATTTGTCAGGGACTCTTAAGATAATTTCATATTTCTGTAGTGAACCTACTCCAATAGGCAGCGATAGTTAAAGTTCCAGTTTCAACAGAAACTGTTTCAGCGATCCTTGAAACTGTAAGCCGTGGACAACATGCCTGCATCTCTCTGCACTGATCATTTGAGGCAGCTAACTTCACTGATCAAGAGCTCACCACAGTCAAACTTTGCTTAGCTTAGTTACTACATTAACAGACTCACCTTGCACAGCCGGGTCGTATCGCTGCTTACAGTTTTTCTGGTTTCCAAAAGTTCTTCTAGACTTAAAATAGATGACTCATGATCACCCCTGCTCGTCCCCTACACTATTTCAAATCAGGTCAATGCGTACCTTTTATTTTTTATGGTTGGGAGCGGGATAGCATTATTCATCACTTTAGGCCATGACACCTGTCGTAACAACAGGTCAGATGCCTCTGGGATTGAATATGAAACGTCAAAAGCCGTCCAAAAATCGCCACGTGGCCCTTCTCCAATGTCCTCCAGCCCTCAAGTTGTACTAACAACGTTAGATCACCACACAGCATTCAGACTCTGGCACGAGAGTGCTGTCACGTCATTTCTTGTAAGCTTAGCGAATTATACAACTCTCCCGCATAGCACACAGTGCAGAGGTCAGGATGAATATTAGATAATTAACTGAGCTGTAGAGGAACAATAGATAATATTTTCACCATAATATTAATCATCGAAAACTGCAGAGAATTTAATATGTACCTATATTTATCTTTCATAGACTACTCAAAAGCAGTTGATTGTGTACAACACCAGAAACTTTGGGAAATAATGGAAATATGGGGTTTCCAACACACGTGACACAGTTAAACATAACTGCTATATCTAGACCAACAGGAAGCAGTAAGAATAAATGGTGAAACAACACAAGGTTTCTGTCAGAGGTGCATACTATCGCCTTACATATTTAACTCGTATACCGAAAATATGAGGAGGAATGTTGAAGAAGATGTAGAACAAGAATGTTACGATGCCATAACAAGGGGAGGTTATGAAATACCAGAGATTAGATATGCTGATGACACAGTATTATAGTAAACAACATAAAAAGGAATGGAAATACTAATTATGTCAGTCCGTAAAAATAGTGAAGAGCAAAACCTTTATCTTAACGCGAAGAAAACTAAATTGATGAGAACTGACAAAAACAAAAAAAAATGAGGCACCTGAAATATGTATCAGTGAGGAAAAGGTGTAAGAGATGGAGAGTTTTGAATATCTTGCATCACTACTAACTAATAATGGAGATACAATGAGGGAAATTAAAAGGAGAACATCTATCGCTCTTCAGAAAGTAAAACAACTAAAGAATCTGTGGAGAGGAGTAGACAGAACCACAAAAAAGATTTTTAAGGGCATGCATCTTTCCCATCGTAACATATGCATGTGAGACCTGGAAACTTAAGAAAACAGCTAAGAAACACATAAATACTTTTGAATGTAAACGCTACAGAAGAGTCCTTCTGATATCATGGACTCAACAAAGAACAAATATATCCATACTAGAAGAACTTAATATTGAAGAAGAAAGTAAGGAAAATTAAACAGAGTAAACTTAAATATTGTGGACATATTAAATGTCATGATAATTTAGAGAAGACAGTCTTGGAAGTGTACACGATTGGAAAAAGAAAGAGAGGAAGACCAAAGCGAAGATGGCTACAAGACATCGCTGATGATCTGTGAATGGACGCATTAGCAACTGGGCATCTTGCTTACAACTGAGAGGCCTACAGGAGAGCTGTTAGGGAGGCAAAGTTCCGCAATGGACATGCAAATGACTGACTGACTGAGTGTTCGATAATAATCATTGATATCAACAAGATACCGGCTTAGAAAAATTTCTTTACAGTTAACGCGAGATGGTTGCATGATGATAACTGTACACAGGTGTAGCATTTGGGCAGATTATACTTCTATTTTATAGAAATATTAAAAGAGGCGAGTTCAGTTTTGTTAGTTATAGCTTACCGTGATTTTCATTAGAAATATTGATCTATGTAAATGGTTGATGCGTTTACAGTGTTATTATATCATAAAACTGTCGACTGCACAGCACAGTACACAAAATAAGACAATCCTCAACCTACTTTAAATGTACCGACAATTAAGTAATAAGACTAACTACATTAAAAAAAATAAAATAAACAACAGTTGACGATATATCCTGTATTTTATTCAAAATAACCCCCTTGTGCATTGATAAAGCGAGTGGCACGATCTAACAAACACTAGAACGACCTCTGCAGTTCTTCTGTTGGTATGACCCTTAAACTCGATGTTACGGCCCTTTCAACGTCATCAGTATGGTTAAAGAAGCGTCCTTTCAACGGTAACCTTAATTTTGGGAATAGAAAATATCACAGGGAGACAAATCTGGGGAAAGGGTGGATGGCTGAGAACACACTCTTGCTTTTGGGCCAAATATTCCTGTACAACTACCCCCCCCCCCCCCCCCCCCCCCGGTGAGCGGGTGCGTTATCATGAAGAAAGAAAAAACTACCAGGTGTTGAATACTCGGGTCGGACTCGGAGAATCCTTTTCAATAGGGTTTTAAAATACTTAAATAAACTTTGGCAGTGACAGTCTGTCCCTGTGGAATAAATTCTTTGTGAATAACTCCTTTGCTGGCGAGCAGGCACACCATTTTCTTCACTTTCGACTTTTTGTAGACGAATATGTTTTGCCTTTTGATGATGATGATAACTTCCACTGAGCACTTTGGCCATTAGTTGTTTGAGCATAGCGGAAAATCCATGTTTCATCCTCTGCAACAATCAAATTTAAGAAATGTTTATTTTTGCAACACGTTTTGATGATGTCTTTTGCGTACTCAACACACTGATGTTTTTGATCATCAGACAACGATTGTGGTACCAACCGGCAAGCAACTTTTTTCTTGCTCACATTTTCCACGAAAATTTTACGAATGGTCTCTCGGTTAACACCAAATTCAACTGCCATCATCCTCACAGTCAAATAATGATCTTCTGTATCCGTTCTCTGACCTTTGCAATGAGTTTCTCATTACGAACAGAAATCTGGCATCCATGTCTAGTTGCATTTATAATCGTTTCCACACCACTTTTGAATCGTGAATATCGCCTGAATATCTACGCACGAGGTAAATTATCCCTATGAACTTGTCGCATCAACTAAACTGTCTCAATGGGACTTTTTCAGAGTTTTAAACAGAATTTAATGTTAGTTTTTTGCTCCATGCTGATTACGTAACAATGCACCTCTGACTAGGTCAAGAAAATGGCGGCTTGTTTGTCGTCTGGTTATCGGGAGGAGAGGAAAAGTTGCCAGATCATAGATGAAAGTTGCTTCTTGTGGCATTTTTGTCTTGGCCTTAATAAAATCAACCTCATTACTTAATTGTCGGACCTTGTATTATTTTGTGATGTGTGTGTCTGTGCTTCTGTGGTGACAAACATGAGCCATTTTTGACGTCATGATCCATTTAATGTCTTGAATGATGTATTTGTTAATAGAAAATCGCTGGTATGGATAACGTAATTAGAATTATCCATTAAATGGATTATATGACCTGTGAAATGACAGAATGTTAGGCGCACCTCCGTGTCCTGTTCTCAACTTTTTGGAAAAAGTCCATTTCTTTATTCTTTCGGTTTTCATCGCCGTTCTGTGTAAAATTAAACTTCCTATTTTATATCTTACAATAATGCACAGCAAATGTTGAATTCTTTAAAAATATATGTCATTTTCTCTTCAATTATGTGCTTAAATTAAGGAAGATTTTTCTCTCAAATGATTTTATATTTCCATATGCTCTCAAGGGAGTGAAAGGCGATGATGATGATGATGATGATGTGTAAAAAAAGCTCTGTTAAAAATAAACAACCGTTTCTGCTTTATTTTAAAGCAACCATTCCAAGTGCTCACAAAAGCAAGAAGTAAAGTGTGAAATTCAGTAGCAATAATGAGGTAGTGAAATGTGATTCTCGTTCTCTTGTTACAGAGAAGAGAATGACCCACAAACAGAAGAGCGAACATGACCAAAAGACAATATTAATCAGTTTCTCAATAGAACACAGTCAGGAAAACAAATACTGTAATAACAGTTCGTTTTTAAAGGTTTGTCTTCCCTGTCATTCAGGCTTGAAGCGGTTAATTCCCTTGTTTTTCACAGAAAAACCTAATTGGGTGACTTCCCTCTGATTTGGTAAGCGTGTAGAATCCTCAAGATTCACACCTTTCACATGCCGGGAGCGGTTTATATATGGAAATGGCATCATGTGGCGTCAGGCATTTATATACATTATTAGCAGTCTGTCTTCCAAATTATTCTTATAAATTAACTACGGTATCATGGAACATGAAAATCACCACCTGGCAATCCAGGCTGTTATTCTTCGTCTTCAAAGACAGTTTTCCCTAACACATGTTTGATCAGGAAACCATTTTCTCATTTGTTGTCGCTGAGTTTCTATGACTGCTGGAATTTAGCAACCCACATCATGTGCATGCTTCACCTTCAGAATTTGCTACATCATCATCATCATCATCATCATCATCGCCTTTCACTCCCTTGAGAGCCTAGGCCACGAATAAAGGCTCCCCATTCATTCCTGTTCTTGGAATTATTCTCTGCTTCCTTCCACGTGCATCTCTTGTCTCTGAGCACTGTCGTAATTTCTCTTCTCCAAGTAAGTCTAGGCCTTCCTCGTTCTCTATTTCCTTGAGGATTCCATGTCAGTGCCCGTCCTGCTATGCTGGTGTCGGGTTAAAACCGTTTTCATGGCACTGCTAAACAGAGTCCGTGTACCACAATTACAATATTCTTTCTTCGTATACTGTGTATTATTACATTTACATTTACATGAGCAATTGACTCAGAGACTCAACAGACGTTACATTGATATTCTCTGTGTAACAAGACAACCCAGATTCTCTGTGTAACAAGACAACCCAGATAACACTAACTTCCACTGCACATTAATACACGACATGACCAGTTACATGTAATCCACTAACTCAACACCACTGATACCACATAACATGAATCCAAGAATCACAGGATTCAGCAGACACAACTGTAAATGTTTAATGATGAGATCCAATTTGTACGATGAGTGTTGCACTGATGTGAAGTATAAACTTGATGGAAACATTTACAATGAGAATATAAAAATGGTCTGGGCGATTAACATCGCCATGGAACCCGCAGACTAACATGCAACATCAAACATACTAACCTCATATCTACCGAAAAACTCCATACTCAACCTTCCAACCAAGAATCACATTTTGTCCTAAAAGGGGCAATCAAACTTACAACACTACATAATAAACTTAACCTTTTTGTCCTAACAAGGACAATCCACTACAAAACAAACATCCTAATCCTAACAAACCCTAACAAACCTCCTTTCCAGAGAAAAACTCACACACGACCTGACTCTACAACATTCAGACGACAAAACTCCTCCCTCAACTCATTCACACCTTCCGCCTAACCTAAACCACGTGACTCAGAATTCTCTCGAAAGACGAGATATTTTCTCCGTGCTTGGCATACAGTGATGAGTTGTGGTCACAACCACAGAGTTACACACAAAACAATCTGTACAGAATGCTATTCTGTTACAAGGTCCACACTAATGGCTTTTGTCACTTATCGAAATGGAAGAGATGGAAAGCGATAAAGAGATAACAGTAACTACATCCAGCATGTCCATGGAAAATGAGTCGGTGTCCACACCAATTGGGTGGATGGAGGATCAGGAAATGTCTCATGGTGTTGTTGTGACGGAGCCACGGAGCACGTTAAAGAAAGACTGAGAACAATTTTCTTCCAAGAGAGTGGGTAAACTAGCTGAATCACTCACGTGTTAGGAGAACAACGTGGATCTTCTGTCCAGGACATGCGGGCTAGCACGGAAGTGAGTTGGCTGGCACATTGGCTGGACATGCAGAAATTACAAGGCAGGCTGAGAAAGGACAAGGAGGACACTGTGAAAGCCGTTTTGGACAGGCTGCGAGAGGAAGAAAGGAGAAGGAGTGGATGGACAATGTGAATATACAGAGATTGATGATGATAGAACAGAGGAAGGGCGCTCACTGTTCATATACGGAGAATAATGACGTTAGACCAAACAGAGGAAATATGCTCATTGTTCATATACGGAGAATGATGACGTTAGACCAAACAGAGGAAATATGCTCATTGTTCATATAAGGAGAATGATGACGTTAGACCAAACAGAGGAAATGTGCTCATTGTTCATATAAGGAGAATGATGACGTTAGACCAAACAGAGGAAATGTGCTCATTGTTCATATACAGAGAATGATGACGTTAGACCAAATAGAGGAAAGGTGCTCATTGTTCATATACGGAGATTAATGACGTTAGACCAAACAGAGGAAATGTGCTCATTGTTCATATACAGAGAATAATGACGTTAGACCAAACAGATGAAATGTGCTCATTGTTCATATACAGAGAATGATGACGTTAGACCAAACAGAAGAAATGTGCTCATTGTTCATATACGGAGAATGATTACTCTAGAACAGAGGAAGGGCGCTCATTGTTCACATACAGAGGTTGATGACGTTAGAACAGAGTTAAGTGCTGACAGAAAATCTGAATTTCGTAGGAGAAAACTAAACTAGTAAGCCCTCTGTGTCAGTACCTTGTGGCAATACACAGAGAGTCAGAGAGATGGACTTTTTGTGGTCTTTATTAGAAATGACTTACATGTTGTTGTTGCCTGTAAGAACTGGTATTCCTACTGTACCAAAGAGGCAAAGTTGTCACTATGGTATATCCCGAGTGACACAACAACATTGCCAGGTTCGCAACTGCCACAACAGAAACAACAGTGTCATGTATGAAAACTTGCACAGGACTTCCCACTCACTCAACAGGACTAACAGCAAAGAAACTCCATGAAAGTAATAAATAGTCTAGCTTCAAAGATACACATCAAACATTCATTGAATGGAAAAGTGAACGATGGAAAATTTAGATGAGGAAGGAAAACGAACTGCCAACATAGCTGAATGATGTAACAAACAGTACAAGAGCTTCCCGGGTGTGTAGTCAGCGCCATGGGGAAGAAAAGCCTGGCAACAATAAGCAAGTAGAAACAACTACTTACAATATGGTGAACTTCCAACACATCTCCCGAGCACACAAATCTTTCCTAACAAGGACAACACTCCTAACAGCCTACATATTAGTAACAAGGAAATAATAACACCGTCCTAAAGGACAATATGCTGAACTAAAACTATTAAATCACTGAAACTAACATGCAACTCTTCAACTAGGAAACATGACTACTCAATATAACATTCTACACAAAAATCACACACAAAAATCCTCCCACCCCCCCTCCTCAATAAAAGTTGATTAAGTTTAAATATCCCCTTCTAAATCTTCCCATAATTCCCGAATATTATACCATGACGAAAAACCCACTCCGCGTGAAATAATCATGTTTTTCTAAACTTTGGTTCCTTAAACAAATAATTTCGTAACAACTAAACCTCTACTACTAATTAAACCATTGTGTCAACAACAGACATTTCGAAGTTGACACCTAAAAACTTTCCCTAACTAAACTCAGAATAATCCCGTGACAGTTAACGCTACCTGTCAAAGTTACTTGAGCTAAGAAGCTTTTCACGTGGAACGTGACCTAACTAATAATAAACAATCGATATTACGAACAAGGGACATAATCAAGTCCCTTAACTATTAAAGTTCATTACTTTACAATATACTATCACAATTATTCTCTCCCCCCCCCCCCCCCCCCCGCAACTGGATTTCCTGAACAAATCTCTCACAATCTCTCAAAAGTACTAGCAATTTCTCACCATTACTGAGCAGTAATGCAATCCATATTCATAATATTAATCCCCAATGGGACATATGCTCTCACAAAAATTGTACATTATAGTACACAAATCCTCTGTGGTGCTTACAATATATATATATACACGAGTATTTACAGCAGCTATTTTGAACTCTGTCATTCACACCATATTAAAGTTTTATGAATATAGGACAGCAGCAAAGAGTGGATTCCTTGCACAGAACACTGTCTGTCTAGTGTCTTAGTTCGCTTCTGTAACTAGTTTTTGGAATGTCTTCGGAACTCGTGGGAGTGTTATCACCAGAAAGGGCCACTGTAGATGTGGGCCCATCCATACCCGAAGGGGAAGCAATGTGCTCCCCGAGTCGAGCCATCGCTCTTGTATAGAGTTCCGGAAGTGGAAAAGGGGTCTCTGAAGAAGAGCCGTCCACTTCAGTCCGAACATTCCTCAACAAATGTGTGAGGGTATCGCCAGCCCCTCCTGCATGCGCCTTATCACTGCCGACATCCGACTCAAAATTGTTGGCATCGCTATCAAAGGAGGCAGAACAAACCGCGCTGAACGCAAACTGTGCAGCTTTTGAGGAGGCTCTCGCCACTGGACCACCACTTTGTGTACGTCGTTTGCGTGGACCTAATGGGTTCTCCCATCAGCCTGGTTCTGGTTCAGGAAGGTGGAGGCAGCCGCCTGATCATCGTATAAAGCGGGGCCCACTGTGCATCTAACTTGGAACGGCGTGGATGAACTCTATACGCTACAATGTCTCCCTCGGAAATGTTTGGCATCTCCAACGTTCATTGTAGCTTGCTCTTAGTCTGGGGGGCGGGGCTTATTTAAATTACGAAATACTTGAAGGAACGTACGGTGCTGCTGCAACAACCTGATCTCTGCAGGGTCCTCCCCATAGTAACGAACATAGGGGGCGCAACAAGTTATCCATGGGTAGTCAAGGGTGCCTGCCGTATAAAAAAGAGAAGACGGGAGATACCTCTAACTCTCATTCACGTTCATACGAATGCTCCCACCCTCTACTGCCATTGGTAACAACACATCCCACATCTGTGGAATCTCATTCACATGCTTCGACAAAATATCAATGAGGGTGCGATGCATTCTTTCATTCCTGACTTTGCTCTGTGGGTGATACAGCACCGTAGTAACATGCTGAACAAGGAGCTGTTTGAGCAGTTGCTTCAAAAGAGTTATTCACAAACTCAGCCCCGTTGTCCTTAACCACTACCGATGTTGTTGTAGAGTCATGCGGGATTATCCGCTGCAACAAAACCTCAGCCACCGTGGGGGCTGTCTTGTCTGGCACTGAGAAACATTCTGGCCGTAGAGTTAGCCAATCTCCCGCATGGATGATGTACCTATTTCCCGCCAACGTTGGCGGATACGGGCCTGAGAAATCCAACGAGATCTTTCTAGAAAGGAAAGCACGGAATGTCTGTCTCTTGCAGCGCTGCGTTCTTGTGCAGAATGTTGCGTTTTCGACATCGCCCCACAAGACTCTACATGTTGATAACAATCCTGAAACATGTTTTGGCCAATAATATCGGGAAGCCGAAGCAGAACACGCTTTATCTCGACCCATATGTCCACTTTCTTCACGGAACTGTAACAACATATGAGATCGAAGATGACTAGAAACATCTCAATCGTGCCTCTAGTTCATCAGGCCTGGAAAGAAGATACACCCTGCCCTGATGTATCATAAAGTTCTCATACTTTGGGCACTATTTCCTGTCGCTTCAAGAGACGCTTTTATTCTGGCTATTTCAGGATCTCGTCCCTACTCAACCACTAGATCGAACCGAACTATGTCTAGGAGTGGTTCCTCACATTCCCTATCAGATTCTGCAAAACTTCTATAATAATCCGGTGACAGTTAACTCTACCTGTCAAAGTTACTTGAGCTAAGAAACTTTCCTCGTCGAACGTGAACTGACTAGTGCTAAACAATCGATATTACGAACAAGGGACATAATCAAGTCCCTTAACTATTAAAGCTTATTATTTTCCTTACAATATACTATCATAAAACGTATAATCAACAACCAACATTTTACAGAAACCATTAGTAGATAAACACTTCAGTTGATGTTGGGGCGGGGGGAAGGAAGCCTAATGGCGGAGCTTGCACGGGTTTGTCCTGAATGTGGTGATATCGGATTCTGATTTCTGAATTCTGATTTCTTAGCAAATTTTGCTTTTATTTCTCCCCCCCCCCTCCACATACACACACAATCACTCCACTTTTCCATAACCGCAGCATAAAATATGTAGACGTGACACTGAAGCTACACATTCATAATAGACGTGACACTGTAGCTACACTTTCATAATAGACGTGACACTAAAGCTACACGTTCATAATAGACGTGACACTAAAGCTACACTTTCATAATAGACGTGACATCGAAGCTACACTTTCATAATAGACGTGACACTGAAGCTACACTTTCATGATAGACGTGACACTGAAGTACACTTTCATAATAGACATGACAATGAAGCCACACTTTCATAACAGACGTGACACTGTAGCTACACTTTCATGATATACGTGACACTGTAGTTACGCTTTCACAATAGACATGACACTAAAGCTACACTTTCATGATAGGCGCGACACTACAGCTAAGCTTTCGTGATAGACGTGACACTAAAGCTACACTTCATGATGGACGTGACACTAAAGATACACTTTCATGATAGACATGACACTAAAGCTACACTTTCATGATGGACGTGACACTGAAGCCACACTTTCATGATGAATAAATAAATGACGTTTAATCACAAGTTGGTTTAATCACAAGTTGGTTTAATCACAAGTTGGTTTAATCACAAGTTGGTTTAATCACAAGTTGGTTTAATCACAAGTTGGTTTAACAGGACCGGTGAAATCCTGGGTGGCTGTAAGGCATGTAGGAGTACAGTCCCATTCGTTACTACTCTTTTTTTCCCCAGTCTGAACGATTACCCCCCCGCCCCACCCACGAACTCTCATCTGAGCATGTTACACGCCGGCTGTAACATCTCGCGCCTTCATAAACTTCGCACCGGTGCGCACTTGCACGCACACACACTCACTCTCATACCATGCCAGTAACCGGATGTTGTTCATGATTTTTTTGCCTCAAAAGTATTCTATCCTATGTGTGCCTTGTTTTTTATTTCAGTAATTTTATATTAAAAATAAACTCATGTTTAACGAGGAGCTAACATATACATAATCTTACTCTGCTCAGTCAGCCATACTTCTGTTAACTGATTAAAGTACATTTACATTTGCATTCAGACTCCAGTGATCTGAGGGCCGTACTCTGTTACTAGAAACATTTATTTCTCTGATCTCGCTTCACAAGGAGGAAACAACGCAGTAACTGTTTATTATAAACAACAACAACAACAGCAACAACAACAACAGCAACAATAACAGAGCGCGTGGCCACAGCAGTGGATGCTAGAACCTGGACTAAACATCTTATGTGTGACCTCATCATGTGGCTGTTGGTACGGTTTTGTTTTATATTCCGTGTTTCAAATATATTTTTTTTGACCTTTCAAAGTCGTAATCCACTTTGATCCGTCCAATTTCGAGGTCTCTCTGTCTGTCCCGTAACACTAATCTTTTCTTTTAACGGAGCATGGGGTCAAGGACCAGGGTGGCGAGTTTCGTCTGACCCCTGCCCACGCAGACCTCCCCCAGCTTGGTTGGACATGCCAGAAGTCATACTCCAGCGGGTACAGCTCAGGTGGATGGTCAGGGTCCCCAGGCTGTCACAGTGAAATGTACCAGCTTAAAGCAGAGTAGCCGATGTCCACAGTCAAGTTCTAATCAGAGACAGTCAGCTTTTTTTTTTTATCTAAAAGGCATTGAGCTCCGGTTGCTCTAGGTCCCGTGCAGGCCAAAGAAAGCAAGGTTCTTAATTGATCATCGCCTCATGAGAATGACAGACGCCCGGGATTATCTGTTAGTTCTGTGGGACTTGTTCGCTGCTAGTTTCTCGAAACCAAGTGTAAGGTTTAAAGTTCTTGGAGCGATTACCTGTTTAGTGTAACTTTTAGTAATATTGTTAGGTAAGTTAAACTCAAGGTGTCGAAATTTTTACCTGCTAATTTTGGTAACAATGTTAGGGCAGTTAACCCAGCTTGTTGTAATTTTTACCTGTAGTTTTAATAACAATGTTAAGGCAATTAACTCAATTTGCTGTAATTTTTACCTGTAGTTTTAATAATAATGTTAAGGCAATTAATTCAGTTTGCTGTAATATTTACCTGTAATTTTAATTATAATGTTAAGGCAATTAACTCAACTTGTAATTTTTACCTGTAGTTTTAATAATAGTGTTAGGGCAATTAACTCAATCTGGATGACCGATTCACATACTCATCAGGCTTTATCTGACAGGCTGGGACCTGGATGACTGACTCAGGTACTGATCATGGTGCAGACATTGAAAGGACGATTTATGGGGTTTGTGAACTGAAAAGGAAGCAAACATGTCCTTCTGATGATCCATCATCCTAACTGATTCACTCGATCACTGTGACGACATTATGTGCCCCAGATAACAAGAAGGTAGGACGTATTTCACACACTTTTAGTATTGATGGGGAACCACTGTATATAAGATATTACTATAACAATAGAGACAGTGTACGATACTCAATCAATCAATCAATCAATCAATCAATCAAGCAAGCAACCAAGTGCCATGCCGCGTAGCTTAAGCGATCATTTCTCTCCACAATTCCCTGTCTTTTGAAGTGATTACAAGCTCCGCCGGTGACTTTCTTCCCAACCACACTGACAGCCGATTCAGTAACTTCTCTCTCTATCTTCCTCTGTCTGTCTTTCTCGTCTTCCCTCAGTTTTTCCAGTTGCCTCAGTGTGTTCCAGGTTTCCTCTTCTCAGGAAATGCCATATTAATCTCGATTGTCTGCCTCTGATAAAATTTATTAAAATCTTCTTAAACTTATCTCGTTTCAACTGTGAAACAATGGCTGGCTGGATCCAACACAAGGGGATGTTGATGATGATGATGATGATGATGATGATGATGATGCTGATGATGATGATCATGATGATTATATCAGTAAGGTAATGTCTGGAGCACTGATACTTGAAAAGTGACTCGGTTCGAAAATAAACAAGATTCAAGTTCGCCTCGCAGCTGATTTGTGGGGAAGGCAGGCTGGAATCGGGTTGGAGGGTTTTCGAGAGAGTTGGAGTTTGATTTTTGAAGATGTACAGTGTTGATATTTTAGCCCGGTGACGATATACAGTGTTGATAATTTTTGTTGTGTGAGGATATAAAGTGTTGATAGGTTTGTCCTCTTAGGATATACAGTGTTGATATGTTTGTCCTGTGAGGATATACCATATTGATATTTTGTCCTACGAGGATATACAGTGTTGATATTTTGGCCTGTGAGCATATACAGAATAGTGTACGAACTGTGGGCGGAGCGATGCCTTTCATGTGATACTGGCAGATGAAGACCCATATATAAAGGAAGAAAGGGTGGCGGGAAACGGAGACAAGCATAGCCAGCAGGCATGGCAGGGGTGATTTCGTTTTGTCTGTGTTAGTCCCAGCCGATGTGATACTATTCGATCAATATGTTTTGGAGATTAATTATGTGTTGTGTATTTCATATCATTATCATCGTGTTTGGAGATTTCGCTGATTCAAATTAATATATCAGTGCGTTGGCACAAAGGAGGAGTTATATGTCAAATATTAGTGCATTGGCACATAGGAGGAGTTAAATGTTATTATTTCAGTGCGTTGGCACAACTTGGGAGCTATGCCATCATTTTTTAGTGCGTTGGCACAAAGGGTGGAGATATCTGTTTCGATACTCATTGCACGAAATGGAGATGATGTATAGTGTGTGGGGAGGTGGACTTACATCAGAGGTAGCTGGAATATGTTAATAAGTGCATTGGCACCATTTAAGATGAATATATGTTTTGCTTATGAGGGCCAGGAGAGCCCAGGCCAGGCAGCCCACATGATTCAGTTACATATTAGAGTATTATGCATTATATATTGGTGTCATACTTGTTTCATTCATGATGATATATGGGATGTCTTGTGTATGTAATGTTGTGCGACGTGATGTGGTATGTAGTGTGCATAATAAATATTGATCTATTTTGATTGCTTAATTTTGTAATGTGTAATACATGTCATGTCATTTGTGTGAATGAATGTAAATACACTGCAGGACTGGCATATAGTGTCCTTGGAGGGAGGAGCATGGGTTGTAGATTAGAATGATTTATGCCTGGCCACCCAATACGGTAGTACATAGGCCATGAGTTTGGGGTTGCAGTTAGGTTTCAGGTCCTGTCTCTACCCTAAAATGTCCCTAAGTGTAGACTTAGCACCCCGCAAAGTTTACATTACAGTGTTGATAATTTTGTCCTGTGAGGATGTATAGTTTTGATTTTTGTTCCATGAGGATACACGGTATTGCTATGTATGTCCTATGAGGATATACAGTGTTGATATTTTTGTCCTGTGGGGATGTACAGTGTTGATATTTTTGTCCTGTGAGGATATACAGTGTTGATATTTTTGTCCTGTGAGGATATACAGTGTTGATATTTTTGTCCTGTGAGGATATACAGTGTTGATATTTTTGTCCTGTGGGGATGTACAGTGTCCGTTATACCGCCAACATGCCAGTCAAAATACGAATAAATGGCACTTTGTACAATCGGATTCATTTTGATTTATTCAATTTGACGCGCACAAACGTAGCTTTCATTGTCTTCTGAAGGTTGTTACTGACTGTTGCTGAAGGTTGTTACTGAGTGTTGCTGAAGGTTGTTACTGACTGTTGTTGAAGGTTGTTACTGACTGTTGTTGAAGGTTGTTACTGACTGTTGCTGTCATGGGCATACTTTTGATGTTGGTAACCTGCGCCGACTGAGATAGGGCAAAAGCCTGATGCTAGCAGAACTGACAGTCTTATCCAGTTTTCGTTTGCCCTACCTGAAAAATGTTCAGTCATTCTACGGCGTGGAACTCCACACCCTTATTTTTCGAACGCACAAAACACTAGCAGAAGCAGCAGCTTATGGCGCATTCTGAAGCTTAAATTATAACTTCATACTCGCCTTGTCTTCAATTCGTCCGCTATTTCAAGCAAGAAGTTCAGACATCTTTGAAATCTAATTTACCAAAAGCTCCTAGAGGTCCGGGCTGGCGAGTTCTTCCTGGTTCTGTTTCCTCAGCAGAATGTCCTAGAAGAAAACACATTTAAGGTGATGTGGCCAGAGCCACCTGTTGACCTCTTTCATTACGTCCAGACTGTGTCACTAGCTAGTAAGACCCGTATCAGGCCTGGTCGCCATCCGATTCGGCAACAAGCGATCCATAGCTGACTTGCTAGCATCAGGGTTGGCGAACCACAGCTGATCAAGACCCTATCCCACCTCTCAGTTGGTGTCTCCAGTAACAGGCCCAGCCTGGCTAACGGGGCATGGATCGCCGCAGTCTCTACGGTGGTGGAGTCTGCTAAAGAAGTACTGCATACACCCTGCTTTTGTTTAGCGCCACATAGGAACTGAACAAAATAGCCGCCGCAACCCGCTCCCAATCCGACACGAAGCTGTGCTTCAACACCTTCACTGCATCGGCTTCAAAAAAGCACAAACTCGCAGTTCGAGGGAGACAGAAAGAAGAAGAAGAAGAAGAAGAGAAGCAAAACCCATTTCTACATTTAGATTGACTCGTGAGCCTCTGGGTGGAATCGATCTTGACTACAAATTATAAGATAAAAAAAATTTTGAAATGATATAAAAATCTTCAAGAGCAACTAATATTTAGGCTACAGGCTTTGTCTGACACAAACAAATTGTTTGAGACAAATTCAAACACAACTATAAGGTAAACTGTTGTCCACCGATATCTTCTCAGTACGAACTCAGCATTCAGCGCTCCTCCAAAATGAGGATCAGGCTGTTACTGACGATGTCTCTTGCCGCAGTTCCTGGGATCCTACAGATGCAGATGCCGCCTTCGTGTGTCCGCGATTCCAGTGTACTGACGTGTACAAAGCTGAACAGTTTTAACCTGCAGCATGTCCTGTCAGCGGTCATGTATGAGGTCCTCATAGACTTCATGTGAGTTCTGTGTCAGAAGTTATGACTTGTGCTGCAGCAACGTAATATCTGTGAAGACCTCTTTTCGTGGTCTAACTATCTAACAATCCTGTGAATATAGTTCTGTGTGAGAAGCCAACAGTGCATAGTCTTGTCTTGTCTTGTCTTGTCCTTCCTCATTTACTGCTAGGTGTAGAGGTGAAGTGCAATTTTCTCCCAATGGCTCGCCTGTTGGCTTCGTACATTGAGATGACAGTGAGTAGTACTGTATGAAAAAAATTCATAAACCAAAGCACTTTTAGACGGGAGATTAAAAAAAATGACAAGAAAATTACCTGAGATATCAACCAGAGACTATAAAGGACAAGCAGCTGTCTGGCCAAGAGAAAACAGCGCATTAATCAACTTTGCCATCTAGCACCCCCATGTAGATTGAAACGCTGTTCTCTCGTGGCTAGACCACTTTGACCAACTGGAGTCGTCCTTAGTTGGAATCTCTTGTTATGTTTATTTTTTTCCTCTCACATCTAACAGTGCTTTGTTTGTGATTGTTTTTCAAGACCTCATCATACAATACTGTGCTCTGTTATTGTTTTTCAAGACCTCATCATACAATACTGTGCTCTGTTACTTTACTACGCGAAATCCTTGAGGTTTCCTATTTGTGAGAAGCTAAATTGCTATAATTAACAGACCTCAAACTGTAGGTATGATGAGCCAGTTAGCAAAAATGTTCTCTCTAAAAAAAAAGGACAAAGCTCACACGAAGACGCTTCCAAAATTTCTTAAATAGCAGAACAAGGGAAACTATCCAATAAATACCGATAACTAAAAAGTAGTATGAGTATTTCTTTATTATCAAAGTTTAGATTTCGCTAAACGTTCTATCGGACTTCGAACTTGTATGATTACTTGCTGAAGGCAAGTGGTTTCAACAGGCAATGTAGACTGATAGCAGCAGAGAAGCAGGAGTTATATGTAACACGGAATCCCGACCACGCATTGATGTGAAGGGAGAGAGAGAGAGAGAGAGAGAGAGAGAGAGAGAGAGATCAAAGTATTATCCATGTATAGCCTAATTGTTTGTAAGGATATCATAAAAGATATCTTTAAAAATATCAGTAAAATAAAGGACCTATTATAACTGGTTGGCTGAATGGTTAGGCGCTTAGTCTACTGCGCCCATGGTACCGGGTTTAAATCCCAGCGATGGAGATTTTTTTTTCTTTTGGTACCACCACACTAAAATTCCACGGGTTCACCCAGCTTCTAAATATGGGTACCAGAGAAATGAGGCAAGTTTACCTGCGGCCAGATATGATACTGACAGCATCAGTATAAAATACATAAATAGATACTTATGACTGGTGAGTCTTCCTTTTACTCTCATAGATGTTTTACTGATTTGAATTTTTAGAAAGCAGCTCTATCGCCGAAGGTAGTTTATGCAATAACTTATCTTTCCTTTAAATCTATATAAATTGTGTTACAGAGTCAAGGGGGCATTCATTTATTCATTTGCATGTCCCTTGCGGAACTTTGCCTCCCTAAGAACACTCCTGTGGCCCTCTCACTTGTGAGGAAGATAGCCTGCTGCTGATGCATCCATTTGCAGATCATAAACGATGTCTTGCAGTCATCTTCGCTTTGGTCTTCATCTCTTTCTTTTTCCCACTTTGTACCCTTCCAAAACGGTCTTCTCTAGATTATCATGACGATTAATGTGTCAAAAATATTTAAGTTTTCTCTGTTTAATCCTCTTTACTAGCCAGCCTTCTTAAATATTAAGTTTTTAATATCAATAATATTAATATCCATGTCAAGGGACAACACTTTAGAAAATTGGTCATTCTAAACCGGAAAGAGCAGACTAGAGATTCAGTACAGCCAAACTTCCCTGGGGAGACGGAACGAGATGATGATGATGATGACGACGACGATAACGACGATGATGACGAAACCAGAATACAGTAACAAGGTGCAGTCAAATTTCTGCCTATTAAATATCGTTTTAATGTTATATGACCTTCTACATTTCAAGCTTTGTATGGACTGGCCTAACTTAAAATCTTGCTCACTTTATGTATTAAAATTTACTAAACGCTTTTCAGATTCCTGAATTCAGCCTCGTGGCACTGTAGCTGCCAGGTCCTGAAGCTTGTCCAGCTGATGCGAGTGACTGACGTTATCGTGGTGACCTCGTCCCGCTGTGAGCTGGGTCAATTCAGGAGGTGTGGTCAGTACCCACAATCATTCTTCCACTAGGTCCCTTTGAGTTTTGCTTCTTTCGTAGCAAAACTAGTTACATGTAACCATATAAAGACTGAAAAGTCTCACAAAAGCAGCTCAAAATGCCTTGTACTGGATATGGCACAAATTTGTGGAACAACAGAACACTGTTTAAAGTTTGCTCTGGCCTAGCCATTATACAAAATGTTTAAAAATTTAAGCAAAAATGTAGGAACAACTTTATTAATTAACGACCACACAGTTGTGGCGTTTCGCTCTGGACCTTACTCATATAAAAACATACACGACGAGGAAATATGGAGAGAGGATAAAATATGAATTCACAAGAATATTATATAACAAAAAGGAATGA